>LR738715.1:510298716-510377169 GCA_902687465.1 Secale cereale
CTCCAGCAACACCAACAGCCTCACCTCACCCCACTGAGTCCTCCAGCACCATCCAATCCTCCCCAGGTCGTCCCAGTACTCGGGATCGATCGGAGCTCCGCCGCGTCGGGCCGCCGGTGATCTCGCAGTACGGGCCTCCCCTGTCCTTCTTCTTGCCCGATCTAGAACCATCAAGCAACACTGATCGTTTCCCCCCTGTTTCCCCTCTCTGTGGCAGCTGGAAACGGCCGGAACGGCGACCTCCCGTAGCTCCTCCGCCGTCCCACCTCGCCGCCGGCGAACCTGACCTCCCCGGCGTGCCGCACCACCACCACTGCAACCGCCACTCGAACGCTGAGTCCATCCCTGGCCTCCGTTGCCGTCGCCGTGGCCGGAAACCTCACCGGTGAGCTCGCCGTCGCCGTGGCCGCAAGGTTGGAGATGACAGGCGGGCCCCACCTATCATCCCCACACCTCTCTCCCCCTCCTCCCTGTCGCTGACCCACGGGCCCCGCCCGTCAGGTTCAAAAACCTGACGTGCGCGCGCAGGCTCCCGTGCGGCTGGGCTGGACCGCCCTGGGCCGTGCACTGTGGCCTTCACTAGCCCAGTTGCACAGGGCACTTTTCCTTTATTCTTTCTGTAATTGTTTAAAACATTTCTACAGAAAAGAATAATGGTCCAAATAAAATAATTCCAACTCCTAAAATCTTGTAATATTCCAACCTATTTATTGGTACCACTTTCACTCACATCTATGAAACTTTTCTGTTCTGTTCAAATTTAAATTCAAATTTGAGCAGTAAATCTCCTGTACAAAAATCAATAGATTCCATTCTGTAACTCCAGAACTCAAACTATGAATTTTCCCCATCTTAAAAATTCCTCTAGTATTTAACAAAAATAAGTTGACATTTTTCTGAGCACTTTGGTTTTTCTGTTTTATTTGTGGTCTTATTTTTCCGTTGTTATTATGCGACGTATAGATCCCGTTTTTGACGAAGTTGCTGTGGAAGAAGAAGGAGAAGGATTTGAAGACTTTGAAGACCAAGCCAATCCAGGCAAGCAGCCCTTTGACCATGATACACTTGTTCTTCGGAACCCGTATGATCCCGATGCATGATGTTAGGGTTACGGTGGTGACCTAGTTGAAACCACCATATGATGTATGCTTGATCTTGATCTTTCTGAATGCTAGATGTCATGCAAATAGTTAGTCTTGATGCTTGATGATGCATGTGTGATATGAACCTTCGTAGTTGAAATCTTTGCATGAACCCATCGGGTGCCCCTAATGCCTGAGGGTGATGTTGAATTAGGTCATCACTTGAGAAAGAAGTGATGTGCCGGTAAAATCACGTGCATGGTGGAATGATGGATTAGATTTATGTGTGACTACCGTCCCAACCAAACATGTGCAACCACACTACCCCTTATGGGACGGGGCTTTATTGATTACTTAGGTCGATGCTAGCATGGTGCCCACATTACTAGTGACGGGAAGACTTGAGGTCTTTCCCGGGACGGGGTCGTGCCCGGATAGACGGCCATGACTATTTTTACAGGGCACCGGACACACCGTTGGTCCCTTAGGGTACGCGTGACATTGAAATTAGGGCAAGTCCAGTGATCTATTGTTTGTACCCGAGGGCCGTGTACCAACGAGTGGACTCTATGTTAGTGTCGTCTAAGGAAAGGTAATGACCGGGTGCTTACCCCGGGTACTTGAGGTACCGCGGGTCGTGGATGACACGGAAGTTCCCCGGATCTTGTGGGTAAAGTGCGCAACCTCTGCAGAGTGTAAAACTATTCGAATAGCCGTGTCCACGGTCATGGACAGTTGGGTGGTGCTACTTAAACTATGTCCGGAATTTTACTTCATCAGTGATAGTATGTGTGTGATGAGTCAAGGTGGTGACTCGACTCGATGAGTTGAATCATATTCATGTTGATATCGGTAACCTGTCTTCGAGGTTACGCGAGATTATTGATGCATAAACTTGATAGTAGAATATTTATTCTAGCCCTCTGCTAGATTGTTCATTATCGTTCAATTGCATTGTTACTTTGAACCACATCATGGGTTGCTGGCGAGTACATTCAAAGTACTCATTGGCTTTCCATTGGTTATTTAATTGGCCAGGCATGGAAGGACAGGATTATGAGGAAGAATTCTTTGGAGACGAACATGCGAACTAGGACGCTATCCCAGTCAGAATTCCTGTAGGGTTAAGGCAGATGGCATGGGTTCTACCCGTTATCAAAGACTTCCGCTATTTGAGTTATTTGCTATTCAGCCCGTGAGGCTCTATCTATGTAAGACTTGGCCATAATGGCCATAATTCGTGTAAGACTATTTGTATGGATGTAAGACTCTTGTTATTTCAGCTTCTGTGTGTTCAGTGAGCATTGATCTCTGGGATCATTGTACACGTGCATTCGGTGATCTCGACTTCTAAGTCGGGGTCCCCACAGGCAGCTGTCGGTCCATGCTCAGGAGACGGGCTGTGCGTTTGCGTCAATGTCCCGGCACTCAACAGGATCGCATCTCAGGAGCTCTACTAGCCTTCCCAGGTTGGCCGGTGCCCGGATCCTGCCCACAGCTACGTGTGCATGCCCTTCGGCTTGCCGAATCAAGCGGCCCTGCACAAGCGCCACATGCGAGAATTCCTGGCGGCTCGCGAGGCCAGGCACAAGGAGATCCAGGCAGAGTTGGACTTGGCCCTCTGCGAGATCTGGGGAGCCCCGGAGCCTCGCGAGGGGCCGGAGCCAAGCGGCACGTAAGGAGCAGCGTCTTCATCGAGCACCTTCAGCTACACCAACACTACTTCAGCAACTATGCTAGGTGACATCTTTCGATATTTGTCAAACTGGGAGCGCTCCTCGGGCAGCATTATTCCCAGGTCGCATGGACCTGTCCCTGCGACGCGCATCCTTTTGCATCCTCAGATCACCTTTTGGGGGCGCCCCTCGGGCTGCATTATACCCAGGCCGTGCAGGTTCGCCCTGGTGGCATGTATCTCCCTTGCATTTTTACCAAACTATTGCTATCATCTCTGTCATGTTGCATTCGAATCATCTGTTTGACCACCCCTCTCATGCCATGAACATCCTACGCCCCCGCAAGCGCGCATCCATTCGTCTTATGGCTAGGGGTTGGCACGGCGTCTGTGCTTGGGTCCGTCCCTGTAGCGTCGCCAAATCCAAGCGGCTGAGGTCCGGCTCGTGGGTCGGTCCCGTGTACGTCCCCTCCTGTGGCCCTTGGTGCCTCGCCCAAGCTCGAGCCGGATGCCAGTAGTAGAGTCAGGGCGCACGGTACCATGTCCCGTCGCTCCGGGAGCCATGCGCCGGGTGGCTTCCCTTAGTACGTCCACATGAGAAGACTAGGCACGATGTCTGTGCTCGTGTCCGTCCCTACAGCGTCGATAAATCCAATGGCTGAGCTCTGTCTGGCGGGCCGGCCCCGTTCACGTCACCTCCTAGGGTCGTTGGTGCCCGGCTTCTCATAGGGCGACCTCGAGGGATTCACCCGGTGCAGGTTGTCTAACCACCTTGCAGGATCTCCTCGAGCGCTTCCACCCAAGACCAGGCGCAACCCGCCTTGAGGTAGGGCCTCGTGAGTCCCGCTCTAGCTCACGGGTGCTCAGATACACCTTGTCTAAGCCCCACCATGCCAGCCACATGTCCGGATTGGGTTGTATACGCTCGGGGGATCTCCGCAGTAGGGAGTCCCCTCCCACGGTCGAGTGGAAGCACAATGCTCCGCGCTGGCTGACGACACGGTCGAGGAGCGGCTATGCCCGCGCAAGAGCGGCAACACTATGTGCTACTTCTCGAGCTTGCGTTGTATTCCCTTGAAGAGGAAAGGGAGATGCAGGACAATAGCGTAAGTATTTCCCTCAGTTTTTGAGTACCAAGGTATCAATCCAGTAGGAGACCACGGGTGAGTCCCTCGCACCTGCACAAACAAATAAGAACTTCGCAGCCAACGCGATAAGGGGTTGTCAATCCCTTTACGGTCACTTACGAAAGTGAGATCTGATAGAGATGATAGTTTATATTTTTGGTATTTCTGTTTATAAGAACAGAAAGTAAAAGTGGAAAAAGTAAAGTAGATGTAGATTGATATGTTGAGAATAGACCCGGGGGCCATAGTGTTCTCTAGTGGCTTCTCTCATGATAGCGATATTCTACGGTGGGTAAACAAATTACTGTCGAGCAATTGATAGAAAAGTGAATAATTATGAGACTATCTAGGCATGATCATTGTATATAGGCATCACGTCCGAGACAAGTAGACCGACTCCTGCCTGCATCTACTACTGTTACTCCACACATCAACCCCTATCCAGCATGCATCTGGTGTATTGAGTTCATAAGAAGAGAGTAACGCCTTAAGCAAGATGACATGATGAAGAGGGATAAAATCAAGCAATATGATATAAACGCCATCTTTTTATCCTCGATGGCAACAATACAATACGTACCTTGCTGCCCCTACTGTCACTCGGAAAGGACACCACAAGATTGAACCCAAAGCCAAGCACTTCTCCCATTGCAAGAACTATAGATCTAGTAGGCCAAAACCAAACCAATTATTCGAAGAGACTTGCAAGGATATTATGAGCACACATAAAGAGTTCAGAGAAGAACCAAATATTTCTCATAGATAATCTTGATCATAAACTCACCATTCATCGGATCTCGACAAACACACCGCAAAAAGAGATTACATCGAATAGGTCTCCTCAAAGACCGAGGAGAACTTTGTATTGAGATCCAGAGAGAGAAGAAGTCATCTAGATACTAGCTATGGACCCGAAGGTCTGTGGTAAACTACTCACAACTAATGGTGAGGGCGATGATGATGATGTAGAAGCACTCCGTGATGGATGCCCCCTCCGGCGGAGCTCCGGAACAGGCTCCAAGATGGGATCTCATGGGAACAGAAGGTTATGGCCGTGGAATTAGGGTTTTCTCTCTGTTGCTGATGGTTTTGGGGTACGTAGGCTTATATAGGAGGAAGGAGGACACCGGCGGACTCACGAGGGGTCCACGAGGCAGGGGGCGCGCCCTGGGAAGGGGGGCGTGCCCCCCACCCTCGTGGGCACCTTGTGGCCCCTCTGCCATGGTTATCAAGTCTCCGTGCGTGATTTTCTCCAAAAATATCTCTCCCGAAGGTTTCATTCTGTTTGGACTCCGTTTGATATTCCTTTTCTGCAAAACCCTGAAACAGGCAAAAAATAGCAATCTGGACTGGGCCTTTGGGTTAGTAGGTTAGTCCCAAAAATTATATAAAAGTGTATGACAAAGCCCATTAAACATCCAAAACACCATAAATAATAGCATGGAACAATCAAAAATTATAGATACGTTGGAGATGTATCAAGCATCCCCAAGCTTAATTCCTGCTCGTCCTCGAGTAGGTAAATGATAAGAACATAATTTTTGATGAGGAATGCTAACCAACATAGTTTTTCAATGTAATTCTCTTAATTGTGGCATGAATGTTCAGATCTGAAAGATTCAAGATAAAAGTCTATATTGACATAAGAAATAATAATACTTCAAGCATACTAACAAAGCAATTATGTCTTCTCAAAATACTATGGCTAAAGAAAGTTATCACTACAAAGTCATATAGTCTGGCTATGCTCCCTCTTCATCACACAAAATATTCATATCATGCACAACCCCGATTTTAGCCAAGCACTTGTTTTCATACTCTATTCTTTCAAACCTTTAAACTTTCACACAATACATGAGCATGAGCCATGGACATAGCACTATGTGTGGAATAGAGAGGTGGTTGTGGAGAAGACAAAAAGGAGGGAGATAGTCTCACATCAACTAGGTGTATCAACGGGCTATGGAGATGCCCATCAATAGATATCAATGTGAGTGAGTAGGGATTGCCATGCAACGGATGCACTAGAGCTAAATATGATTGAAAGCTCAACAAAAGTAACTAGTGGGTGTGCATCCAACTTGCTTGCTCATGAAGACCTAGGGCATTTGAGGAAGCCCATCGTTGGAATATACAAGCCAAGTTCTATAATGAAAATTCCCACTAGTATATGAAAGTGACTAAACATGAGACTCTCTATCATGAAGAACATGGTGCTACTTCGAAGCACAAGTGTGGAAAAATATAGTAGCAATTGTCCCTTCTCTCTTTTCTCTTTTGTTTGGAGGGGCTTTCTCTCTCTTTTTTTTATTAGCCTCTCTCTAATTTTTTTTTGGGCCATCTCTTTTTTTGTTTGGCCTTTCCTCACATGGGACAATGCTCTAATAATGATGATCATCACACTTTCATTACAACTCGATACTACAACAAAGTATGAATCTATATGAATGCCTCCGGCGGTGTACCAGGATGTGCAATGAATCAAGAGTGACATGTATGAAAAATTATGCATGGTGTCCTTGCCACAAATATGAAGTCAACTACATGATCATGCATGGCAATATGACAATATGATGTGTGTCAAATGAACGGAACGGTGGAAAGTTGCATGGCAATATATCTCGGAATGGCTATGGAAATGCCATGATGGGTAGGTATGGTGACTGTTTTGAGGAATAATATGGTGGCTGTTTTGAGGAAGGATATATAGTGGGTTTATGGTACCGGCGAAAGTTGCACGGTACAAGAGAGGCTAGCAATGGTGGAAGGGTGAGAGTGCGTATAATCCATGAACTAAACATTAGTCATAAGAACTCATATACTTATTGCAAAAATCTACGAGTCATCAAAACAAAGCAATCAACGCATGCTCCTATGGGGGAGGTTGGTAGGAGTTAACCATCGCGCGCCCCCGACCTCCACACTAAGGTTGACACTTTACAAATACCTCATGCTCTAACTTCGTCACATAGCGGTTCACCATACGTGCATGCTACGGGAATCACTAACCTTAACACAATTATCTCTCAATTTCATAATAACTCCACTAGCATGACTCTAATATCACTATCCTCATATCTCAAAACAATTATCAAGCATCCAACATCTCATCATATTCAATGCACTTAGTGTGAAAGTTTTTACTACATTGATATTGGATGTCTATCATGTGAAGACTAGTTTAATAGCCTAAACACATTACCATGCTGTTTTAATTGACTCTCAAAAGGATATAAGTGAAGCATGAGAGTCCAACAATTTCTTCAAAATATTATCACCACCGTGCTCTAAAAGATATAAGTGAAGCACTAGAGCAAAAACTCTTCAACTCAAAAGATATAAGTGAAGCACATAGAGTCTTCTATCAATTCCTAGGCCATATTTAACTGTCTCAAATAGGTGTGTCCATCAAGGATGATTGTGGCAAGCTAACAAGCAAAGACTCAAATTATACAAGACGCTCCAAGCAAAACACATATCATGTGGTGAATAAAAATATAGCTCCAAGTATAGTTACCGATGGATGAAGACGAAAGAGGGGATGCATTCCCGGGGCATCCCCAAGCTTAGGCTTTTGATTGTCCTTGAATTTTACTTGGGGTGCCATGGGCATCCCAAAGCTTAGGCCCTTGCTACTCTTTGTTCCACAGTCCATCAAAGCAATACTCAAAACTTGAAAACTTCACAACACAAAACTTAGACAAAAATGCTCGTGAGCTCTGTTAGTATAGGCAAGCAAACCACTACTCAAAGGTACTGCAATGAATTCATTCTTCGTTTATATTGGTGTTAAACCTACTGTATTACAACTTCTCTATGGTTCATACTTCACAATATTAGTCATAGATGCATTGAAATAAGCAAACAACACACGAAAAACAGAATCTGTCAGAAACAGAACAGTCTATAGTAATCTGCAGGTTTCACATACTTCCGTAACTCCACAAAATTCATACTAAATTGGTAAACGTGAGGAATTTGTCTATTATTCATCTGCAAAAATAATCAACTAAATAGCACGCCCAGTAAAATCTGATGACCGTTCTAGCGAGTGCTAACGATTCTGTTTTTCACAGCAAGATCACATAAACTTCACACAAGTCTTCCCAAAGGCTCTACTTGGCACAAACACTAAACAAAACATGAAACCACATCTAAACATAAGCTAGATGCAATATTTATTCCCTAACAGCAGCAAAAACAAAAATATAAAATTGGGTTGCCTCCCAACAAGCGCTATCATTTTACGCCCCTAGCTAGGCACGATACAAGATAGATCTAGGTATTGCCATCTTTGTAAGGCAATCCATAAGTGCCCTCATAATAGATTCATATGGTAACTTGATTTTCTTTCTAGGAAAGTGTTCCATGCCTTTCCTTAAAGGAAATTCGAATCTAATATTTCCTTCCTTCATATCAATAATAGCACCAATCATTCTAAGGAAAGGTCTACCAAGAATAATAGGACATGAAGGATTGCAATCTATATCAAGAACAATGAAATCTACGGGCACATAATTCCTATTGGCAACAATAAGAACATCATTAATTATTCCCATAGGTTTCTTAATAGTGGAATCCGCAAGATGCCAATTTAAAGAACAATCATCAAACTCATGGGACCCTAGCAAATCACACAAAGTTTTTGGGATAGTGGAGACACTTGCACCCAAATCACACAAAGCATAGCATTCATGATCTTTTATTTTTATTTTAATAGTAGGTTCCCACTCATCATAAAGCTTTCTAGGGATAGAAACTTCTAACTCAAGTTTTTCTTCATAAGATTGCAACAAAGCATCAACTATGTGTTTGGTGAAAGCTTTATTTTGACTATAAGCATGCGGAGAATTTAGTACGGATTGCAACATGGAAATACAATCAATCAAAGAGCAATTATCATAATTGAATCCCTTGAAATCAAAAGTAGTGGGTTCATCACTATGCAAAGTTTTAATCTCTTCACTTCCACTTTTAACAATTTTAGCATCAAGATCTAAAAACTCCGAATCATTGGGACACCTTAAAGCAGAATCATCTCCAATCCTATCTTCATCAAGATTTATACTAGAAAACAAGGATCTAATGGGAGACACATCAATAACCTTCAGATATTCATCTTTATTTTCATTATAACTAGAAAAACACGCTTTAATATAATCCTCCCTTTTAGCACGCATCCTAGCGGTTCTTTCTTTGCATTCATCAATGGAAATTCTCATGGCTTTGAGAGACTCATTGATATCATGGTGTCGGTGTACTAAGATAGGGGTACCATAGTACCCCAACTTGTGCACGGGCAGTAGCAGGTTCCCGTGGCAGGGCTTACCACGCGCTCGCCGGAAACCTTTCTGGTCCCTATGAAGCCATTCAAGAACAAAGTATACAAGTCAGAAGATCAAGGCCCCGGCAAGAGGAGCTTGAGGGGAAGGCCGTACCGGGCTCAAGGTTATCACTTTAGCACAAGACCCTGGCAAGAGGAGCTTGCCAGGGAGGCCAAGGAATACATATCTCAAGAGATGCCTCGGCGCGTCATGCGCCCCGGCAAGACCCAGAGAGCGACAAGCTTCCGGGCCCGGCAAGATCACTACCCCGGCAAGGTGCTTGCCGGGGAAACCTACGCTGTGTGCCCGCGCTCCAGCTCATCGGCCCACGCGTCGCCCTGGGGCCCTTCCAGGGGCACGTGGCAGATGGCTGTGCAGCCTGGGGCACACGGTGACGAGGCTACCGCCGTGGCGAACGGAGAGGCATGGACGGACACTTTTGGGGTCGACGGCGACGGGAATTTAAGGCCCTTGTCCCCCACTGTCAAAGTTAGGTGAAGACCACTGTTCATCCACTGTTCATGCACTATTCACGCACTGTTGCAACTACCACCAAATTTACACTTTTACCCTCCTCTACGTTGACACCTGTCGGTGACCCCTTCGAGCTATAAAAGGAGGCCCATGCACAACGTAGAGGAGGTTCGGGTTCGAAACCTAGACAACTCTCTCGCTCGGTGTAGCTAATACTGTAGCTCTTCAAGCTCCCGAGCTCAAGAACTCAATACAACCTAAGGCAGGAGTAGGGTTTTACGCGTCCGCGCGGCCCGAACCTGGGTAAACTGCCCGCGTGTGCTCCTCGATCTACTCTCCGTGCTCCCTCCGCTCCCTTACCGCAACGTAGAAGGGGCTCCGGTCCCATAGGTGCTCGTGGGAGGACAGTTTCCCCCGACATCTTTGGCGCGCCAGGTAGGGGGCGTCGAGGTTGTGCGAACCTGATCCGGCGCTCACGCGGGCGCATTCTTCATCAACCTCTCCAGATTCATCAACTTCATCAGCTACAACGACATGCCTCCGAAGAAGAAGGCTTCGGAGGTCGGAGGCCCGTCTGCGTCGATTCCACCGCCACCAGAACCAACGGTTGGTGGAGGAGGCGCCGGCGGAAGGGTGGTCGCCGGCGAGGAAACTCACGGCGCCACCAAGTCCAAGGACAAGACGGACGACCGGGCGAATTCCAAAGCCTCGGTGTCCGTGGACGCACCACGTCTCTCTCAGGAGGTACAAGACCCGCAGCGGCGTGGTACTGGAGGTACCATACGCTTGCTGGGGCGTAGCCAAGCCGGAGGATCGCGGGATGCTCAAGGCCAGCGTGCTGGCACAAGCAAGGCACGGTCGCCGGGGCGGGAACATGCTCCTTCTAACGCGGTTAGAAGTCCGAGCGTGTCCCGCTCCTCGCACCGCTCGCCGCCGTTCCCCTCTTCTCCAGCAGAAGCTCTAGCAAGAGCACAGCTGCTCCTCGACTTCCCTCCAGCGGCAGATAAGGCCGAAGACTGGAGGGCAATGATCCAGAGTCTCATCGCCTTCGCCAACAACGACGCGCCACAGCAGCCGGCAACCTCACGGCCGCGGCAAGTCGATCAAGCGAAGGCCGATGGCGACAAGACCGCCGGGGGTGCAACTACCGTGCACTCCCCGCCACGGAAACAGAAATCGCCACCCCGCCGGATCAACGTCGACGACGACTCCACGGCGTCATCGGATCCGCGGGCTCGCCGCAATCAGCGCCAAGTCCTAGACGACAGGTGGCAAGAAGACGCTCGGACTCGCATCGAGCGTCGACGAGAAGCCCGAAGACAGTCAGATCAGCGTGCTGGGACCGCTGTCGATGCGCACGCGCCCGGTGAACCAGGCGACTTGCCGTACACGGCAGGTTGCCCTGCGTTCACCCGTGAGCTGCGGCAAGTCCAGTGGCCCAGCATGAAGAATTTCAAACCCGACGTACCCGAGAAGTACGACGGCAAGACACACCCCTCGGAGTTCCTCAGCATCTACACCATCGCGGTGCAGGCTGCCGGGGGACGCGACGAGAAGATCTTAGCCAACTACTTCCCGCTCGTGCTTAAGCCAAACGTCAGGTCTTGGCTTATGCACTTGCCGGAGAACTCCATTTCTTCATGGGCGGATCTGTGCCACCAGTTTGTTGGCGCCTTTACGGGCGGCCACAAACCCCACGGCCAGGAGAGCGATCTCCACATCTTAGCCCAGAAGGAGGGAGAGTCCCTGCGCAAGTACATCCAGAGATTCAGCCGCGTGCAACACAACATTCCCGATGTCCACCCTGCCGCGGTTATCAGCGCGTTCCACCAGAACGTGCGTAACTGCCGGATGAGGGAGGAGATGGCCATGACCAAGATCCGGGATGTCAGCGAGGTCTACGCTCTGGCTGACAAGTGCGCGCGCGCCGAAGAGGGGAGGAGACTCCCCGGAGAGGATACTGGCGCAGGAGGAAGCGACAGCGAGGATGCCGCCCCGGCAAGGAAGAGCCGGCGGCGGAACAACAGAAAGAAGAAGAGCAAGGAGGTGCTGGTTGTCGAGCAATCCGGCAAGGAGGCTCCCGCCAAGAAGGCACAGGCTGGTGGTTCCGGCAAGGAGCCCGCCCCTGTAGCGGCAGCCGACAAGCAGGACGGCTCCGACAAGCAGTACTGCAAGATCCACCGCACCAAGGGCCACGATCTTCAGAACTGCAAAAGAGTCGAGTACCTCGTAGAACAACAGAAGGCTGAATACGAGCGTCGCGACAAGGAGAAGGCCCAAGGAGGCGGAGGTGAGCCCAGCAAGAAACGGCTGTTCAATGGCCGGGGAGGACGCCGCGGCAAGGCCAAGCAGCGGCAAGGTGACAGACCTCCCCGAGGCCGCGACAAGGATGAGGATGAATACGACGATGATGACATGGAAGAAGGAGACAACAGCGAACATGAGTTCCAGAAGGCCACAGAGGTCATGTGTGTCGACGGGGGTGCCTCTCTGCACACTTCCCACCGCCAGCTCAAGCAGTGGGTGCGAGAAGTGAATGCAGCAGAGCCGCCCGTCGAGTCACGTAGGCTGCTGAAGTGGTCCAGCACGCCCATCATCTTTGACCTTGAGGACCACCCTGACCGCACCACTGCGGTCGGGTGCTTGCCGATGTTGGTCTCACCAACTATCCGCAACCTCAAGGTCACCAAGATGTTGGTTGACGGCGGGGCCGGCCTAAACTTGATCTCCTCAGCTGTGATCAAGAAGCTACAGATCCCAGACGGCGAGCTCGAAGAAATCGGGTCGTTCCAAGGGATCAACCCGGGAAGGAGCAAGCCGAAGGGAAAGATTACGCTGCCAGTGACCTTTGGCGGGGAGCTCAACTTCAGGACGGAGAGGATCACGTTTGACGTTGCCGATATCCCATTACCATATAATGGGATACTTGGCCGTCCTGCCCTCGCCAAGTTCATGGCAGCTTCCCACTATGCATACAACGTACTCAAGATGCCGGGGCCGATAAGCGTCATCTCTGTCCCCGGCGACAAGAAGGACGCGCTTATCTGCGCCGACAAGATCTACCGGGATGCAGCAGCCGCAGCAGAAAGCAACACACTTGCCGCTGAAGCTCCCGGGGGGAAGAACAAGACCAAGTCCGGCAAGAGCTCTGGGGCCCACTCCGGCAAACGCACCTCTTCAGAGTGCTGCGCTGCCGTCGAGGACGCACCATCAAGCTCCTCCGGCAAGTGCAAGAAAGGGATGGCAGCTCCACCGGCAACCAAGAAGGTGTCTGCCAAGGAGGACGGCACTGGTGGTACCTTCACCATCAGTGCTACACTCGACCACAAATAGGAAAGCGTGCTCGTTGCCTTCCTGCGGGCGAATGTCGATGTGTTTGCGTGGCAACCATCTGACATCCCCGGCGTTCCCAGGAAGGTAATTGAGCACAAGCTTGTTGTTTGTCCTCATGCGCGGCCCGTCAAGCAGAAGGTCAAGAAGCAAGGCGTGGAGCGCCAAGAATTCATCGCCGAAGAGATAAAGAAGTTGGAAGCAGCAGGCCTGGTTAGAGGCGTAATCCATCCTAAGTGGTTAGCCAATCCAGTTATCGTGCGCAAGGCCAATGGGAAGTGGAGACTTTGTATAGACTTCACTTATGTGAATAAAGCGTGTCCCAAGGATCCATTTCCCTTGCCGCGTATTGACCAGATTGTTGACTCCACCGCCGGATGTGAGCTGCTTTCCTTCCTTGATGCATACTCAGGTTACCACCAGATTTTCATGGCCAAGGAAGACGAAGAGAAGACTGCATTCATTACTCCATGTGGCACATATTGCTTCTTACGCATGCCCTTTGGATTGAAGAATGCAGGCTCAACATTTGCAAGGGTGGTGCACACTGCTTTTGAGCCACAAATACACAGAAATGTGGAAGCCTACATGGATGATATAGTGATCAAGAGTAAGAGCAAAGATACCCTGATATAGGATTTAGATGAAACCTTTGAGAATCTGCGCAAAATCCAACTCAAGCTGAACCCCGAGAAGTGCGTCTTCGGAGTCCCCTCCGGGAAGCTTCTCGGGTTCTTTGTGTCCCAGAGGGGGATTGAAGCCAATCCCGACAAGATAAAAGCCATCGAGCAGATCGAAGCCCCGAAGCGCGTCAAGGACGTAAGAAGACTTGCTGGTTGTGTGGCTGCCCTCAGCAGGTTCATTTCAAAGTCTGCAGAACGCGCCCTGCCTTTCTTCAAAATCTTGAAAAAGGCAGGTCCTATGAAATGGACTCCGGAAGCGGAGGCAGCGCTGCAAGACTTGAAAGGATACCTGTCCTCCACTCCGATACTTGTCGCACCTAGACCACAAGAGAAGTTGCTGCTGTACTTAGCGGCAACCAATCAAGTGGTTAGTGCTGCGTTAGTAGCGGAGAGGGAGGCGGATGAGGAACCCACATCCCCGGCAAGCTCTGGCCCCGACAAGGACAAGTCTGCGCAGGAACAGGAAGGAGTGCGAAAGAAGATGGTGCAGCGCCCAGTGTATTTCGTAAGTTCCCTCTTGCAGGGGGCTAGATCCAGATACTCTGGGGTGCAGAAGTTGCTTTTCGGCCTCCTCATGGCCTCAAGGAAACTGCGCCATTACTTCCAAGCACACGAGATAACGGTGGTCACTCGCTTTCCGTTGAAGAGGATATTGCAAAATCCAGAAGCAACAGGCAGGATCATCGAGTGGGCACTAGAGCTGTCAAGCTTTGGTCTCAAGTTTGAGAGTACTTCAACCATACAGAGCAGAGCTTTGGCAGAATTCATAGCAGAATGGACCCCAACGCCAGATGAAGAAGTCCCAGAGACAAGTGTCCCCGTCCAAGAAGCGAGCAGTGAATGGATAATGTACTTTGATGGTGCTTTCTCGCTGCAAGGCGCCGGTGCCGGCGTGGTACTCATAGCGCCCACCGGAGAGCACCTCAAGTATGTTATCCAGATGCACTTTCCCAAGGAACAAGCGACAAATAATACTGCTGAGTATGAAGGTTTACTTGCCGGCCTCAGAATTGCGGCCGAGCTTGGGATCAAGAAGTTAATTGTGCGGGGAGATTCACAGTTGGTGGTCCGACAAGTGAATAAGAGTTACCAGAGCCCTTTGATGGAAGCGTATGTTGATGAAGTGAGGAAGCTTGAAGAACACTTTGAAGGTCTGCAAATGGAGCACGTCCCAAGAGCTTAGAATGATATTGCGGATGGCCTCTCAAAGTGTGCTGCAATGAAGTTACCTGTGGAACCAGGGACCTTCCTGCTCAAGCTAACTCAGCCATCCGTTACACCATCAGTTGGGCAAAACAAGAAGAGAAAGTTGGTCTCCGGCGACTACTTGCCGGCGGATCTTCCCGAAGCTGCCGCCAAGGTCCCCAGGATCAACAGCCAAGATGCTGAGGAACAGTTTCCTCCTGCAGATCCAAGGGTCTGTACAGTTGAAGCAAGCGTTCCCGACAAGCCTTGCTCCGGCAGGCTTGCCGGGGGACCATCAGCTCCGGCAGAGCCAAAGGCTCTTGCCGTAGAAGCTGAGGTTCCCGCAGCAGCTCTCATGCCTTTAGTCCTTGTTGTTGAGCCTCAGGCTCCAGCATGGGCACAGCAGATCGTCCGTTTTCTGCAAACTAGAGAACTTCCCGACGAACCAGAAGAGATAGAGAAAATAACCAGATAGTCAAGTATGTACCAGTTCGTTGACAACGAGCTGTACGGAAGAAGACTCAACGGTGTCAGGTTGAAGTGCATTTCCAGGGAAGATGGACAGAAGCTGTTGGCGGAAATACATGGAGGCATATCTGGCCACCACATTGGCGCAAGGGCACTTGCCGGGAAGGCATTCCGGCAAGGGTTCTTCTGGCCAGAAGCCCTCCAAGATGCAACAGCACAAGTAACCAAGTGTGAAGCGTGCCAGTTCCATGCCAAACAAATTCACCAGCCAGCTCAAGCTCTCCAGACGATTCCTTTGTCCTGGCCCTTCTCGGTCTGGGGGCTCGATATCCTCGGCCCCTTTCCCCGCGCAGTCGGGGGCTTTGAGTACTTGTACGTAGCAATCGACAAGTTCACAAAGTGGCCAGAAGTGGAGCCAGTGAGAAAGGTGACAGCACAGTCAGCAGTCATGTTCTTCAGATCAATTGTTTGTCGTTTCGGAATCCCTAACAGGATCATCACCGACAACGGCACACAGTTTACAAGTCGCACCTTCATGTAGTACGTCCAAGACCTTGGCGCCAAGGTCTGCTTCGCTCCTGTCGCTCACCATAGGAGCAATGGTCAAGCGGAGAGGGCCAATGCTGAAGTGCTGCGCGGGCTCAAGACAAGAACCTTCGACAGGCTGCACAAGTGCGGAAGAAACTGGATAGAGGAGTTGCCGGCGGCTCTTTGGTCAATCAGGACGACACCAAATCGAGCCACCGGACAGACACCCTTTGCTCTTGTCTATGGAGCAGAGGCAGTTCTCCCCATGGAACTCGTATACGGATCTCCTCGACTGCTCGCTTATGATGAGCTCAAGCAAGAGCAACTGCGACAAGATGGTGCATTGCTCCTTGAGGATTAACGTCTCCAGGCTGCTGTACGAGCTGCTCGATACCAGCAAGCCTTGCGTCGCTATCATAGCCGCAAGGTCAGGGCCAGGAGTCTCGAGGAAGGCGACCTTGTTCTTCGGCGTGTTCAGTCCGCCAAGAATTCCAACAAGTTGACGCCGAAGTGGGAAGGCCCTTATCGGGTGAGACAAATCACAAGGCCCGGCGCTGTCCGCCTTGAGACCGAAGAAGGCTTATCGGTGAGCAACTCCTGGAACATAGAGCATCTTCGCAAGTTTCACCCATAAGGCGCGGTTGCCGTGATCCGCTCCGGCAACCACCTTTTGTACAAGTCTTGCCGCTGTTGCATGTAAACCTCTGTACAAAGCCGGGCGCAGACCCCGTGCATCAGGAAAGCTTTCGTGCTTCGCACTTTTTGTCATTCTCATGCTTTTCTTTGTTATTTGCATGCATCATCTGACACTATGTGCAACGCACGTCCCCGGTAAGCACTAGCAAGCCATGAGGCCCTATACTTGTTTTTTCTCCTCTTTCTCTTTCCCTCTTAAGCAGAAGGAATGTTCCTCTCACACAAGTTTGCCGGGGGGGAAGGAGATGGAGGCATGAACCAAGTACTGTTCAAGAAAGAGAAACCTTGTCGGGGAACAAACAACCCATGAAAGCTAAGTAACCAAAGTTTGAGTAATTCAAATTTTTTAAATTTCAGTTGTCTTCCTTGAACAACCACACTTTGTATGGAAAACCTGTGCGCGGAGGAACCTACCCGTCACTAGCCGCGCCCTTGCTTTGTTTCGAGCACACTCAACGACTTAAGTGAGCTGCGACAAGTGTCGCGCCCTTACTTCGTTTTCGAGTTCGCTCAGCAATGTAAGTGTGCTGCGACTAGCTGCGGCGAGGTTTCTTGCTGGCGAGGGCATTGCCAGCAGGCTGCTCAGAGTCCAGCACTCAGCGCTCGCGGCAAGGGCCCCTTGCCGGCAAGTTCCCTAAAAGCGTAGGGTAAAAGGCATACAAAGTAAAGGACCAAAGCAAGGGAGATAACACTGCATTGGTTGCTCAAAATAAGATTGTATATTACAAAGATAGCTTGCCGCTGTTCTAATCAACTACTGCCTATGGCTTAATTGGCAGCAGCAAAGGAAGCAGAAAGAAAGGAATCTAATCTACGCGTTCGCCTTCGCGCCTCGTGATCTTGCCCACCTTGGCGACGATGTGGGCAACCTGCGCCTTCAACGCCTCCTGATCAGCTTCGGGCGGCAAGGTGCGGAGGACGTTGACAAGGTTGATGCCGGGGTTGCAGTAGACGATCTTCGACAAGACTCTCTCCATGGTGCCCATGCAGAGCCGACGCGCCTCGTTGGCCAGCTGCACGGGAATCTTCTCCCGCAGCTGCGCAAGCGCCGGCGCAATCCCCCTGAAGAACAGACTCAACTTGGCACTGTGGGGGAGACTCTCGTCCGGGGAGTACACGAGATGCTCCGCCTTCAGCGCCATCATCTCCATGTCAATTTTGGCAGCGGAGGTGACCAGCTCATCAGTCCACTGCTCCACTGCCCAGCTGAAGTTGTTCACCGAGACGGCGGCGCTATCCACCAAGGCCCTTTCCTTGCGGAGTTCGTCCTTCAGCTTCGTCTCGCTGTCCCGGGCGGCGTCGAGCGATTCAGTCAGGGTGGAAACCTTCAACTCTAAGTCAGCGATGGAGTTCTTGGCGTCAGAGAGCTCTGTGCCCTTCTCGGAGAGACGTACCTGCAGCTCAGAGTTGGTGTGGGCATCTTTCTCCCGCTCCACATTGAGCGCAGTGACTCTGTCCTCGCTCGCCTTCAGGAACAACTCTAGCTGCGCCACCCTGGCCGCCAGATCCTTCTTAGTAGTCTCCGCGGCAGCAGCCGCGTCCTTCGCCTCCTTCAGGGCCCCGCCGATAGCTTGCTCCCGGGCGGTGAGGTCGTCCTCGTGGGCGTCGAGGTCGACCTTCCGCTGGTTGAGTGCCCCTTCCCGCTGAGACAGCTCCTCGGCGGCCAATCGTTGCTACTCCTCGGCCTCAGCTTTTTCAAGGAGGAATGCTTGCTGCTCCCCGGCAAGCTCTTCGCGCTCCTCCGCCAAGTTGCGGAGGGCCGCCTGGTTGGCGGCGCGGAGCTCCGCGGCGCGCTTCTCCAAGTCAGCTCCAGCCTTGGCGGCGAGAGCCTCCCGAGACTCCAACTTCGCCTGCCTGGCCCGGTACAAGGTCAGGAGCCGACGAAGGAGTCTCTCCTCTTCGGGCTCGTTGCTGCTGCCGGGCGCTTCAACAACCTTCAATCCGGCGGAGGCGAGGACCTCTCCGTCAAAGGTCTCTCCCTCCGCGGGTGCTCAAGACGAGGACGCCCACGGGACTTGTATGAAAACCCCGTTGGCGGCCTCCAGGTAGACGCCCTGCCCAGCCGCGGAGGCGGAAGGGTCGGCGACCGGTGCAGCGTCCGGCGCTCCTGCGGCCTCCGGGCCAGCAGTATGGTCGCCGGTCCCTTCCCCAGCCGCGGCGTCTACGGTCGGGGCGGTCTCTTCAGCGGTAGGCTTGTCGGCTCCAGCCCTTCCCTCGGGGGCAGTGGCGTTGCCGCTGACGCCGTGCACCTCCTCCTCCGCGGTGGCCTCCGTCTCCACCCGCTCCGGTGCAGGAGGATCTAGCAGAAGAAAAAGAAAAGAAAGAATCAAGCAAATATCCAAAAAAGACGAATCCGGGAAGAAGAAATTACAAGATTTACCTTCGCGGACTTATTCAACGACAGGCTCCCTCGCCGGGGAATTCTCCCTTGGCGGCGGAGTGGTGGCCCCTGCTGGCGGAGGGCCGCCCGCGCCCTCCCTTGGCGGGGTGCTCACCCTTGTCGGGCTGCTCGCCCTTGGCGGGGTACTCGCCCTTGGCGGAGTGCCCGTCCTTGGCGGAGCATTCTCCCTCGCCGGGGAGCTTCTCCTTGGCGGGGAGGGCGGAGCAAGTGGCTCATCGGGGGCAACCTCCTGGTGCTCCTGCGGCTGCGGCTCCACCTCTACACAAGACAACAAGACATCAGTACAAGCAACAACCTCGAGCGCGCCCGTCAAGCAGAAGAACGAATACCAGACTTACGCTGGGGGCTGCGCTGGGGGCTGCTCCTCGGAGCAGCAGGCTGATCCGGCAAGCTCGTCGCCGGCGCGTCGCTTGTCGCCGCGACTGGCTCGTCGTCCTCAATGGTGACCACAGGGATCTTGGCCCTCTTCGCCATCCGCTGGGTCAAGGTCCTGTGAAGCAAAACAAAAACAAGATCAGAACCAGCAAGGAAAATCAAGACAAAATCAAAGGAACTAAAAGAATTGCAAGAACTTACTCCTCTTCCTCTTCGTCGGAGCTGAGGGCGGAGAAGTCAAACTCCGCCTGGTGTGCTCGCGCGCGAGGAGCTGGAGGAGAAGGCTCCATCGGGCGCTTGGCGGTCTCCGGGGCTGTGGGCTGCGAAGACCCGGCCCCCGTTGTCGCCGAGGACCGAGGGGCAGAAGGAGCACCCTTTCCGCTCCGGGAAGATCCCCCTCCGCTTGGCGCTCGGGCACGGGGCGCCTCCTTGATGACCTCGCTCGTCTTGGTGGCGCGCGTCGCACGGCGCGCCGGCTGCTGTCGAGACGCTTGTGGCCTCGCCGCCTCAGCTGCCTTGCGGAGGCGCTTCTTTGGTTGCTGCGTGGGGCTTGGCGGAGGTGGAGAATTCTCCGAGGACGAGGAGGCATCGTCGTCAAGATTCAGAGATCCACCAGAATCTTCGTCGGATTCTCCAGCCTCGGTGTCTTCCTCCTCCTCGGCAGGCCCGCTGGACTCAGCGCCATGCCCGGCGGCCTCGCTCCCCCCGGCAACCTCGCTCGTCCCGGCAAACTTCACGGAAGGCTCCCCGGAAAACTCCTCGGGCGCAAGCTTCAGCAGCTTGAGGATTTCCGCCTCCTCTGCTTGGCTCACTGCGTCCGCGGCCTGTGCCTCTTCCACAGTATATCCAAAGTCGCCTGTAGCCGCAGCTGCGGCGGCCTCCTCCATCCTGGTGGAGATGTAAGCTATATCACGCTCGGTAGTAGCCCAGGTAAGGCCCTTGTTCTCCTCGGCGTTGCGGGGCTTCACGACCAAGTTGTCGAAGAAGGTCAGCACGGTCTCCGGTGGAGGCTCTATCCAAGTGGGGACGACGCCATGGGAGTCGCACGCGGGCATCATCGCTCGCAGGGAATCGCGGGCAGTGCTGTTGCACAGCGGCACCACTCCCCGGGAAGGTTTTAACCACTCCGGGTGGGCCGGGTCATGCTTGAAGAGCTCCCGAACCATCCCCTTCAACTCCAAGGCGGTGAAGTTGTAGTTCAATCCAGGGCGCAGCCTCATAATGTCTGCCGCATTGCCGAATTCCCAAGCGGGCCTCTTCCTTTCTTGTAAAGGGGCGATGCGGCGGCGGAGGAAATCTGCTCCAACTTCTTCGATAGTCAGATTGGCGACCCGGAGACGAATGATCCTAATGAGGGCGATATTAAGCTTGCTGTCCTCCGGGGCCAATTCACTCCAATCCCTGCCACGCACTATGGCAGACTGGCGCGGCGAGGTAAAGGGCTCTGGCTTATCTTCCAACACCCAGCACCAATCGGCTCTCCACTCCTCCCACTTGCCGCGAAGCTCTCCTTTCAAGTACGAGTCCTTCTTGTTCAGCCTAAAGATCCAGGAGATGCTGCCAGAGAGGGGGGCACCTGACTCTACTCTAGGCATGAAGAAGTGGCGGAAAAGAGCTACATTTGGATGAACCCCAACATAGTTTTCGCATAGGTGTACGAAAACGGTCATCGTAAGGGTGGCGTTGGGGGTGAAATCTAGGAGGTGGAGGCCATATGTGTTCATTACATCACAAAAGAACTCCGAGAACGGAGGGCACAGACCACAATGGAAGAATGCAGCAAAGAAGAAGTACCCGCCGGGGAACATATCTTTGGCGACGGCGGGGAAGACTTGGGTGCGGGGATGAGCTTTGGTCTCCCTCGCCCAGAACAAATAGTATTTGTCCCGCAGCTCCCTCGCGCCAAGCCTCGGCGCGAAGACCACGCACTTCTTCCGCAGGGCTGCCAGCTTCGCCGCCTGCTCGGACTTCTCCTTCTTGGCCTTGTCTGCTTTCGCCTTGTCGCTCTTCGGAGCCATGGCGGGGGCGGCAAGGAAAGAAGAAAGTAGCTCGACGGTGCCGCGGATGCGGGAGACGGCGGAGGAAGGGGGGAGCTGGGCTCTCTGTCGACCTTTGGGAGGCGGAGGGCGACGGGGGTTTCTGGAGAATCAAGGCGCAATGAAGACGATGGAGGGAACTGCCCCTGCTTCCTCTGCTTTTAAGGGGGAAGTGGGGGACGTTCCGCATTTCCCATTAAAGAACAGGCCACGATCTCTCCCACGACGCCGCAATCGACGCGTGCCGTTAGGGAGGGATGCGGCGGATACGGAAGGGGATACGGCTTGCCGTGGGCCGCACGTGCCCGTGCACTGTCTTGGGCCTGGCCCAACAGCGCTCGGCACCGTGTGTGGCCCAGGCCCGGGGGCTCCTGTCGGTGTACTAAGATAGGGGTACCTTAGTACCCCAACTTGTGCACGGGCAGTAGCAGGTTCCCGTGGCAGGGCTTACCACGCGCTCGCCGGAAACCTTTCTGGTCCCTATGAAGCCATTCAAGAACAAAGTATACAAGTGAGAAGATCAAGGCCCCGGCAAGAGGAGCTTGCCGGGAAGGCCGTACCAGGCTCAAGGTTATCACTTTAGCACAAGACCCTGGCAAGAGGAGCTTGCCAGGGAGGCCAAGGAATACATATCTCAAGAGATGCCTCGGCGCATCATGCGCCCCGGCAAGACCCGAAGAGCGACAAGCTTCCGGGCCTGGCAAGATCACTACCCCGGCAAGGTGCTTGCCGGGGAAACCTACGTTGTGTGCTCGCGCTCCAGCTCATCGGCCCACGCGTCGCCCTGGGGCCCTTCCAGGGGCACGTGGCAGATGGCTGTGCAGCCTGGGGCACACGGTGGCAAGCCACGGTGACGAGGCTACCGCCGTGGCGAACGGAGAGGCATGGACGGACACTTTTGGGGTCGACGGCGACGGGCATTTTAGGCCCTTGTCCCCCACTGTCAAAGTTAGGTGAAGACCATTGTTCATCCACTGTTCATGCACTATTCACGCACTGTTGCAACTACCACCAAATTTACACTTTTACCCTCCTCTACGTTGACACCTGTTGGTGACCCCTTCAAGCTATAAAAGGAGGCCCATGCACAACGTAGAGGAGGTTCGGGTTCGAAACCTAGACAACTCTCTCGCTCGGTGTAGCTAATACTGTAGCTCTTCAAGCTCCCGAGCTCAAGAACTCAATACAACCTAAGGCAGGAGTAGGGTTTTACGCGTCCGCGCTGCCAGAACCTGGGTAAACTGCCCGCGTGTGCTCCTCGATCTGCTCTCCGTGCTCCCTCCGCTCCCTTACCGCAACGTAGAAGGGGCTCCGGTCCCATAGGTGCTCGTGGGAGGATAGTTTCCCCCGACACATGCTTAGGTGGAATAGATCTAAGTTTCAAAGAATCAACATCAAGAGTAATTCTATCCACACTTCTAACCAATTCATCAATCTTAAGCAATTTCTCTTCAAGCATAGCATTGAAATTCTTTTGCGAGATCATAAACTCCTTAACACTAGTTTCAAATTCAGAAGGCATCTTTCCATAAGAGTTGTTGTAGGAATTACCATAATTATTAAAGGAATTACTAGGAAAAGGCCTAGGATTAAAATTCCCTCTATAAGCATTGTTACCAAAATTATTCCTACCAACAAAATTCACATCCAAAGATTCATTGTTATTTTCAATCAAAGTGGACAAAGGCATATCATTAGGATCAGAAGAAGCACTCTTAGCAGCAAATAATTTCATAAGTTCATCAATCTTTCCACTCAAAACACTAATCTCTTCAATAGCATGCACTTTTTTACTAGTAGATCTTTCGGTGTGCCATTGAGAATAATTAACCATAATATTATCTACTACCTCCATTCCAAAATAAAAGTCTTTCCAGAGATTTCAACAAGTGGCTACATACAAAGCAAAATGAGTGAATCTACACTCTAAAATATGTCTACATACGTCCCTATATTGTAAACCATTTGAAATGTCTAGAAAGACTTATATTTAGGAACGGAGGGAGTAGGAGTTTGGTAGCTTCTCCTAAGGTAGTTTCCATGAAAGTGCCTCCTGCGGCCGAGTCTAAAAGATTTCTAGAAGCAAAATTCAAGCCAGCATAAAAGTTCTCAATAATCATCCATATATTCAAACCGTGTGTAGGGTAATTACGTATCATTAATTTCATTCTCTCCCAAGCTTGTGCAACATGCTCATGATTTAGTTGCTTAAAATTCGTATTATCGTTTCTAAGAGAGATGATCTTAGTAGGAGGGAAATACTTAGAGATAAAAGCATCTTTGCACTTATTCCACGAATCAATACTATTTCTAGGCAAAGAGGAAAACCATGTTTTAGCACGATCTCTAAGTGAAAGCAAAAATAACTTCAGTTTAACAATATCGTTATCCGTATCCCTTTTCTTTTGCATATCACACAAATCAACAAAGTGGTTCAGATGGGTAGCGGCATCTTCACTAGGAAGGCCGAAGAATTGATCTTTCATGACAAGATTCAACAAAGCAGCATTGATCTCACAAGATTTAGCATCGGTAATAGGAGCAATCGGAGTGCTAATAAAATCATTTTTGTTGGTATTGGAGAAGTCACACAATTTGGTATTGTTCTAAACCATAGTGACAAGCAAGCAGTCCAACACACACAAGCAAACAAGAAGCAAGCGAACGATAAACACACGGCAGAAGAAGGGCAAATAAAACAGCAAGGGTGAAGTGGGGGAGAGGAAAATGAGAGGCAAAAAATGTAATGCGAAGGATAATGGTTTGTGATAGGTACTTGGTATATGACTTTTGCGTAAGCCTCCCCGACAACGGTGCCAGAAATTCTTCTTGCTACTTCTCGAGCTTGCATTGTATTCCCTCGAAGAGGAAAGGGAGATGCAGCACAATAGCGTAAGTATTTCCCTCAATTTTTGAGAACCAAGGTATCAATCCAGTAGGAGACCACGCGCGAGTCCCTCGCACCTGCACAAACAATTAAGAACTTCGCAACCAACGTGATAAGGGATTGTCAATCCCTTTACGATCACTTACGAAAGTGAGATCTGATGGAGATGATAGTTTATATTTTTGGTATTTTTATTTATAAGAACAGAAAGTAAAAGAGGAAAAAGTAAAGTAGATGTAGATTGATATGTTGAGAATAGACCCGGGGGCCATAGTGTTCTCTAGTGGCTTCTCTCATGATAGCGATATTCTACGACGGGTAAACAAATTACTATCGAGCAATTGATAGAAAAGCGAATAATTATGAGACTATCTAGGCATGATCACTGTATATAGGCATCACGTCCGAGACAAGTAGACCGACTCCTGCCTGCATCTACTACTATTACTCCACACATCGACCGCTATCCAGCATGCACCTAGTGTATTGAGTTCATAAGAACAGAGTAACGCCTTAAGCAAGATGACATGATGTAGAGGGATAAACTCAAGCAATATGATATAAACCCCGTCTTTTTATCCTCGATGGCAACAATACAATACATGCCTTGCTGCCCCTACTGTGGGAAAGGACACCGCAAGATTGAACCCAAAGCCAAGCACTTCTCCCATTGCAAGAACTATAGATCTAGTAGGCGAAACCAAACCAATAATTCGAAGAGACTTGCAAGGATATTATGAGCACACATAAAGAGTTCAGAGAAGAACCAAATATTTCTCATAGATAAGCTTGATCATAAACTCACAATTCATCGGATCTCGACAAACACACCGCAAAAAGAGATTACATCGAATAGGCCTCCTCGAAGACCGAGGAGAACTTTGTATTGAGATCCAGAGAGAGAGAAGAAGTCATCTAGGCACTAGCCATGGACCCAAAGGTCTGTGGTAAACTACTCACAACTCATGGTGAGGGCGATGATGATGATGTAGAAGCACTCCGTGATGGATCCCCCATCCGGCGGAGCTTCGAAACAGGCTCCAAGATGGGATCTCACGGGACCAAAAGGTTACGGCGGTGGAATTAGGGTTTTCTCTCTGTTGCTAATGGTTTCGGGGTACGTAGGATTATATAGGAGGAAGGAGGACACCGGGGGACTCACGAGGGGTCCAAGAGGTAGGGGGCACGCCCTGGGAAGGGGGCGCGCCCCCCACCCTCGTGGGCACCTCGTAGCCCCTCTGTCGTGGTTCTCAAGTCTCCCGTGCGTGATTTTCTCCAAAAATATCTCTCCCGAAGGTTTCATTCCGTTTGGACTCCGTTTGATATTCCTTTTCTGCAAAACCCTGAAACAGGCAAAAAAAGCAATCTGGATTGTGCCTTTGGGTTAGAAGGTTAGTCCAAAAAATGATATAAAAGTGTATGACAAAGCCCATTAAACATCCAAAACATCATAAATAATAGCATGGAACAATCAAAATTATAGATACGTTGGAGACGTATCACTCTGCTCCGCGATGGTGATAAACAACTGCGGGAGGCTTTGCAGCCACATTAACCTCAGGGAGCCCCTCGGCTCAGTGGCCAGCCCCACCGCGCTGCGCTCCCTTTGGGAAGGTAGCGCGAGGGGGCTGTGCACGGGGGCTGCATCCACGTCACGCCTTACGCACGCCCCACCAGGTCCCTCGGGCCTAGTCGACGCGCAACTCTCCCGAGCGCAAGCCCGGCGAGGACAGGGATGGGTTAGTTCGTACATCAAGGGGGACTCTTGAGCATCGCGACTCAGGAGCCTAACTGGTCCCGTAGCCCCTCACTCCTGGTCTTTTCCTGGTTTCCGGTCAAGGCCAGCGGCGGCTGAGGTACGCGCGGGCCTGGCCCTGCCGACGCAGAACATCAAGGCCTAAGTTCAGTATTCACTTCCCTCGGGGCTGTTCGCACATCTAGGGGGACCCTTGGGCATTGCGACCCAAGGTCCTAACTGGTCCCGTAGCCTCTCACTCCCTGGTCTTGTCCTGGTTTCCGGTCAAGGGCAGCGACGGCTGAGGTACGCGCGGGCCGGGCCCTGCCGACGTAGAACACCACAGCCTTGCCTAGCGCTTCCTACCTAGGTATCGTTTGCATGTTAAGGGGGACTCCTGAGCATCGCTACTCGGGAGCCTAACTAGCCACGTAGCCCCTCACTCCCTGGTCTTGACCCAGTGACCTGGGCAAACCAGCTGGCGGCTGAGGTATGAGCTGGGTCGGGCCCTGCCGACGTAGAACGATAAATAAGGAAAGAAGAGTGAATATCTAGCAATTATTACAAACCAAATTGTCCTTCGAAGCATCAAACGGGAGTTTTAACGCCTCCACGAGGCTCGCTCATGTCGCAGGGGAATGAAGATAAAGGGGAGCACCGTCACCAACCAGCAGGCCTTCCCCTCAGCCTTGGGCGCTTCTACCTTAAGGGACCTCCCCCCCGGCGGCACCACCACGCCCTGGGGAAACGGTCTCGTCTGGGGCATCGGTGGCGCCATCGCCTGGAGGGGAAGGGTGGACGATGAGGAACTCCTTCAGCAAGGCCTCCACATGGTCCTTCATAGCTTCAGCGGCGGCCTCGTAACGCTCCGCCTCCACAGGCTTGATCAGCGCCCCGAGATTAGCGTTGGGGTCGTGAAGGTGCAGGTGGCTGAGGACGCGCGTCAAGGCAGAAGAAGAAAGTACATGAGCTTCCTCCTCTGTTACGGGGTTGATCTCACGGACAACATCCTATCACCAACAGCTTATCCAAGCCCTTCTCATAGAGTGCCTCCAGAGCCTGGCGGGACCTCACCTCAAGGGACTTGAAGGCCGCGTGGTCCTTGGTCAGGACCTTCACTTTGGCCTCCAGCTAGGCCTCCTTAGCTTCCGTCGCCTGCTTCAGCTCCTCCATTCGGCTGTGCTCTGCAGACAGCTCCTTCGTCAGCTGCTCCAGCTCGGTGTCACGGTTCATCACGGTGTCTTCTCGAGCCTTCATCCTCTCCTCGTCCGCCTTGCACTTCCAACGCAGGTTCCTCAGCTCGGTCTCCATCGACTGACAATGCTCCTGGGCGGTCCGAGCATCCTGTAGTGCCACTTCGCGGACGACTGCAGCCTGGTTAGCGACCCGCTTGTCCTCCGCGAAAGCCGCCACAGCCTGGCTCAGCGTGTCTCACACAGACGCGTTGAAACTCAGCCATCCGGAGAACAGCTCCAGGCGCCCGGCCACCAGACGACGATCAGCACCCTGAAGGTCATCCTGGAGCTGCTTCAGTGCCACGAAGGCCTCCTCCAAGGCGCTAGGTGAAGCAGGAGGGCCGCAAGCTGGCGGCATGGTCACAGCGGGGGACTGTGGCGCGGCCAAGACCTCCTCAGCCTTGGCAACCCCAGCTGTCGGAGCTGAGATCATGACCCCCGTCTGAGGCAGGTCCCTTGGGCCCTGCGTCGACACCCGTGCACTAGAAGCTAAAGCTCCTTCGCCGCCCGCCTGCGCCAGAGGGGACGAGTCTAGGTCAGACCATGGGACCTCTAGAGCGGCCGCCTCCCCCTTTGCCTTCTTCAACAACGGAGACCTATCAACAGGGGGCAAGATACTGTCAATCAGCAACGGAATAAAGAACGAAGACAAAAACAAGCCAAGGTGCTCACTGATCCACTACGACAACACCTCGAGACCTCTTCAGGACCATGGGACCCAATGGTCCCACGGCGTACGCCGCGGGAACGCGGGACCCCAAGACATGCGGCATAGCAGCGGTGCTTGGCGATGCCGTGGCTGGGGGGCCTCCTCGGATGATCAGCGCCGACCGACTCCTTATCGGGACCCCCGCTGGCGGCTTCCGCGAGGGGGTGTGCTTGGACCTCGTGACAGCTCCGGCCGAAGGAGGCACCCCCTCCACCGGGTGGTCATCTTCGTCGTCATCGTCAGGCAGGGAGCGAAGGAGTTCGGCCGTACGTGGGGGAGAGAACTCTCCCGTCCCCTCCGCGCTCGCCTCCGAGTCGCCTTCCCCGCTGGAATCTCCTCAAGACACCTCCACCAACGCGACCACCACTTGAGCTTCACGGGCCGCCGGAGGCACAAGCCCTTGCGCATCAAAGGTAGGCATGGAGGCCGCCACCACTGCCCCATCCTGGCTGTAATACAAGGGAATATAGGTAGTAGGCGGATATCCGAAGTCAGCCCCAACCAGAAGACGGAGGGCTGCCTCAAGCTGATCAGCAGACAGGGCGTCACGGCACAGCGGGAGGTTGTCCGACTCATCCCCAAGCGTCCATAGGGGGCGTGAGCGGGCCTGAAGCGGAGCCACGCGACACGTCAAGAATTCCTGACGACCATAGCCCCCATCAGCTTCGCCTCCTCGGGATCCTCCGGCTTCAGGTCCGCGGCCATTTTCTCCAACACCTTCTCCGCCCGAGGATCGGTGAGCTTCGCGCTAAGCCACCTATCGCTTGACTCGGGCGCAGCCATCGGCAGCGCCAACCGAGGATGGGAGCACTTGGCATCCATAAGGATCCACTTGTTCCTAAAGTTCTCGGCCTTCTTCCCGGCCCTCGAAATCATGTTGGCCCTGTTTGCCGTGACGACATTAGCACACCCTGAGCAATGGCCCTCCTTGATTCGGAGGTAAAAGAAGTGGCGAAGCAGCGCCACATACGGCACCACCCCCACAAAATGCCTCGCAGTAAAAGGAGAAGATGAACAGAAGGAGGATGGAATTGGGATGCAGATGAAGGGCATGAAGCTTATAGTGATTGAGGACGGAGAGAAAGAAATCGGAGAAAGGAGGGACGAGCCCCGCAACAATGCTACTCGAAAAGAAGGGGTAGAAGGTACTCTTGGGATCCTCCGACGCGGTAGAGGCAGCTCGGACGGCGGCCTTCCCCTTCTCATTGGTGCCCTACACCGTCATCAGGAGCACGGCGGTGTGGTTCGCCTCCGAGAAGGTCGGCGCCGACAAGGCCGACGCCGATAAGGCCGGCTCGTACCAAAGCAGACGGAGCGGTGGCCTTCGACTTGCCGGAAACCATCGGTGCGAATTTGGAAGAAAGGCGGCGAGGATCTGGAACTTCGCGGAGGAGATAAGTAAGAAAGGGGATCTGGAGGAAGGCAAGGGCTAGCAATGAAGGCACAGCGGCACACACTTGCCTTTTGTCATCTGTGCAGTTGCCAAGGCGGCGTGGGAGCGCTGACGCCCACGTCCCATCAAGCGCCACGCGTCAAACAAGACCGCAGACTTTGAGGGCCCGCCGCACTCCGCGCTTAGCCCTAGGCTTTGCCGCGAAGCCAAGCCCGAGCGCACCTTGGGCCCGGGGGCTACTGTCGGCGTTCTAGGAACGAGGGTACCCAGACTTGCCTGCTTGCAGCCCAGGGCGTGGCTCACAAGGCGCCCTGGTATGGCCCATCATCTTTAGCAACCACTCAAGACCCTCGCGAGGGGCCAAGCCTCGCGAGGCGGACGACACAAGGCATCCCCTGGGGCGGCCTCGCCAGGACGGCTCATGAGGATCGGAGATATCGAGGCGACGGGCACCTCGCGTGGTCCTCGTGACGTGAGCAGTGCCGACCAATGCCAGGCGGGCGCCAGCGGGCGCAGAGTGCCAGATTCCTCTTTGGTGCTAAAGGAGCAGGTGCATGCGAGGAGTCCCGAGGCATCAGGAAAAGGTTTCCATATCGGTGCAACGAGACCAAGACCAGCGGGACGGCAGGACGGAGTTCATCGCGGAGCCCACGGCAGCGTCACCATCAGAGCCTTTCGTAGGCGAAGACCACCTTTTGTCAGGACAGCTTGTACAAGTTGTCTCCCTTCAAATCCGGCCATTGTGGGATTCCTTCCCGCTCAATATTTGGGAAGAGGACTCGGGCCACTACATATAGGACCTAGCCACCATCATAGGGGGCATCAGATCATCGAGACCTCTCATACACCACAAGCTCACCCGAGTGCAAGAACACCTCTCCTCAAGAGGCAGTTCATCCATGTACTAGTTCTTCCTCAGCCTATAAAGCAATCCACCACACCACACTGGATTAGGGTGTTACACCACAAAGGTGGCCCGAACCAGTATAAATCTTGCATCTCTTGTTCATCGGATCTGATGAGCTAGGCCTAGGGTTGTTAAATAGACGAGCTAGAGCAGAAGGAGAGATCTTCGTGTGCACCCCAGTGTTCGAACCTCAAGGGTTTGCCGGAACCCTAGATCCGACACTGGGCACAAGCGCTACGTTTCCAGTGGGTCCTCCGATCAATCCTACCAAAGCAGGAGTGGGGTTTTACGCCTCACTACGGCTCGTACCTTGGTAAAAACTGCGAGTGTCGTCGTCGCCGCGCTGTTCCTACTACTTCTGCTCTTTGTGCAACGTGATTCCCCCCTACCGAACCACAAAGGGACCAATGGCCCCGTAGGTGATCGTATTTCCCCATGAAATCTTTCATGCGCCAGGTAGGGGCGTCACTTGTGGGAACCTGAAGTTGCAAGCGGTGCGTCGATCTTCACCTACACCATTCCGGGCCGAGGCAGTTTCATGGTCACATACCTTCCAAACTCCTTTGTTTGTCTCCATCACAACAGAGACGATGACGACGAGGATGAGGGACCACCACGCGATGCATATGGTATACTTGGCCCAAGTCATACGGACTCCATATCGCCTGCGACCATTGGAAAGTTCGAGGCTTGCGGCGGTGCCGCCATCCTCCCATCCCTTCGCCAAGGTGCTTCTGCTTCCAGGAGAGAACGCTTGGGCAGATGGACGAAACACTTCTATGATAATGCGTGTTAGTCGTAGTAGGTCACGTTTTCTGTCACGTATGTACATCCATGATGATTTTATGACAGAATCAAGGTAGTCATACCTGTGCTATTATAGAAGTGTTCCATGACAATACCAAAATTATCATCACGGAAGTGTTCACTTCCATGATGATAAATGATGTGTCATGGAAGTGCTTTCATCAAGGGTAGCTGACACGTGGCATCCACCGTAACAGGTCGCCGTTAAGCTATCAGTCCGGTTTTTGATCCGATAACCCATTAACAGCCCAGACCATTGGGGATTTTCAACGTGTAAAATTCTCATTGGCCGAAGGAAACACGTGTCACCTCATCATTGGGTCAGACAGGCACCTATGATATGCCGACACGTGCGACGGCCCAACATTGTCCCATTTAGCTTACAAAGGCCGGCCTGTTTGACGTGGTCAAAAGTTAGTGGGTCGGCCAATGAAAAGCCTGTTAACTGTCCATTCACATATAGCCCATCTTATAGCCCGTAACTCACGGCCTGTTAGGGCCTTTCCCGAAATTGGCCCAACAACATCATGTGGGCCGTTGAATATAACACCAGCCCATTTCACTTTGGGCCCATGTATAGCCCATGACGTCTTTCGGCCCATATTAGTCCTTTCTTACCTTTAGGCCCTTTAGTGGCCCATATTGACTCTGGCAAACCCGTGTAAAATATTCGTTGTATTTTATTGCAAAGTACATAATAAAATCAGGTTCCAAACATATGACCATGTACCATGGCTAATGTATTGTCTATTTCTTCACATCGTATGGAAAGCTAAGGATAAAGAGACAAAGTTTATAATACGGTAAGCATAGTATGACATCATTCATATCACAAAACAACTGAGAGCAGACAGACAGGCAATTGTAACGTTGTGTGGGCAAGTCCAGCACGGAACTAGATTACAGATCAAGATCAAAGGAACATCACTCCTCTCTTTTAAATCTTGTAAGGTGCAATGATACGCTAAGAGAATTATGTATAAAATTGAAAAGAGTAATAGACATTGGCTGCAAACCTTGCACTTCAATGCACGAGTCAGAGTAAGTAGTAGTTAAAAGACATGAGGATTAAGGACTTACAACAACGGCTTTGACTGGTATAGTCATGCCCTTTGTATTGCTGGTGTGACAGTCCTTGAAGATTTCCACATCATTTGTTGGTGTGAAGTTATACCGATACTGTCACAGATCAGACTTGAAAACATGGGTGCAAGCTTGTCTGGTTGCATCATCTTGGCTATCCAACTTGAATCTCATCCATTGAACATTATGGGAGTCTCATTATCAGCAACCTAGAAAGTATGGGACAGAGCAAGACGGTATTACTAGTTTCCATACATAACCATACTTAGAGATAAATGGTCGAGGAAGGTGTTGAACCGGGTTTCGTCTTTGTCATTCCTGTACTGAATCCATGTTGGGAGGATACGTGCATGTCACCTAACGACAAGCACTACCTCTGATACTTACTTGACTGACTCTGTAGCATCATGTGGATTTTTTAAACCTGCCTCAAAATGGATCTCCATTCTTCCTCCTCTAGATTTAGTTAACATATCGAGCATTATCCCTGATGTTTGTTTCCTCTTGCGCCTAGGTGCTAGTCCAACAACGAACATAGGAAGTGTTAGTGTACATCAAACTGTGAGACTACATATAAAGAAGCATGCAACTTTAACTTGACTCCAGCAACTACCTTCTTGCTATTGAACCTTACAAGGTTCATCTGATCTTGCCAACTCATCTTGTGTCAAGAGTGCTTCAGAAGTAGTGTCAGGTGTCAAGGGAACTTGGGAAGTTGTCGCTAGCAGAGTTACCGAATGAGTAACTCGTGGACCTGGTGGTACTGTGGAAGGTGTTGCAACAACTAGGGTTGCCTCTGCTTGTTTGGTGGAAGCTATTAGTTTTTTCGGCTTGTTTTGCAGCTCGTGTAGCAAAGGATACCGCCTTTGTACAATTTTCCACTGAAATTTGACCTTCTATTGCACCATCAGTACGAGCAGAATCCGCATAATTGTTTCGCACGCGTTTCCATGTGCCCTTAGTACTAACACCATCCCCTGTCTTTTTGTGTTCCTTCCTCTTTCTCTGTGCCATGTTAAGTCAAGCCGGCAAGAAAAAGGAATAAAAAATAAGTTCTTCAAAACAAATTGATGTGTAATACTGACGAACAGGACTTTGATGTTAGACGACCACATGATAGGAGGATGTAATATGTACGAAAAACAAGACGGTATGAGATAATTAGAACTATGATGAGTAATATCCACTGTTTTGTTAATTTCCTTTTGCTTTATTGATTTTGCATTGTCAAGTAAATCTGACAAGAAAAAGCAATAAAATTCACTCTTCGGAACTCATTCATTCATGATACTGACAATCACTACTGAAAGCACAAGTGCTCCCTGGGTGATTTTGGTAATTAAGTCAACATATTTCTTGTTGGACTAATGTTTTCATCTAGTATATTTCAGACAAGTTTAACAAATGGAGTGGCATGGACTAGAGGATGTGGAACCCCTTCAAAATGCTAAGGACAAAGGATTGGCTCAACCTCCAGACTCTATATTTTCTATTTTAGTGATCCAAGATCACATTGAGTCCATAGGAAAGCCAATACTATTTAAAGGGGATGAGGTGTTGCCTAATGGCTTGCTTGCTCAAAGTGCTTAGTGATATGCTTCAAACCCTCAACCACTTTCTCACATCCACATATGCCCCAAACCAAAAGTCAAACTTGGCCCCACCGAAAAGTTCTATCCGGCGCCATCGAGTTCATTTGACATAGCCACTGCCAGAAACCCTAATCATTTCGGTCTCACCGAAAGGGATCTCGGTCTCACCGAGATGGGAATGTAAACTCTCTGTTTCCTATTTAAAACATTTCGGTCTAACAGAGTGTCGGGACCCCGATCCTAAGTCACACAGGTCTAGCCTGTAACACATCATATCACTTTGCGGCCTCACGCACGGTATCCCCACGGGTGCCACCTTACCTGGCCTGGGACCGTTTGCGCATTTTGGCTCACGTATATGATAGTGTCGCTAGCATCCATATGACAGAGAACCCGGGCCGACATGACTAGTTATAAACCAAAAGTGGCACTAAATTACAGAGATAGGCTTACATGACCCAGCAACGAACGTGTCGGTCATCAACGTATGAACCCAAGTCGTAGCAAGCTACAAGGACTTAAAGAAACAACGCGTGACATTTCCCCTAAGGGACAGACACAGGAACGAAGAAGGACACATGCCGGCCAGCCTAAGTGTTCTGGAGCAGTAGCAAGCTACCAAGGCTCAGTGGAAGCACTAGGAGACATTTCCCTGTAAGGTAGGCTACCAAGGGTAAACAACTAGGTGTCGGATCCCACACATAGCAATACACATTACACGTACGCATAACATGCAAGTATGTGATGTACAACATGGCATCACAACATAACTAAACAACTCTTATAGATAAAGGCCCAGAAGAGCCATCATAGCATTTATTACAAACAGAGGTCACATGACCCAACATACAGAGCATACAGGCAACGGAAGCTTAACATGTCTGAGTACAGACGAGTAGAAATGAAGAAGGCTGAGAAGCCTGACTATCTACAAGACCCTCCCAAGGGTGCAAGATCGTAGCTGAGGTAACAAGCTAAACGTCGAAGTCCACGCGAAACCACTAGCGAGACTGAGGTCTCTCTGCAAAAACATAAATTAAGCAAACGTGAGTACAAAGGTACTCAACAAGACTTACATCAGAACTAGCTACATATGAATCAGTATCAACAAAGGGGTGGTGGTGTTTGACTGCAGCAAGCCAGCTTTGACTCGGTGGCTATTCTGAACTACGACTGCAAGTAACTCTTTTGAGGTGGCGCACACGAGTCCACATATTCACCAATCAATACACCACTATGGATCCGCTCCCGTCCCCCCTCCCCTATGAGAAGGCCATCCATAGCACTCACGCTTATCTTGCGCATTTTAGAGTATCCACTTTCACTTGTCTATGAATTGTAGAGGTAACCCAGAAGTCCATTTCCGCGTACACGGCTATTTGAATAGATTATATATATATATAACCTTGCAGGGGTGTACTACTTCACACACGCTCTCACCACTTATCGCCGTTTACACGACATGTACTCGGCAACCTTCAAGCGGAGGCCCAGCGAGGGTGTCGGCCACGACCTGACTAACCACACAAGTCTCTCGTCCAGGTTTATCGCCTATTTGGGTTCCATCCGTGGGGAGATCCGGCCGGGGTGTCGCTCACGGCCCCAAACGATGTGTACAGGGTTCCCGCATCACCAAACGGGCGATCGGTCACCGTGCCACGTACCTGCCGTGTCACAGCCCACCCCAAGGGTCAGCGCTGCGCACGACCTCCAGTAAACTACAAACACCAGAAACTAGTTGCAACTCCTAGACAGAGAACAAGGGCAGTTAATAAGTCGAGAGGGTCCATTGGTTTCGGGCCCAATGCATGGTAGAAACTGGTCATGGATCAACCAACACAGAACTCAGTTCCTGAGGACGGCTGCAATGAGACAACCCACCATGTACTCCTACATGGCCTCACATCGCTACCTTTACCAAACCGTGTTCACACACTTAGCTCACACACATTAGGACATGTTCATCACCATTCCAATTCATCCCCGATGAATCAGACCTGACACAACTCTAAGCAATAGCAGGCATAACCAGAAAGCATGAATGAGTAGGCACAACATGGCTCAAACAACTCCTACTCATACTACTGGGTTTCAACTATTTACTGTGGCAATGACAGGTCATGCAGTGGAAAGGGGTTCAACTATCGCATCAGGTAACAGTTGAAGCGTTGTTGTCCTAATGCATTAAAAGAGAGCAAGAGCGAGAGAGTGGGATTGTATCGGAATGCTCAATGGGGTTTTGCTTGCGTGGCACTTCTGAAGATAACATTGGGTCTTCATCGGTGTCATCGATCACATCATCGGAACACGTCTACTGAAAGCGGACAAACACCGGCAAACAAGAGAGAACACAATCAATGCAATGCGACAATATGATGCATGATCATGACATGGCAATATGCTGTTAATTGAGCTAATGCAACTAGAAACCATATTAAATGAAGTTGGTTTGAACCAAAGATTCAAATTCAAACTCCTTATGTGATTATTTAAATGTCATTTAATTGATTTGACCTGATCATCAGGTTTAACTTGTTCAAACATGCATGAAAATGCCATAAACAGATTCCTCATATTTTTCTGATCATTTTTCATATATAAATTATTTCCATCTGAGCTATAGATTATTTTCTGTGATTTTTAGAAGTTTTGGCTATTTTCTGAAATAAATAAATCATTTCTGATTTATTTAAAATTACAGGAAATAGATACTGCGTCAGCATTGAGTAAGCATGACGTCAGTAGGGTCAAAGGGCTGCCCTGGGTCAAACCTGACCAGTGGGGCCCACTAGTCAGTGACCCACTTATCTAACCATGTTAAAAAGTGCTAAAATAATCCTAACTAAAAGTGTCAGTGGGGGTGGCCCACATGTCACTCTCTCAGGGCCAAATTAAGTTTAGTTTTAAACTAAACTAATTAACAGGGGTTGGCCCCACGTGTCAGTGACTCATAGAGCTAAGCACAGAGATTAGTACTTAATTAAAACCTAAACTAAAACTAATCAACGGCCGGCCCCACATGTCATGGACACAGGGGGGGGGGGTCCAGCCGTGGTCAAAGGGGTCAAGCCCACCAGCGACTCGACGCCGGCGAGTCCAGACACGGCGGCGAGGTGCGGAAATCCTCCTTCGGCGACCAAATGGCCGGCAGAAGGCATCAACGTGTCGCGGGCACTCTTCCGCGTCGAGTGGTGGCGGTAGTTGGCCCTGGGGTGGCCGGAAAAGTGGCCGGCGATGAGGTTCAGCGGCGGCAGCAGGTCGGGCTTGCGCGGGCGTGGCGCTGCAGCTCGAGGGAGAGCAAACGGGGTACTGGAAGCACCTAAGGGGCAGCAGGAGCTCGTCAGAGCCTCTGGTTGGAGCGGAGGGGCTCGGCAACACGGATCTCGTCGGCCATGGCGGACGGTGGCTTCGGGTGCTCGCGGGGCAGCAGCTACGGGTCGTACGCGAAGGAAGAGGCGGAGGGAATGGGTTCAGTGGCTCACGGCGGTTCGATTGGAGTGCTCGGCGGACTCGGGGAAGGCCTGCAGACGACGAATCAACGGCGAGAATCGCCGGCAACCGAAGAGGGGAACGGCGGCACAGACGGCGTCCAGGGGTGTCTGGTGCCGCGTGGCTCGGCGGAGAGGTTTAGGGCGACGAGGCGGAGCTGTCGAGCCAGTCAGGGAGGAGAGGGGGAGGCGGTGGCTGTGGCAACGATGAGCGGCGGCGATGGTGGCGTTCGGCCGCACGCGTGAGAGAGGGAAGGAGAAGAGGGAGAGGTCCAGCGAGAGAGAGGAGAGAACCAGGGCGGCCAGGGCGTCGCGCTGGCGAGGAGAGAGGGGTCGGGGCCTTGCCACCGCGAAGCAGGAGGTGGCCGCGGCTCGGTTGTGCGCGCGCCACGCACCGAGCCAGTAGGCGCGAGGAAGACGACGCGCGAGGGGAGGTGGGCTGGGCCGCTACAGTGCTGGGCCGCACAGGTAAGTTAGGTTAGTTTATGTCTTTGCTCTTTTCTTTAAATTGTTTCTGTTTTCTATTTTGTTACTTTGTTCTGGGCTTTATTAAAAATACTTAGGCACACTCAAAAATCATGAAACCAAGCATGGCTACTGGTTAGAATATATCCAACAGTAAACATTTTGGTTTATGATTATTTGAGCATTTAAAATAATATATAAAATTTAAATGCCGAAATGCAAATAAGATATGATTTAATTCAAAAATCCAGAATGGTCCTAGAAATATGTGCAACATTTTTGGCAGAGGTTTTTAATCAATCCAAAAATAATGAACTTTTCCAAAGGGCATTTTGGGTTCATTGAAAAAGATTTTAATTTGACCCTAGTTGAATTCATTTAGTGCTAGGGTTTGAACATCCCCATTTCAAGTTTAACAAGATTTTAAACATGATGCACAAGCAAAAACTATCCTAGGGCAAGGTAAAGCTAGGGATGTGACACAGAGATGTGAAAATCGGTCTCACCGAGTTAACATTGCAAACTCTCTGTTGCCCCTTCATAACGTTTTGGTCCCACCGAAAGGAGCGAATAGGTCCCACCGAGTTTGCCTGACCAACTCTCTAGTGTGCTTATTACCAAAATCGGTCCCACCGAGTTTGTGCAATCGGTCTCACCAGATTACATTATGCCCTAACCCTAATGAAATCAGTCCCACCGAGTTGATCATATCGGTCCCACCGAAATACCTAACGGTCACATTATGAACTAAATCGGTCTTACCGAGTTCTTTGAATCGGTCCCACCAAGTTTGGTAAATTGTGTGTAACGGTTAGATTTTGTGTGGAGGATATATATACCCCTCCACTCATTCTTCATTCGTGGAGAGAGCCATCAAAACATACCTACACTTCCATCATACATGTTCTGAGAAAAGAACCACCTACTCAAGTGTTGAGATCAAGATATTCCATTCCTACCATAGGAATCTTGTTCTCTAGCCTTCCCAAGTTGCTTTCCACTCAAATCCTTCTTCCACCATATCCATATCTGTGAGGAGCTGTTTGAGTGTTGGGGAGACTATCACTTGAAGCATTTGAGCAAGGAGTTCATCATCAACACACCGTCTATTACCTTTTGGAGAGTGGTGTCTCCTAGATTGTTTAGGTGTCACTTGGGAGCCTCTGACGAGATTGTGGAGTTGAACCAAGGAGTTTGTACGGGCAAGGAGATCACCTACTTCGTGAAGATCTACCCTAGTGAGGCAATACCTTCGCGGGCGATGGCCATGGTGGTATAGACAAGGTTGCTTCTTCGTGGACCCTTCGTGGGTGGAGCCCTTCGTGGACTCGCGCAGCCGTTACCCTTCGTGGGTTGAAGTCTCCATCAACTTGGATGTACGATAGCACCACCTATTGGAACCAAGACAAAAGCATCCGTGTCGAAACTTGCGTTTGCATTCTCCAAACTCCTCCCTTTACCTTCATGTGCAATTGTTTTACATTCCGCCGCTATACTCTTAGAATTGCATGTGTAGGTTGATTACATGACTTGTGCTAAGTTGCTAAAATCTGCCAAGAACTAAAATAGGGAAAAGCCTAGGTTTTGCTTTTGGTCAAGTGGTCACAGTTGCATGCTTTACTTCACAATACCTATATACTCTTTTATGCATGCTTGTTGTGTAATGTGAATCTTTAAACATGTGCTAAAAATCCACTCCAACATCAAGCAATTTAAAAACTGCCACCTTTCTTGCTTGAGTCTATTCACCCCCCTCTAGACACTCTCTTCTCGATGCTTTCAATTGGTATCAGAGCATTGGTCTCCATTGCTTTGGTTTAATCACCTTTGGAGGAAGATGGATGAGTCTATGTTGGGGAGTATTAGCCGTAGAGTTCATATGCTTGATGGAGAGTACTTTCATGAATGAAAAAAATGAGATTCTTGAGATCTTCAATGAATATCATTTGAACAAGTACATTTATAATCCTTGTATGCCCCCCCATTGATGCTTCAAATCCTACTTTCAATGAGAAACTTGACATGGTTCGAAACCTTAGGACTGTTAATCTTATCACTAGAGGATTGCCTAGAAACTTGCTTGTATGCTTGCCAACTTTTGAATGTGCTTATACTGTATGGAGATTTCTAGAGGAACGATTCCCAAATTGTTCCTTGAAAAATCTGGATGAGATTCTCCATAAGTCTATTGCCTTGAATAGGATAAGTACTAGAGATCCTAAGTTTGGTGATTGTTTCTTTCAGCTTCGTGAACTCATGTGTGCCAAAGGAGATGTTGGAATTATTAGCAATATCATTTCCGAAGTCATTAGAATTCATAGAGATGAACATTGTTACAGTCATACTTCTAATGAATCACTCTCTCTAGGTGTTGATCAATCACATGACGGTGAGGAACATGGATACTACGATGAGGATGATCTTGATGAACAAATGAGACATTTTGGTCTTATGGCAAATCTTCGTGGTTACGCAGCCGGAGGAAAGGAATGGGTGCTTGATAGTGGTTGCACGGATCACATGAGCGGAGATAAGGACATGTTTGATGAGCTTGCTAGAAATGATGGTCCACGAAAGTATGTTACCTTTGGTGACAACTCTAAGGGTAAAGTTGTTGGCCTTTGTAAGGTGGCCATATCCAACGATAGCTCAATTAAGAATGTCATGCTTGTAGAATCTCTCGGATATAATCTTCTATCCGTGTCTAGATTAGCTGATTTTGGTTTAAATGTGCTATTCACTCATGTTGATTGCCAAGCCTTTTGTAGAGATAATCATAATATGGTCTTTACTGGCATTTGTAGAGGTGACCTATACATTGTTGACTTCACTAAGAAAGCCCGACCTCGCACTTGTTTCATTGCTAAATCTTTTAAAGGTTGGTTGTGGCATAGAAGGTTAGGTCACGTCGGCATGAGAAATCTTGATAAGCTTATTAAAGGTGATCATATTCTTGGTGTTGAAGATGTTATATTTGACAAGGATAGACTTTGTAGTGCTTGTCAAGCAGGAAAACAAGTTAGAGGAAGTCATCACATGAAGAACATCATGACTACTAGAAGACCACTTGAGCTACTTCTTGGTCCCAATGCTTACAAAGGAATCGGTGGTAACTCTTTTTGATTAGTCATTGTTGATGATTTTTCAAGATTCACGTGGGTGTTGTTTCTTGATGATAAATCACAGGTTCAAAAGATCTTCAAAAACTTCGCTAGGAAGGCCCAAAATCAATTTGAAGTGAAGATCAAGAAGGTTCGCAGCGACAATTGAACAGAGTTCTAGAACGCAAATGTGGATACCTTTCTTGACAAAGAAGGGATTTCACATGAGTTCTCGGCTGCGTACACGCCTCAACAAAATGGAGTTGTTGAGAGGAAGAACGGGACACTCATTGAAATGGCAAGAACAATGCTTGACGAATACAAGACACCAAGACACTTTTGGGCGAAAGCGGTTGAGACAGCTTGTCATGCAACAAATCGCTTGTATCTTCACAAGCTTCTCGGCAACACGGTATACGAGCTTCTCACCAGTAACAAACCCCAAGTTGGATACTTTCAAGTATTCGGCTCAAAGTGCTACATTCTTGATAAGCATCGTCGTTCTAAATTTTCTCCTAAATCTCATGAAGGTTTCCTACTTGGTTATGGTTCAAACTCTCACACTTACCGTGTCTACAACAACTTCACCCGAAAGTTTGAAGAGACGATAGATGTGAAGTTTGATGAATCTAACGGCTTGCAAGTAGAGCAATTGCCAATTGATGTAGGAGATAAAGACCCCTCGGAAGCAATTCAAGACTTGTCTATTGGCAAGATCCGTCAAACGGAGGTAAAGGAGAGTACTTCGTCCATCCATGTGGAATCTTCTACCTCACGACAAGGTGAACCACAAGTTGACTTGGAGGCATCCACAAGTGGAACATGCCATGATGAAGGAAACGAGGAGATGCATCAAGATGAACCTCATCGACCTCCTTCTCCACCTCCACAAGGGGACAACAACACCAACAACAATGAAGAAGGACAAGAAGAAGAAGAAGATGAAGAGGATGTTCCACCCCGACCCAAGCAAAAGCTTTCACGAATTAGAGCAAGAATTGCTAGAGATCATCCCGTAGAGCAAATCTACGATGATATCTAAACCGGGAGAAGCACTCGCTCTAAATCTCGTTTAGCTAACTTTTGTGAACATTACTCTTTCATATCTAACCTTGAACCAATGAAGATTGAAGATGCTCTTGATGATCCAGATTGGGTGAATGCTATCCACGAAGAGCTACACAATTTTGAGAGAAATCAAGTGTGGACATTGGTCGAGAAGCCCGACAACAACCACAACATCACTGTTACCAAATGGGTGTTTCGCAACAAACAAGATGAAGATGGTCAAGTCGTCCGCGACAAAGCACGTCTCGACGCCCAAGGCTACACTCAATTCGAAGGTATGGACTACAGAGAGACATATGCCCCCGTTGCTACACTTCAGTCCATCTGCATCTTACTTGCCTATGCTAATCACCATGATATCACCTTGTACCAAATGGACATTAAAATTGCTTTTATAAATGGTGAAATTGAGGAGGAAGTTTATGTTAAACAATCTCCCAGCTTTGTCAATCCTAAAAAACCCAATCATGTTTACAAACTTCGCAAAGCTCTTTATGGTCTTAAACAAGCTCCTAGAGCGTGGTATAAATGTTTAACCAAGTTCCTTATTGAAAAAGGCTTTGAAATTGCAAAAATAGATTCCACTCTTTTTACTAAAAGGGTTAATGGTGAATTATTTGTGTGCCAAATTTATGTTGATGATATCATATTTGGTTCTACTAACCCCCATTTCACTTAAAAGTTTGGAAAGCTAATGTCGGAAAAGTTTGAGATGTCTTTGATGAGTGAACTCAAGTTCTTTCTTGGTTTGCAAATCAAGATAACTAAGGAGTGTACCTTTGTTTCTCAAACAAAGTATACCAAGGACTTGTTCAAGAAGTTCAACATGCAAGAATGCAAAGGTATGACTACACCCATGCCTACTAGTGGACATCTTGACTTGACTAAGGATGGCAAACCAGTTGATCAAAAAGTTTACCTCTCTATGATTGGTTCATTGTTATATCTATGTGCCTCCCATCCCGATATATGCTAAGTGTGTGCATGTGTGCACGATACCAAGAGTCCCCTAAAGAATGTCATCTTAAGGTTGTGAAAAGGATAGTGAGATACCTAATCCATACGCCAAATTTTGGCATTTGGTATCCTAAGAGGTCCTCTTTTGATCTTGTTGGCTACTCCGACTCGACTATGCCGGTGACAAGGTTGATAGAGAGTCCAATCCGGGTACTTGTCAATTTCTTGGTAGATCTCTTTTGTCTTGGTCCTCCAAGAAACAAAACTCGGTATCATTATCCACCGCCGTAGCGGAATATATTGCCACTGGTTCTTGTTGTGCTCAATTACTTTGGATGACCCAAACTCTTAAAGATTATAGGATCTATGTGAAACATGTTCCATTGCTTTGCGACAATGAAAGGGCTATTAAGATTGCTCATAATCCTGTGCAACATTCTCAAACTAAGCATATTGAAGTCCGTCATCATTTCATTCGAGATCATGTTGCTAAGGGTGATATCAATCTTAAACATGTTCGCACCGATAAGCAATTAGCTGATATATTTACTAAACCACTTGATGAGATAGTGTTTTGCAGGTTGAGAGGTGAATTAAACATTATTGATGCCTCAAACTTGGAGTAGGGACTCCATTTGGATACATGCAATGCATAATCCTATGACTAATCCTTGACTTTTTCTCTTATGATGTTGATCATATGTCTTGGATGTATTTGTACCCTTGCATGTCATCTAACCCTTGTAGGCACTTGGATGAATCTAAATCCATGGGATTGAAACTCACTCACATCTTGAGCAATCTCTATATAACCAAGTCCCTACACCGTGGTGGTTGAAGACAAGGAAGCATGAATCCCTTCAACATATCCTTTGACAAATTTTATATATCAAATTTCATTTGGTATCAAGTTTTCATGATTTTCATTTTGGATACACAATAGCTCTTCCTTGCAAATCTAACCCATGTAGGAAGATGAACTCAAACTACAAGTGGTGCTCCCAATTCTTGATGAGCTACATCAACCTTGAGTAACCCACACAAGTTCAACTACATGATCAAGAACAACAACACCACCTAAGGTATGTTATTCCATCTTAGAGAACCTTTACCTCAAGTCATGGGTCAAAGCAACTCAACAAGATGAGAATACACCAAGTGCTTAAACAAAAATGGTAACCCCATTTTGAGCTTAAACGATGAGTATGACCTATGATCAAGTGTCTTCACTTGACTCCTAAGTCAATATACTCTAACATAGGTGACTTTATCGCCGACAAATTCTAGATGAAGTTCCCTAGTGTTTTGTTGTGCTCTTGAATTTGTTCCTTGCATTTTGTTCCCCAACTTGTAAAACAAAAAAAAACTTCATCTAGATTTTCTTTTCTATGTGTTGTCTTGCATTTTCTGCATCCAATTCATTGCAAATCCTTCAGTTCATTCCTTGCAAATCTTTGTGAGATCTTATCTACCTAGGTGAGCTGAGATTAAAATTTGTTCTCTCCGTGTTGAACTCGGACACACCGATTAGCCTCTCTCGGTCTAACTAATTCATCTCGGTGCCATCGAAGAAAACAACTCGGTGTAACCGACTTCAATACTGAGGAGACAATTTGTCATTTTTATTCTGCATATCTGTTCCAGCTCCACTCAATGATACTTGTCCTCTACCAGCATCACATTTTTTATGCAGCTCTGCTCTTTGAATCAAGGAGCAAACCTATTTTGTGTCACACTCCAGAAGATCCCTTCTTGGAAATTGATGTCAAAGGGGGAGAGAGAGTTCACATCAAAGCTTAAGGGGGGAGCTTAAGGGGGAGAAAGAGTTCACATCAAATCACATGCCCCAGATGCTTGGTGTTCAAGAGGAGAGAATCCACATGTCTTTAAGAGGGGAAAGACATGTCTATGTTGATTGCTCTGATTTGTTTTGCTCTGATTATATTTCCCTACCTTCTTCCATTATCCAATATAAGATTCAAGGGGACAAAGACTACTAGGGAAGAAAGTCTTTGTATTCATTGCATATCTTCTACTTTTGGGAACATGTCTGCATTCCAGAGTACCCAGTACTCACACTCTACATGTTTTCCCAATCTTGATATTCTTGTGACTCTTTTGTTGCTCTGTCTAGTAGATGTACATGTGTTGTCTAACCTTGTTTACTTAGGTTCATCCCTTCATAAGCCAATTCAAGATCACAAGGTAAGTATTATGCATCACACTCATGTGCATGAAGATTTCTTGCTAATGTACATATTGTTTGCAAGAAGGAATCATGAACATGAGGACACACTTCATATATTCATATCATTTGCTCTGATGCACATAGCCAAGATACATGTAACTCATTGCTTACTGTGTCATGTCTATGCTTTCTCATGTTCTTATATTCCATATTCACATGATTGCATACATATAGGTGGAGCCTATGCATGTTACATGTCCTTCCAAATCTTTACTTGTTATTCTTCATATCTCTATCTAAAGCTTTGATGTATGTTGTCATTAATTACCAAAAAGGGGGAGATTGAAAGCACAAGTGCTCCCTGGGTGATTTTTGTAATTAATATCAACATATTTCTTGTTGGACTAATGTTTTCATCTAGTATATTTCAGACAAGTTCAACAGATGAAGTGGCATGGAGTAGAGGATGTGGAACCCCTTCAAAATTCTAAGGACAAAGGATTGGCTCAAGCTCAAGACTCTACATTTTCTATTTTAGTGATCCAATATCACATTGATCCATAGGAAAGCCAATACTATTAAAAGGGGATGAGGTGTTGCCTAATGGCTTGCTTGCTCAAAGTGCTTAGTGATATGATCCAAACCCTCAACCACTTTCTCAAATCAACATATGTCCAAACCAAAAGTCAAACTCGGCCCGACCAAAAAGTTCTATCAAGCGTCACCGAGTTCATTTGACATAGACACTTCCAGAAACCCTAATCATTTCGGTCTCACCGAAAGGGATCTTGGTCTCACCGAGATGGGAATGAAAACTCTCTATTTCCTATTTCAAACATTTTGGTCTAACCGAGATGTGAAAATCGGTCTCACCAAGTTAACATTGCAAACTCTCTATTACCTCTTCGTAACATTTTGTTCCCACCGAAATGAGCGAATAGGTCCCACCGAGTTTGCCTGACCAACTCTCTGGTGTGCTTATTACCAAAATCGGTCCCACCGAGTTTCTGTAATCGTTCTCACCGAGATTACGTTATGCAACCCTAATGAAATCGGTCCCAACGAGTTGATCATATCGGTCCCACCGAAATACCTAATGGTCACATTATGAACTAAATCGGTCTGGCCGAGTTCTCTGAATCGGTCCCAGCGAGTTTGGTAAATTGTGTGTAACGGTTAGATTTTGTGTGGAGGCTATATATACCCCTCCACCCATTCTTCATTCGTGGACAGAGCTTTCACAACCCTAGATCAATCCTTGCTTGTCACTGCTTTATCATCATGTCATCATGTTTAAATTTGCTAAACTTGAAATGGGGAATGACTAAACCCTAGCACCAAAGGAATTCAAATAGGCTCAAATAAAATCATTTTCAATGAACCCAAAATGCCTTTTGAAAATGTTCATGATGTCAGTTAAAGGTGGAAACCCCTGACAAAAATGATGAACATATTCCTAGGTCATTCCTTGATTTTTGAATTAAATCATATTGTATTTGACTTTGGGCATTTAAGCACTATAGATAATTTAAATGCTCAAATAATGTTGGAACAATTTGAGGGCCACTGCAATAATTCAGAAAGTGCTCATGAATATTTTCAGGATTTTACAAGATGGATTAGTATTTTTAGTAATTCAAAACAGAATAAAAGAAATAGAAAAACAGAAACAGTTTTACAAACCAGAAAGTAAAGAGAGAGAGAGAGAGACTCACCTAGGCCGCTTACCTGGCCGGCCCAGTGCTGTGCAGCCCAGCTGCAAGTCATCCCCAACCTCTGCCATAAAGCAGAGGCGAGGGAGGGCATGGCGCGCGCGCGAGGGTGCCATGCCACCTGCCTGCCTGGCTCCTCCTCAACGCGCCTAGACGACGCCACGGAGACGCCCAACCCGCCCCGACTCTCTCCCTCGCGTTGCCGTCCTCTTCTTCTCCTCTAATCCCTCTCTCTCCCACGGACCGAATGGTGCCGTCGCCGCCATTCGCCATAGCCGCAGCCACCGCTCTGCCTTGACCTCCTCGTCCTCTCCACCGATCCACATGAGTTGGGAAGCACCACAATGTCGCCATCGCCCTCATCTTCACCGTCAGCCACCGGAGATCGCCTTCGGCTGTTCGTCGCCGTCCGAGCTTCCTCGCCTCTGTTTGGTCGCCTTAGTCGTCGCCCCCTTGCTTACCATTGACGCCGTCGCACGGGCTTGTTGATACGTCCAAAACGTATCTATAATTTCTTCTTGCTCCATGCCTCTTTTGGGTGATATTGCTATGATATTTATACACTTACATACACTTTTGATCATATTTGGACTAACCTATTAACTCAGTGCACCCCAGTGCCAGTTTTTGTTTTCTGCTGTTTTTGTATTTCAGGTTTTCCCATTACGAGAATTGCCAGAAAAATCCCAGAAGAATTATATAAAAAATCAGCGTTCCAGAAGCTTCCCGGCTGCCAAAATACAGCCGGAGGGGGGCCACCAGGGCTCCAGGCGCCCTGGTGGCGCGGCCCCCCTCCTGGCCGCGCCGGGGGGGCGCCTGGGCCCCCCAGGCCTCCGCTGATGCCCCCCTTTGGCATATATTTATATCGTGTTCCGAAACCCTCGAGACGGGAACCCTTTTTCGCGATCTCATCTCTGTTCCGCCGCCGCCGCGCTTCCAAGATCGGGAGCACCAGGAGAACTCTTCCCGGCACCCTGCCGGAGGGGAGGATCACCACCGGGAGCCTCTCCACCACCATGGACGCCTCCCAGATGAGTTTTGAGTACTCTCCCTTGGACCATGGGTCCATGACCAGTAGCTATGTGATGTTCTCCTCCCCTTCTTGTGCTTCACTAATTAGTCCTCGTGAGCTACCCTACATGATCGAGACACATATGTAATCATTATGCTGTTGCTATGTTGAGTTTGCTGGGATCCGATGGATTGTGAGATTATGTTCAGATTGTGTTTGAGTAATATATTTGATCTACCTCTTTTATATTTATGTTCGTAAGTAATTCTTGCATGTTCTCCGTTGTTATTTATTGCTTTGGCCAAGTAGTAGGTAGTGACTCCAAGAGGGAACGTTATGCTTGATTGTGGGTTCATGCCCCTCGATGACTAGCTTGAGTGACAGAAACTTGAGTCTAGGGGATGTGCTGTTGCCACAAGGGGGAAAATAATGGTGCTTGTGCCCGCGGGTGCAAGGATTGTTTACTTTACGCAAAGTTCTTTTAATGCAGTTGTCTATTGCTTTGAGTTTACACTATGGGTGGGACTCGCAACTTAATACCAGCGAGATGTTCTGGATAGATATCTCAAGGTGGATGATTAGTAGTAGATGCAGATGGATTTCGGTCTACTTGCCTTGGCGTACCGCCCATGCTTTGAACCTCTACCTTTCTTGTAACATAGTTAGCATTGGTTTGCGCACATAATTCTGTCAATTGCCCACCTGTAATTCGTTTACCTCACATAGCTGTTTTATCGTCTTTTGGGAGAGAGACATCACTAGTGAACATCATGGGACCCCGGTCCATATTACCATCACTGATCACATCCGCTATTTACTTTCCGCTTTTACTTATTATTTACTATTGCAGCAAAACCTATCACTATTATCACTTGCGTTTGATCCTTTGTAAACGACAAGGCCGGAGGGATTGACAACCTCTAAGTACTCGTTGGGAGCAAAGTTATTTGTATCTGTGTGCAGGTCCACGTTGATTGCTAATATCTGGCACCGTTAGCAGTTGACACCTTCTTGTTGAAACTGGGAGTCTCAGGGAAATCGATCCTTGGTATCTTTGCCAAGGGAAAACTTCCGCTACACTAGATCTCAAACCTTCCACTTGGGGTAACCAACGAGGGGCGAGAAGCCATCAAGCAAAGTTTTCTGGCGCCGTTGCCGGGGACTCCACTCTTCAAGATAGGGGAGTTGCACTCTATCTTTTATCTTTGCTTTTTAGTCTTGTTAGTTTACCTTTCAATTTTCTTTATGTCTTTCCACTAGTTTTGCTTAATGGAAAACAACAAAAATATGAGAGAGCTTTATAAGCTCTACCTTGCTTTGGGACATGATGTGTTTGAAGAGAAAATTAAAAAACCTTTGGAACTTTATTATTTGCATAACAATCATGATGGTGGTGATGTTATTAGTATGCTTTCTTTGAATATCAATATTGCTAATGACATGGAAAGCTCTAAGCTTGGGGATGACACGTTTGATGAACATGATACTTTTAGTCCCCTAACTTTTGAGGAGAAAATTTACTGTGATGATATTATGCCTCCTAAATACGATGATTACCATGATGGTTATGATAGTCTTACTCTCACTATTCCTAATAAGAAAGATTTTTCTTATATGAAGAGTAATGACACTTTTATGCTTTTGGATCATGGAAATAATGCCTTATGTGATAGTTATATTGTTGAGTTCATCCACGATGCCACTGAAATTTATAATGAGAGAGGGAGACTTGGTTCTAAATATCTTAATAATAAGAAGTTTCCTCTCTTTATGGTGAATATTTTGAAGTTATGCTTGTTTTGCCTTCCTATGGTAGTTGCTTTGTGCTTCAATGAATTATTCTATTGCAATATTCCTATGCATAGGAAGCATGTTAGGCTTAAATGTGTTTGGTATTTGCTTCTTGATGCTCTCTTTTGTTCTTCAACTCTTATTCCTACGAGAGCATCATTAAAGTCTTAAGCCTATCTTTATGGCTATAAAGAAAGAGCTCTAGGGAGACAACCCTTGTTATCTTTGCTTTCAGTTTATTCTTTTAGTTTTTAGTGGTCTTGATGTTTGTTACTACTGTAGCAACATCATTGTATCTTTATTTTTCAGCCTTGTGCCAAGTTTAGCCTCTGATTGCAAGAAAGTTCAAAAGTTGTGACGTGTTGTCCAGGAAACAGATTCTGTCCTTGGATAGCAAAATTCGTATAAAATTACCAGATCATCGTTTTGGTCTGAATTTTTTTGACAGCATGCTCTATACAATTGTCTTTCGTGCGTCTGTTCTGAGTTTTTGATTAGAGTTGCAGAAGTGCCCCGAAAAAATCATTTACTACCTGATGTTCTGTTTTTCACAGATTCTGTCCTGTTTTGCCTTTCCTTCATTTTGCAAACCTTGAGCTTGCTTTTTCTTTGCAAAAACCTTTTGGCAATCTTGAGAAACAGTAGATCTTCAAGAATATCCTTATTGCCAGCAAGGAACAATTATTTTATTATGGGTACTAACCTCGCTAATCAGATTATGATGAGTTATGTATGAATGGAGTTTTCAAGTGTGCGAGGGAAGATGATAAAAAGATTCAGGAGTGTCAAACGCTCAAGCTTGGGGATGCCCCCATGCACCCCCAAGAAATATTCAAGGAGACTCAAGCGTCTAAGCTTGGGGATGCCCCCGTGCATCCCCTTATCCATCAACATTATCAGTTCGTCTTTCGTTCCACTATATTTTTATCACTTCATGTGTTATGTGCTATGCTTGGAGCGTCTTGCTTTTAGTTTTCCTTTTTAGTTTTCTTTAGCTTTTCATAACGAGTCGGAACTCAGCTTTCTTTATGTGGGAGAGAAACACGCTCCACTTCTACCTAGAACATAACATAGAATTTTCATGTCTATCTTTGTTGTGTGTGTTCTTTGTCTTTCAATAGCTACTATCATGTTTAGCTTTTAGTTTTCATGCTTATCTTTTTAAAGAGCTTTTGTTTAGTTGGTTGCTTGAACTCTCTTTATTTATCATGATTATCTTATTCAGAGAGTTTGCTTCTGTTGCATGGTTGATATGTCTATGATAAAAATGCTACGTGCATAATGGTGCTTAGTAGTTCATTTTTTCTTATGGTTAGTCTCAAATAGCTGGGGGGGTTTCCGATGTGTTATTGGAATACCAACATGATTTGCTTGCCTATGATGTGGTATGGTTTAGTAATATCTTCCTTCAAGAATTTATTTTGATTGACTTGGCGTATGCTCACGCATATTTAAGACTGTAAAGAAAGTCTGTCAAGCCTTGATGATCTTTTGTTTCTGAGTAGCGATATAACTTCCATGCCTGATTCAATGTTGCTTTGTCGCTCTGCATGATTATGACCGTCATTGCTCTCTTAGTTGGTCGCTCCCAGACTTTTGCTAACCTCCACCTGTACTAAGCGGACTGACTGCTTGTGCATCCAAATTCCTTTAAACCAGTTATGCCATATGAGTCCACCATACCTTCCTACATGGTATTTACCTGCCATTCCTAACGGAGACTTGCATGTACCATCTCGAAATTATTCAAAAAGAAAAAAAATGCATTCCTATTTTGTGCCTCTGTTTTTAGTTCATGAGGAAGTAGTAGTTAATTCATGATCTTTTTAAGTTGGACAAGCTTCACCCCGGGATTGCATGTCTAATGTGCAAACCCATAACACGAGAAGGAACTGGCATTGAGTGCGTCCGGCTAAAAATTAATATAACAAACAAACCCTCCTTCACACTTTGTTCATGAGAAATCAGAAAACTTTGGCAGTGATAAACAAAGGAGATTAAGAGGATGTGATCGTCCTCATTCGGGAGCCGTTCCTCGAAACTTGTCCATCTCAAGAAGTGATTGAGCTATCTGCTAGCATTCGTTGACGGAACATGCATAATCAAAATAATAATTATTACCTCTGTTTTTAAAACCAAGAGCTTTGGTACATGCTTTGTCTTTGTTTCCGACTACGGGTTTTCAACCTTGCCAAAAAAGGCCACGGTTCGAGAGTCTCCACCTTCTTTTAAAGCACCAACTACTGAGAGCATGATTGTCATTCTGAGTGTAATGTGCATTGTCCCAAAGTAGCATTGTCTTTTGCATGATTATGATATCGTTTATTTTGAAATCATTGTATCTAGTCATCACTTAAACCTTGGAGGTGCCCCGGCATTTATGTTTTGCTTCACTAAAGGGGGCAAGCAAGATATCACTTTATCATATTTGCACACCATGCTCATTACAAATCTATTTGATGTTTCAGTATCATGTTGTAAAACTTTCAATTCTTTGTGATTTTCTCATGAGGCAACTTAATTACTACAGATTCATTGTCTCAGTAAGCTTTTGTCATATGACTATGAAAAGTCCTATATGGTTAATAGCATGTCACCACAGAAATTATTCTTGTTATCATTTACCTACTCGAGGACGAGCAGGAATTAAGCTTGGGGATGTTGATACGTCCAAAACGTATCTATAATTTCTGCTTGCTCCATGCCTCTTTTGGGTGATATTGCTATGATATTTATACACTTCCGTACACTTTTGATCATATTTGGACTAACCTATTAACTCGGTGCACCCCAGTGCCAGTTTCTGTTTTCTGCTGTTTTTGTATTTCAGGTTTTCCCATTACGAGAACTGCTAGAAAAATCCCGGAAAAATTATATAAAAAATCAGCGTTCCAGAAGCTTCCCGGCTGCCAAAATACAGCCGGAGGGGGGCCACCAGGGCTCCAGGCGCCCTGGTGGCGCGGCCCCCCTCCTGGCCGCGCCGGGGGGGCGCCTGGGCCCCCCAGGCCTCCGCTGATGCCCCCCTTTGGCATATATTTATATCGTGTCCCGAAACCGTCGAGACGTGAACTCATTTTCGCGATCTCATCTCTGTTCCGCCGCCGCCGCACTTCCAAGATCGGGACCACCAGGAGAACTCTTACCGGCACCCTGCCGGAGGGGAGGATCACCACCAGGAGCCTCTCCACCACCATGGACGCCTCCCGGATGAGTTGTGAGTAGTCTCCCTTGGACCATGGGTCCATGACCAGTAGCTATGTGATGTTCTCCTCCCCTTCTTGTGCTTCACTAATTAGTCCTCGTGAGCTACCCTACATGATCGAGGCACATATGTAATCCTTATGCTGTTGCTATGTTGAGTTTGCTGGGATCCGATGGATTGTGAGATTATGTTCAGATCGTGTTTGAGTAATATATTTGATCTACCTCTTTTATATTTATGTTCGTAAGTAATTCTTGCATGTTCTCCGTTTTTATTTATTGCTTTGGCCAAGTAGTAGGTAGTGACTCCAAGAGGGAACGTTATGCTTGATTGTGGGTTCATGCCCCTCGATGACTAGCTTGAGTGACAGAAACATGAGTCTAGGGGATGTGATGTTGCCACAAGGGGGAAAACAATGGTGCTTGTGCCCGCGGGTGCAAGGATTGTTTACTTTACGCAAAGTTCTTTTAATGCAGTTGTCTGTTGCTTTGAGTTAACACTATGAGTGGGACTCGCAACTTAATACCAGCGAGATGTTCTGGATAGATATCTCAAGGTGGATGAATAGTAGTAGATGCAGATGGCTTTCGGTCTACTTGCCTTGGCGTACCACCCATGCTTTGAACCTCTACCTTTCTTGTAACATAGTTAGCATTGGTTTGCGCACATAATTCTGTCAATTGCCCAGCTGTAATTCGTTTACCTCACATAGCTGTTTTATCGTCTTTTGGGAGAGAGACATCACTAGTGAACATCATGGGACCCCGGTCCATATTACCATCACTGATCACATCCGCTATTTACTTTCCGCTTTTACTTATTATTTACTATTGCAGCAAAACCTATCACTATTATCACTTGCGTTTGATCCTATGTAAACGACAAGGCTGGAGGGATTGACAACCTCTCTGTACTCGTTGGGAGCAAAGTTATTTGTACCTGTGTGCAGGTCCACGTTGATTGCTAATATCTGGCGCCGTTAGCAGTTGACACCTTCTTGTTGAAACTGGGAGTCTCGGGGAAATCGATCCTTGGTATCTTTGCCAAGGGAAAACTTCCGCTACACTGCATCTCAAACCTTCCACTTGGGGTAACCAACGAGGGGCGAGAAGCCATCACTTGTCACCGGCGTAGCCCCGGTGAACTTTTGGTCCCGCGCGTGCGTCCTTTGCACTCGCAGTGTCCCGTAGAGCAACGCTAGCGCGACAGTGTAACACCCCAAATTTTTTTTGATCTTGCTTAAGTAATAAAGTTTTGACCAGGTTTTTCAACTTTCCCTTCTTTGGGTTTTTCTTTGATTTTTCAGAGCTCCTTTTCTGTTGCTATTGTGGAGTTATGCTTGTCGGTGTACTAAGGTAGGGGTACCTCAGTACCCCAACTTGTTCACGGGCAGTAGCAGCTTCCCGCGGCAGGGCCTACCACGCGCTTGCCGGAGACCTTCCTGCTCTATATAAAACCATTCAAAAACAAAGTATGCAAGACAGAAGATCAAGACCCCGGCGAGTGGAGCTTGCCGGGAAGGCCGTTCCAGGCTCAAGATTACCTCACTCACGCAAGGCCCTGGCAAGAGGAGCTTGCCAGGAAGACTAGAAGATTATGTTACGGAAGACATGCCTCGGCGCAACGTGCGCCCCGGCAGGGCCCGGAGAGCGACAAGCTTCGGAGCCCGACAAGCTCCCGGGCCCGGCAAGGTCAAGACCCCGGCAAGGTGTTTGCCGGGAGAGTTGCGCTGTGTGCCCACGCTCCAGCTCATCGAACCACGCGTCGCCCTGGGGCCGCTCCAGGGACGCGTGGCGGATGGCTGCGCAGCCTGGGGGACACGGTGGCGCTCCACGGTGGTAAAGCCATCGCCGTGGCAAACGGAGACGCAAGGGCGGGCGCTTTTGGGGTCGATGGCGACGGGCATTAAATGCTCTTGTCCCCCACTGTCAAAGTAGGTAGCGACCACTGTTCATACACTGTAGCTCCACTATTCCGCACTGTTACAACTACCACCACTATTACATTTTTACCCTTTCTCCTACGTTGACACCTGTCGGTGACCCCTTGCACTATAAAAGGAGGCCCATGCACAACGTAGAGAGGGTTCGGAACCTAGATCGCTCATACGCTCGGTGTAGCTAGTTCTTCAAGCTCCCGAGCTCCTCAACTCAATACAAACTAAGCAGGAGTAGGGTTTTACGCGTCCATCGCGGCCCGAACCTGGGTAAACTGCCTGCGTGATCTCCACGATCTGCTCTTCGTGCTCCCTCCGCCCTCTTACCGCACAAGCAAGGGGCTCCGGTCCCATAGGTGTTCGTGGTGGATAGTTTCCCCCGACATCTTTGGCGCGCCAGGTAGGGGGCGTCGAGGTTGTGCGAACCTGATCCGGCGTTCACGCGGGCGCATTCTTCATCAACCTCTCCAGTTTCATCAGCAACCTCATCAGCAACAGCGACATGGCCCCGAAGAAGAAGGCTTCGGAGGTCGCAGCCCCGTCTGCGTCTCATCCGCCGCCACCGGAACCGACGGTGGGCGGGGGAGACGCCGTCGGAAGGGTGGTCGCCGGCGAGGACACGCGCGGCGCCACCAAATCCAAGGACAAGACGGACGACCGAGCCTCGGTCTCCGTGGACGCGCCACGTCCATCTCAGCAAACGACAACCCAGCAGCGCCATGCCACAGGAGGTGGCATCCGCTTGCTGGGCCAAGGGCAAACCGGAGGCTCGCGGGACGCTCCGGGCCATCGTCCTAGCACGAGCAAAGCGCGGTCGCCGGGGCGGGACCCTGCTCCTTCTAACGCTGTTAGGAGTCCGAGCATATCCCTCTCCTCGCACCGCTCGCCCCCGCTCCCCTCCACTCCAGCAGAAGCGCTCGCAAGGGCGCAACTGCTCCTCGACTTCCCTCCAGAGGCAGACAAGGCCGAAGACTGGAGGGCAACCATCCAGAGCCTGATCGCCTTCGCCAACAGCGATACGCCGCAGCAGCCGGCGACCTCGCGGCCACGGCAAGTCGAGAAGACGAAGGCCGACGGCGACAAGACCGCCGGGGGTGCAACCACCGTGCACTCCCCGCCGCAGAAGCAGAAGACGCCGCCCCGCCGGAACAACGCCGACGATGGCTCCACGGCGTCGTCGGATCCGCGGGCTCGTCGGGACCAGCGCCAAGTCCTTGACGACCGGCGACAAGAAGACGCTCGAACAACAATCGAGCGCTGCCGAGAAGCTCGGCGACAATCAGATCAGCGAGCTGGAGCCGCTGTCGACACGCGCGCGCCCGGTGAACCGGGCGACTTGCCGTATGCGGCAGGTTGCCCTGCGTTTACACGCGAGCTGCGGCGCGTCCAGTGGCCCAGCATGAAGAACTTCAAGCCCGACGTACCGGAGAAGTACGACGGCAAGACGCACCCCTCGGAATTCCTCAGCATTTACACCATCGCAGTGCAGGCTGCCGGGTTTTTGGCGAACTACTTCCCGCTCGTGCTTAAGCCGAACGTTCGTTCGTGGCTTATGAACTTGCCGGAAGGCTCCATTTCTTCTTGGGCAGACCTTTGCCACCAGTTTGTTGGCGCCTTCACGGGCGGCCACAAACCCCACGGCTAGGAGAGCGATCTCCACATTCTGACCCAGAAGGAAGGAGAAACCCTGCGCAAGTACATCCAACGCTTCAGCCGTGTACAGCACAACATCCCCGACGTCCACCCTGCCGCAGTTATCAGCGCGTTCCACCAGAACGTGCGTAACCGCCGCATGCGTGAAGAAATGGCCATGACCAAGATACGGGATGTCAGCGAGCTCTATGCTCTAGCTGATAAGTGCGCATGCGCTGAAGAGGGGAGGAGACTCCCCGGGGAGGACACCGGCGCGGGGGGAAGCGACAGCGACGACGCCGCCCCGGCAAAGAAAAGCCGACGGCGGAACAACAGGAGGAAGAACAAGAAGGAGGTGCTTGCCGTCGAGAAGACCGGCAAGGAGGCTCCCGCCAAGCAAACACAGGCTAGCGGCTCCGGCAAGGAGCCTGCCCCTGTAGCGGCAGCCGACAAGCAGGACGGCTCCGACAAGCCATACTGCAAAATCCACCGCACCAAGGGCCACGACCTCTCCAACTGCAAACGCGTCGAGTACCTCGTCGAGCAGCAGAAAGCTGAGTACGAGAGGCGCGACAAGGAGAAGGCCCAAGGTGGCGGAGGAGAACCAAGCAAGAAGCGGCCGTTCAATGGCCGGGGAGGACGCCGCGGCAAGGTGACCGGCCTCCCCGGGGCCGCGACAAGGACGAAGAAGACGACGACGAAGACATGGAGGATGAGGATAACAGCGAGCAGGAGTTCCAGAAGGCCACGGAGGTCCTGTGCGTCGACGGTGGCGCCTCTCTGCACACCTCCCACCGCCAACTCAAACAGTGGGTGCGGGAGGTGAATGCAGCAGAGCCGCCCGTGGAGTCGCGCAGGCTCCTCAAATGGTCCAGCACGCCCATCATTTTTGATCTTGAGGATCACCCTGACCGCACCACTGCGGTCGGGTGCTTGCCGATGCTGGTCTCACCCACCATCCGCAACCTCAAGGTCACCAAAATGTTGGTTGACGGCGGGGCCGGGCTGAACTTGATCTCCTCTGCTGTGATCAAGAAACTCCAAATCCCAGACGGCGAGCTCGAAGAGACCGGTTCTTTCCAAGGAATCAACCCGGGGAGGAGCAAGCCCAAAGGGAAGATAACTCTGCCAGTGACCTTTGGCGGGGAGCTCAACTTCAGAACTGAGCGCATCACATTCGACGTCGCCGATATCCCGTTGCCATACAATGGGATACTCGGCCGTCCCGCCCTCGCCAAGTTCATGGCAGCTTCCCACTACGCCTACAACGTACTCAAGATGCCGGGGCCGATAAGCGTCATCACTGTCCATGGCGACAAGAAAGTTGCGCTTGTCTGCGCCGACAAGATCTACCGGGACGCAGCAGCCGCAACAGAAAAGGATACACTTGCCGCTGAAGCTCCCGGGGGGAAGAAGACGAAGACCAAGTCCGGCAAGTGCTCTGGGACCCACTCCGGCAACCGCACCTCTTCGGAGTGCTGCGCTGTCGTCGAGGACGTTCCATCGAGCTCCACCGGCAAGTGTAAGAAGGGGATGGCCGCTCCTCCGGCAACCAAGAAGGTGTCCGCCAAGGAGGACGGCACTGGTGGTACCTTCACCATCAGTGCCACACTTGACAGCAAATAGGAAAGCGCGCTCGTTGCCTTCCTGCGGGCGAATGTCGATGTGTTTGCCTGGCAACCATCTGACATCCCCGGTGTTCCCAGGAAGGTAATTGAGCACAAGCTTGCTGTTTGTCCTCATGCGCGGCCCGTCAAGCAGAAGGTCAGAAAGCAAGCCGTGGAGCGCCAAGAATTCATTCCTGAAGAAATCAAGAAGCTAGAGGCAGCAGGCCTAGTTAGAGGTGTGATCCATCCGACGTGGTTAGCAAACCCAGTCGTCGTGCGCAAGGCCAATGGGAAGTGGAGACTATGTATAGATTTCACCGATGTGAATAAAGCATGTCCCAAGGATCCATTCCCTTTGCCGCGCATTGACCAGATCGTTGACTCCACTACCGGATGTGAGCTACTCTCTTTTCTTGATGCATATTCAGGCTACCACCAGATCTTTATGGCCAAAGAAGATGAAGAGAAGACCGCATTTATCACTCCATGTGGAACTTATTGCTTCATATGCATGCCATTTGGACTGAAGAATGCAGGATCAACATTTGCAAGGGTAGTGCACACTGCTTTCGAGCCACAGATCCACAGAAATGTAGAGGCTTACATGGATGACATCGTGGTGAAGAGCAAGAGCAAGGATACCCTGGTCCAAGATTTGGAAGAAACATTTCAGAACCTGCGCAAGATACAGCTCAAGTTGAACCCCGAGAAGTGCGTCTTTGGAGTCCCCTCCGGCAAGCTTCTCGGGTTCTTTGTGTCACAGAGGGGGATTGAAGCTAACCCCGACAAGATTAAAGCCATTGAGCAGATCGAGGCCCCGAAGCGCGTCAAGGATGTCAGAAGGCTTGCAGGTTGTGTGGCTGCCCTCAGTAGGTTCATTTCAAAGTCTGCAGAATGCGCCCTATCTTTCTTCAAAATATTGAAGAAGGCAGGTCCCATGAAGTGGACTCCGGAAGCGGAGGCAGCACTGCAAGATTTGAAACGGTACCTATCCTCCACTCCAATACTTGTCGCACCTAGACCACAGGAAAAGTTGCTGCTATACCTAGCGGCAACCAACCAGGTGGTTAGTGCTGCGTTAGTAGCGGAGAGGGAGGCCGACGAGGAGTCCGCACCACCGGCAAGCGAATCCAGCGACAAGCAGGGGGCTGCTCCGACAAGCTCTGGCCCCGACAAGGCCAACTCTGCGCAGGAACAGGAAGAAGTGCGGAAGAAGATGGTGCAGCGCCCGGTGTATTTTGTGAGTTCCCTCTTGCAGGGGGCTAGATCAAGATACTCCGGGGTGCAAAAGTTGCTTTTCGGCCTCCTCATGGCCTCGAGAAAGTTGCGCCATTACTTCCAGGCACATGAGATAACAGTGGTCACTCGCTTTCCGCTGAAGAGGATATTGCACAATCCAGAAGCAACAGGCAGGATCGTTGAGTGGGCACCGGAGCTGTCGAGCTTTGGACTCAAGTTTGAAAGTACCTCAACCATACAGAGTCGAGCTTTGGCAGAATTCATAGCTGAGTGGACCCCGACGCCCGATGAAGAAGTCCAAGAAACAAGTGCACCCGTACAAGAAGCGACAAGTGAATGGGTAATGTATTTTGATGGTGCCTTCTCGCTGCAAAGCGCCAGTGCTGGCGTGGTACTCATCGCGCCCACCGGAGAGCACCTCAAGTATGTTATCCAGATGCACTTTCCAAGAGAGCAAGCGACAAGCAACACTGCTGAATATGAAGGTTTGCTCGCCTGCCTCAGGATTGCGGCCGAACTTGGGATCAGAAAACTGATTGTGCGGGGAGATTCTCAGTTGGTGGTCCGACAAGTTAACAAGAGTTACCAGAGCCCTTTGATGGAAGCTTATGTAGATGAAGTGAGGAAGCTTGAGGAGCACTTTGAAGGTCTGCAAATGGAGCACGTCCCGAGAGCTCAGAACGAAATTGCAGATGGCCTTTCAAAGTGTGCTTCGATGAAGTTACCTGTGGAACCAGGGACCTTTTTGCTCAAGCTAACTCAACCATCCGTTACACCATCAATTGGGCAGTCCAAGAAGAGAAAGTTGGTCTCCGGCGACTACTTACCGGCGGATCTTCCTGAAACCGCCGCCAAGATCACCAAGATCAACGATCAGAACGCTGAGGAACAGTCTGCTCCTGCAGATCCGAGGATCTGTGCAGTTGAAGCAAGTGTTCCCGACAAGCCTCGCCCCGGCGAGCTTGCCGGGGGACCATCAGCTCCGGCGGAGCCAGAGGTTCTTGCCGAAGAAGCTGAGGTCCCCGCAGCGGCCCTCATGCCTTTAGTCCTTGCCGTTGAGCCTCGGGCTCTGGCATGGGCGCAGCAGATCGTCCGTTTTCTGCAAACTGGAGAACTTCCCGACGACCCAGAAGAAATAGAGAAGATAACCAGGCAGTCAAGTATGTACCAGTTCGTAGATAACGAGCTGTACAGAAGAAGACTCAATGGTGTCAGGTTGAAGTGCATCTCCAGGGAAGATGGACATAAGCTGTTGGCAGAAATACACGGAGGCATATGCGGCCACCACATTGGCGCAAGGGCGCTTGCCAGAAAAGCTTTCCGGCAAGGGTTCTTCTGGCAAGAAGACCTCCAAGATGCAACTGCACTAGTAACCAAGTGTGAAGCGTGCCAGTTCCATGCAAAGCAGATTCATCAGCCAGCTCAAGCTCTCCAAACAATTCCTTTGTCCTGGCCCTTCTCGGTCTGGGGGCTCGATATCCTCGGCACCTTCCCCCGAGCCGTCGGGGGCTTTGAGTACTTGTACGTTGCAATCGACAAGTTCACAAAGTGGCCAGAAGTGGAACCAGTGAGAAAGGTGACAGCACAGTCAGCGGTCAGGTTCTTCAGGTCGATTGTTTGCCGTTTCGGAATCCCTAACAGGATCATCACCGACAACGGTACACAGTTTACTAGTCGCACCTTCATGCAGTATGTCCAAGACCTTGGCGCCAAGGTCTGTTTCGCTTCTGTTGCTCACCCGAGGAGCAACGGTCAAGCGGAGAGGGCCAACGCTGAAGTGCTGCGCGGACTCAAGACAAGGACCTTTGACAGGCTGCGCAAGTGCGGAAGAAACTGGATAGAGGAGCTACCGGCGGCTCTCTGGTCAATCAGAACAACACCAAGTCGAGCCACCGGACAGACACCCTTTGCTCTAGTCTATGGAGCAGAGGCAGTTCTCCCCACGGAACTCGTATACGGATCTCCTCGAGTACTCGCTTATGATGAGCTTGAGCAAGAGCAACTGCGACAAGATGACGCATTGCTCCTCGAGGAGGAACGTCTCCAGGCTGCTGTACGAGCTGCTCGATACCAGCAAGCCTTGCGTCGCTATCATAGCCGCAAGGTCAATGCCAGGAGTCTCGAGGAAGGCGACCTTGTTCTTCGGCGTGTTCAGTCCGCCAAGAATTCCAACAAGTTGACGCCGAAGTGGGAAGGCCCTTATCGGGTGAGACAAGTCACAAGGCCCGGCGCTGTCCGCCTTGAGACCGAAGAAGGCTTACCGGTGAGCAACTCCTGGAACATAGAGCATCTTCGCAAGTTTCACCCATAAGGCGCGGTTGCCGTGATCCGCTCCGGCAACCACTTTTTGTACAAGCTTTGCCGCTGTTGCATGTAACCCTTTGTACAAAGCCGGGCGCAGATCCCGTGCATCAGTAAAGTTTTTGTGTTTTGCGCTATTTGCCTTTTACATGCTTTTCTTTGCTATTTGCATGAATTATTTGGCATCTTGTGCAACATACACATCCGGTAAGCATTAGCACGCCGAAAGGCTATATACTTATTTCCCTCTTCTTTTTCCTTGCCTCTTAAGCAGAAGGAATGTTCCTCGCGCACAAGTTTGCCGGGGGGGGAAGGAGGTGGAAGAGGAACCAAGTGCTGTTCAAGAAAGAGAAGCCTTACCGAGAAGCAAGCAATATATGAAAGCTAAGTTATTAGAATTTGAGCAGTTCAAATTTTTAATTTTTAGTTGTCTTCCTTGAACAATCACACTTTGTATGGAAAACCTGTGCGCGGAGGAACCTACCCGTAGCTGGCCGCACCCTTATCTTGTTTTCGAGTACGCTCAACGACTCAAGTGAGCTGCGACAAGTGTCGCGCCCTTGGTTCGTTTTCGAGTTCACTCAACAAGCTGAGTGCGTTGCGACTAGCTGCGGCAAGGTTGCTTGCTGGTAAGACCTTGGCCAGCAGGCTGCTCAGAGTCCAGCACTCAGCGCTCGCGGCAAAGGACCCTTGCCGGCAAGCTCCCTGGAGGCGTAGGGTAAAAAAACATACAAAGTAAATGACCAAGACAAGGAAGATAACATTGCACTGATTGATCAAAATAAGATAAATATCTTACAAAGGATAACTTGTCGCAATGATTAATGAGTTCATAACACCCTATGCAGCAACAAAAAGAGATAAAGAAAAAGGAGGCCTAATCTACGCGGTCGCCCTCAATCCTGGAGATCTTGTTCACTTTGGCGATGATGTGGGCAACCTGCGCCTTCAGCGCCTCCGTGTTCGCGTCGGCCGGCAGGCTGCGGAGAACGTTGGTGAGGTTTATACCGGGATTGCGGTATACAATCTTCGTCAGGACGCGCTCCAAGGTCCCCGCGCAGAGCTGGCGCGACTCCTCGGCCAGTTGCGCGGGGAGCTTCTTCCGAAGATCTGCAAGAGCCGGCGCGATCCCTCTGAAGAAGAGGCTGAGCTTGGCGCTGTGAGGGAGGTTTGGATCCGGAGAATAGATGAGATGCTCAACCTTCAGCGCCAGCAGCTCCTGGTCGATGTTGGATGCAGAGGACACCAAGTCGTCGGTCCACACCTCGACGGTCCGGCGGAAGTTCTCGGCCGCGGTGTTGGCACTCTCCACCAAGCCTCGCTCCCTGCGGAGCTCTTCCTTCAGCTTGGTTTCCCGGTCCCGGACGTCGTCGAGCGAGTCCTTCAACGTGGAAACCTTCAGCTCCAGATCCTCAATTGAATCCTTGGCGGCCTTCAACTCGTCGCCCTGCTTGGAGAGGCGCACCTGGAGTTCGGAGTTGGTGTGGGCGTCCTTCTTGCGCTCTGTGTTGAGCGCGGTGACCCTCTCCACGCTGGCCTTCAGTGACTCCTCCAGTTGCGCGACCTTGGCCGCGAGCTCCTCCTTGGCGGTCTCCGCGGCAGCCGCGGCGGCTTTCGCCTCCTTCAGCTCTCCGCCAAGGGCCTGCTCCCGAGCGGCAAGGTCTTCCTCGTGGGAGTCGAGGTTGACCTTCCGTTGGGCGAGCTCTCCTTCTCGCCGGGCAGCTCCTCCCCGGCGAGTCGCTGCTGCTCTTCGGCTTCGGCCTTCTCCAGGAGCCACTCCTGGTACTGCCCGGCGAGCCTCTCGCGCTCCTCCGCCACGTCACGGAGGGCAGCCTGGTTGGCGGCGCGGAGCTCCGCCGCGCGCTTCTCCATATCGGCGGCGGCCTTGGCGGCAAGGGCCTCCCGAGACGCAAGCTTCGCCTGCCTGGCCCGGTAAAGGGCCAGGAGCTGATGAAGCAGCTTCTCCTCCTCGGGCCCATCACTTCCGCCGGGCGCCTCGACGATCTTCAGTCCCGCGGAGGCGAGGACCTCTCCATCAAAGGCCTCGCCCTCCGCGGGGGCTCGCGATGAAGAACCCCACGGCACCTGGATGTAAACGCCGTTGGGGGCCTCAAGATAGTAGGTCGACGGCTCCTTTTCGGTGGAGGGGACGGCGGCCGGCGCAGCGCTCGGCGCTCCTGCCGCCTCCGGGCCGGCAGTATGGCCGTCGTCCCCCTCCCCGGCCGCCGCGTCTGCGGCCGGAGCGGTCTCCTCCGCAGCCGGCTCGGCGGCTCCCGCCGTGTCCTCAGCGACGGGGGCGTTGCTGCCGTCGCCCTGCGCGCCCTCCTCCTCGACGACGATGACTTCCGTCTCCATCTGCTCGGGGGGAGGAGGATCTAGAAGAAGAAGAAAAAGTGAAAGAAGTTCAAGCAAATATCCAAAAAGGGACGAATCCAAGAAGACAAAGTTACAGAACTTACCTTGACGGACGTCGTCAGCGGCGGGCTCCCTCGCCGGGGAGCTCTGCCTTGGCGGAGTGGCCGCCCTCGCCGGGCTACTCGCCCTTGGTGGGGTACTCGCCCTTGGCGGAGTACCCGCCCTTGGTGGAGTGCTCTCCCTTGCCGGAGAGTTCGCCCTTGGCGGGGACGGCGGGGCCTGCGACTCCTCGGGAGCGACCTCCGGACGCTCCTGTGGTTGTGGCTCCACCTCTGCACAGGACAATCAAGACAAGACAAAAACATCAAGATATCAGCACAAGACAAAATTCTCAAGCGCGCCCGACAAGTGGAAGTATGGAACCCAGACTTACGCTGGGGGCTGCGCTGGGGGCTGCTCCCCGGAGCAGCGCTCGGGTCCGGCAGGCTCGTCTCCGGCGCGTCCCCTGTCGCCGCGACGGGCGAGTCGTCCGCGACCTCGACCACGGGCACCTTGGCCTTCTTCGCCACTCGCTAGGCCAGGGTCCTGAGATCAAAGCAAAAAGCAAGATCAGCATCAACAAGAATCAAGATAATGTTAAAGAAGATGCAAAACCTCAAGTTCTTACTCCTGTTCCTCCTCGTCGTCGTCGTCGCTCAGGGCGGAGAAGTCAAACGCCACCTGAGGCGCGTCCGCGCGAGGAGCAGGAGGCGAAGACTCCCTCGGGCGCTTGGCGGTCCCCGGGGCTGGGGGCTGCGAAGACCCGGCCCCTGTGGACGCCGAGGCCCGGGGAGCAGGCGGAGCAGCCGCTCCGCTCTGCGAAGACCCTCCTCCGCTTGGCGCTGTCGTGCGGGGCGCCTCTGCCGTGGCCTGTGTGCGGGTCGCCCCCGCCGTGGCCTGTGTGCGGGTCGCCCCCGCCGTGGTTGGTGCGCCGGGCGCCCCCGTCGCAGCTTGGCTCCCCCGGGTAGCTCGCGCCGCCCGGCGAGCTGGTTGTTGTCGGGGCGCCTGCGCCCTCGTCCCCGTCGTCGCCTTGCGGAGACGCTTCAGCGGAGATCGCCTGGGACTTGCCCGAGGCGGGGAGGTCTCCGGTGACGAGGAGAGGTCGTCGGCGTAGAGCCCCAGAGACCCGTCGGAGTCCTCGTCGGCCTCGACGTCCTCCTCCTCCTCCTCCTTGGCAGGCTTGCTGGGCCCAGCGCCCTGCGCTGCGGCCGCTTTCCCTCCGGCGCCTCCGCCCCCTCCGGCGCCTCCGCTCCCTGCGGCGCCTCTGTTTCCTCCAGCAGCGCTGCCTCTCGCCGCGGCCTCGGTCAGGATTCCGGGGATCCCGGAGTGCCTCAAGGAAGGGACCCCGGCGAGCTCGTCGGGAGGAAGCTGCAGAAGTCTGCAGATCTCCGCCTCCTCCGCTTGGCAGGACGCATCCGCAGCCTCTGCCTCATCGGGCGTGAAGCCAAACTCTCCTGCCGCTGCGGCTGCAGCGGCCTCTTCAACCCGAGAAGCTATATACGCTATCTCCTGGTCGGTGGTGTCCCGTGTGAGCCCCTTGATCTCGTCCTTGTTCTTCGCCACCTCCACCAGGTTGTCGAAGAAGCTCATGATGACGTCTGGCTTGGGCGGAATCCACGTGCGGTCAATGCCATGCGAGTCACACGCGGGCATCATAGCGCGAAGGGAATCCCGGGCCGTGCTGTTGCAGAGGGGCACCACTCCCCGGGGAGCTCTGAACCACTCTGGGTGGGCCGGGTCGTGCTTAAATAGTTCCCGGACCATCCCCTTCAATTCTAGCGATGTGAAGTTGAAGTTTAGCCCGGGGCGCAGCCTCATTATGTCCGCCGCGTTGCCGTACTCCCATGCCGGCCTCTTCCTATCCTGTAGAGGGGCAATGCGGCGGCGGAGGAAATCTGCTCCTACTTCTCCGACGGACAACCTTGCTACCCGGAGGCGAAGAATTCTGATGAGGGCGACGTTGAGCTTTCCGTCGTCCGAATCCAACTCACTCCAGTCCCTGCCGCGCACGATGGCTGTTGTGCACGGCGCGGTGAAAGGTTGCGGCTCGTCCTCGACTATCCAACACCAGTCTGCACGCCACTCCTCCCACTTGCCGCGGAGTTCCCCCGGCAAGTAGGACTCCTTCTTGTTCAAGCGGAAGACCCAAGAAATCCCCCCGGAGAGGGGAGCGCCGGCTTCTACTCTAGGGGTGAAGAAGTGCCTAAACAGCGCTACATTTGGATATATCCAATATAGTTTTCGCACAGATGTGCGAAAACCGCCATCGTGAGGATGGCGTTGGGGGTGAAGTCAAGAAGGTGGAGGCCGTAGGTGTGCATGATATCGCAGAAGAAATCGGAAAAAGGGGGACAAAGGCCGCAATGGAAGAAAGCTGCGAAGAAGAAGTACCCGCCGGGGTAGTTGTCCTTGGCGGCGGCGGGGTAGGCTCTGGTCCGAGGGTGTGCCTTGGTCTCCTTGGCCCAGAACAAGTAATACTTGTTCCAGAGCTCCCGCGCGCTAAGCCTCGGCGAGAAGACGACGTTCCGCTTCCGCAACAAGGTGAGCCTCGCCGCTTGCTCCGATTTCTCCTTCTTGGTCTTCTTCGCCTTCGCCTTCTCGGTCTTCGGGGCCATGGCGGAGGCGGCGGGGGAAGGGGGACGAAGAGTCCGGCGGCGCCGCAGATGCGGAAGACGGCGGAGGAGGTGTGGAGGCGGAGCGCAAAGGGGATCTCTGGAGATGGAAGAAGAAGCAATGAAGGCGTAGGAGGGGAACCGCTCCTGCTTCCTCTGCTTTTATGGGGAAGTGGGGGACGTTTCGCTCTTTCCATTAAAAGAACGTGGCCACGTCCCATCCCACGACGCCGCAATCGACGCGTGCCGTTATGGAGGGACGCGGCGGATGCGGAAGTGGATTCGGCGTGCCGTGGGCCGCGCGCGTGCCCGTGCACTATTTTGGGCCTGGCCCAACAGCGCTCGGCACCGTGTGTGGCCCAGGCCTGGGGGCTCCTGTCGGTGTACTAAGGTAGGGGTACCTCAGTAACCCAACTTGTGCACGGGCAGTAGCAGCTTCCCGCGGCAGGGCCTACCACGCGCTTGCCGGAGACCTTCCTGCTCTATATAAAACCATTCAAAAACAAAGTATGCAAGACAGAAGATCAAGACCCCGGCGAGTGGAGCTTGCCGGGAAGGCCGTTCCAGGCTCAAGATTACCTCACTCACACAAGGCCCTGGCAAGAGGAGCTTGCCAGGAAGACTAGAAGATTATGTTACGGAAGACATGCCTCGGCGCAACGTGCGCCCCGGCAGGGCCCGGAGAGCGACAAGCTTCGGAGCCCGACAAGCTCCCGGGCCCGGCAAGGTCAAGACCCCGGCAAGGTGCTTGCCGGGAGAGTTGCGCTGTGTGCCCACGCTCCAGCTCATCGAACCACGCATCGCCCTGGGGCCGCTCCAGGGACGCGTGGCGGATGGCTGCGCAGCCTGGGGGACACGGTGGCGCTCCACGGTGGTAAAGCCATCGCCGTGGCAAACGGAGACGCAAGGGCGGGCGCTTTTGGGGTCGACGGCGACGGGCATTAAATGCTCTTGTCTCCCACTATCAAAGTAGGTAGCGACCACTGTTCATACACTATAGCTCCACTATTCCCGCACTGTTACAACTACCACCACTATTACATTTTTACCCTTTCTCCTACGTTGACACCTGTCGGTGACCCCTTGCACTATAAAAGGAGGCCCATGCACAACGTAGAGAGGGTTCGGAACCTAGATCGCTCATACGCTCTGTGTAGCTAGTTCTTCAAGCTCCCGAGCTCCTCAACTCAATACAAACTAAGCAGGAGTAGGGTTTTACGCGTCCATCGCGGCCCGAACCTGGGTAAACTGCCTGCGTGATCTCCACAATCTGCTCTTCGTGCTCCCTCCGCCCTCTTACCGCACAAGCAAGGGGCTCCGGTCCCATAGGTGTTCGTGGTGGACAGTTTCCCCCGACAATGCCCTAGTGCAAGTTTGTGAGTATGTTATTTGGACTTAATTTCCCAAAGCCAAGGAGAACAACCTTTTTAGTTGTAGGATCATTTGCATTGTTTTCTCCCTGAGCTTTATTTATTTAAAGTGATTTCCTTCTGTTTTAGGGCCCTGTTTGCACTACATCCCTTTGATGGAATTGTCCAAAAATTCCACCAAAATTCAAGGATGTCAAGTAAAACACCTACATCTCTTCCATGCTAAAATCCTTGGGTACCTTTTGGAAAAGTTGAGCAAAACATCCTCTTTTGCTCGCTGGTCCAGTTGGTCACTTTCTACTGCAGCCCTTTTCTAACTTGCTCCATTGGCCATGAGCCTTTTCCAACTTGTTGTCCTTCCTACCAAACCCTTAAGTCCAGAAGAGTGGACCCATTGGAAGATTTTTGGTCCATGAAATTATGCCATTTACATTCTGTCCAGAACTGGGATCTTGCAAAACTTGCACTAACAAGTTTTTGCTTTTGAAAAACTAACCTCACGACTCTCTTACTCATGCAAGGAGACACCTATCTGGTAAATTTGGCCACCCCAAGAGTTGCCTAGATGCCACTGGCATTTTGTCAAACACCCTGAGTGCATGACCGGTTTTGGCTTAATTTCTGGTTTATGTTATGAGCTTGATCCCCAGACTAGACCAACATGTCTCATGGTTTTGTCCTAACCTTTAGCCGCACCCTGCTGACCCCCTTGTGGTTTGGAGCCCCCTAGCATGCCTTGGCATATCGCCGAGCACGTAGCATGCGTGCTCTGGGCACGCCCAGAGCACGCGTTTTGCACGTGCGTGCGCTCGGGTCGCCGCGTCGCGCCCCTGGCCCCAACTCACCTGCAGAGCCGCGCCCGGCCTTATCCGCACACGAGAACACGCCAAGCCGTCCCTGGGATTCCACAGCACCGCCGTCAGAGCGCATTTGGCGGCACGCCGGCGATCACAGTGTATCTCTGCCACGGTCGGCGCCGCCCGAGCCACGGGCGCTCGCCAGCCGCCTCCTGGAGCAGTGCGAGCTCATCCGCAAGCTCGTCCGCAAGCGTTCATCGCCACCACGTCTCCTGCTGCTACAGAATGGCGGTCGCCGGTGATCTTATCCCCGGCCGCCGCGGAACCGCCATTACCCGCCTATATAAGGAGCCCCCGAGATCGTCAGACCCTCTAGCAACCTCACACGCTCCCTCACTGATCCGCCCGTAGCACTAGAAAGACGAGAGAGGTCGTCCTCTTCCTCTTCGGCAACCACGGCCGCCGTCACTGTCTCGACCACTCCGGCGCCACCAGGGCCTCCCCCGCCCATCCAGCACCATCGTCGCCTTCCCCTCGACCTTGTGGAGCTGCCCGACCCCTCGAACGCGATCAAAACCCACCACAGCCCAAACCCCCAATCCTGCCCGAGGCCCCCTCCACCGCGGAACTCGCCGCCGGGACTCCCTCAGTCCCCTCCAACCAGTCGACTACCGGGAGGACCGCCTAGGAGTGGCGGATCCATTCCTGCACTCAGATTCCCTCGAGGAGCCTCCGTTCGCCGATGACGATCGCCGGAGTCTCGCCTCCGCTCGGGCAGAGGAAGGGGAGGGAGAGGCGACTGGTCAAACCTGACCAGTGGGCCCCCTGGACCCACTGTCAGTGACCCAGCCCCGCCTCCACGCGTTTTAAGCGGAGGCGGAAAACACAGAGTACATATTCCCTAGCTTGAAAGCGTATTCTCAGCCGAAACGTTTTCTTTTCTGTTTTAGTTTAAAAATCAGAGTTTGACCAAACTTTGACTGGCATTAACTTTTTAACTATAGCTCCAAATGATTTGATTCTTTTTCGGTTGTTCCTCAAATTTGGTCTAGTTTATTTTCAAATTTATTTGAAAATTTTCCAGACAACTTTTTTTGTGCTGTTGTGATTTTATGTATTGATTTCATATTCTTTCTATTAGGATTTTTGAAGAGGGAGAATACTTCCAAACGTTGTGGAATACATTTCTCCTCCCCTCTACTTGAAGGCAAGCATTTTTGAACCTTGATCTAAAGCACGTGATTGCAACGATATGGATGCATTCTTTTATTTTCATATGTGATGATGTGAATCTACCCGTGAGTGCATAAGGTAGACCCCTTGCCTCGAATGTTTAATATGCATGACGGTATCCCCTCGTATGCTTCCCTTGCCTAACGGAAGAAAGCCGTGGAGGTCATGGTCTTGTGTAGACACGAGCCTGCCATTAGCTCCTCGTTGAGATGGCGGAGTCCGGTATGGCTTGGTGAAATATGACGGGTGGCGATTCCGACTATGGTTATGGAATATAATGATTATGCTAATCATGTATATGATGCTTGAACCTCCTGAGTCGACCATATATCGAGTCTTGTTCCAGTAACCCCATACTCGTTTCGTACTACCACTTGTCCCTACTACAGGTAGGGTACGGTTCAGTAAATTGTTGACCCCTGTCCTAGCACACACCGTACAGAGAGGCCATGGTGGAAGATACCAGCTGCATCCGGTAGGCATGCCACCTGGTCCGGGGGCATGGGTGTTTCGGTTGAAGCCGAAGGGGGTAGCTTCCCCAGTTTTGCGCGCATTATAAATTTGGTGATCCCATGCTAGTCGAGGTTGTAGCCTCCCCACTTAAACTTTGGCTTGACAGGTGTCGTGGGTGATTCCAGACACCGGTAAGTTAAGCTGGTGTGTGCGGCCAGATGTGTCTTCAAATTAAAAGACCATAAACGGAATTAGTCCAGAGGGACTGAAGGAATCCGTTATTCGTGGGTAAAGAGTACACCCTCTGAAGAGATTAAATCTATTCGAATAGCCGTGTCCCTGGGTTAGGACTACAGTTTGGGAAGGGTCAAGTGTCGGTCTTAGCGTCGATCTTTGGAGGAGAAGACTGCTAAAGCCAGAACTTTATTTATGAAGTATGACATATGGTGACTTTGATTATAATGAACTAACCCCTGTATTATGCAACTTATTGAGTATCCCTGGGATGGTTCTACCTCCTGGATATTCATCATTATTTACTCTTTTATAAGCCCTTTATGTGGTGTTGCTCAGACGCCCGACTGTCGCATTTTTGTTATTTACTTTTCTTCATAAGCCCTTTATGTGGTGTCGTTCAGACGCCCAACTGTGGCATTTTTGTTATTTACTTTTCTTTATAAGCCCTTTATGTGGTGTCGCTCAGACGCCCGACTGTGGCATTTTTGTTATTTACTTTTCTTTATAAGCCCTTTATGTGATGTCGCTCAAACGCCCGACTTTGGCATTTTTGTTATTTACTATTCTTTATTTATCAGCCCTTCATGTGGTGTTGCTCAAACGCCCGACTGTGGCATTTTTGTTATTTACTTTTCTTTATAAGCCCTTTATGTGGTGTCGGTCAGATGCCCGACTTTGGCATAATCGTTTATTTCTTTTACCTCCACCCCTGACTGCATATGCATTTTTATGAACTACTTGCATCATGGATGATCATATCATAAATAACCTCGCGATCATCAAATATTATCGTGCATGATTATTTTTCACCCTTTGTTCATAATGTTTGCGAGTACATTCAAAGTACTCACAGGCTTGCCCCTGGCTATTGTCTTGGCCAGATTTCGCGCCTGGAAAGGAGCGTTGTGATGACTACCCGGAACCTATACAACGGTGTTAGCAGCCTCGCGAAGATAGGAGTTAACCTGGTCAGCTGTTCCAGTGGGAAATGGAGTCCCACAGACGCCGACGTGTCCCAACCGCTTCCGCCATCAGCCACTAGAAACCTCGTGTTGCACTTAAAGGCCAGAATGGTCTTGTACTACATATTTGTACCTTCGCTTGGAAATTTTTGTACCAAGTGGTGTCTCATCAGCTAACAGTAATCCTGGGGCTGGTGAGCACAAGGGCCATTTTTGGGAATTTAATACCATGAAAATCCGGTCCTGACAACCTTGGTATCAGAGCCAGGCTGACTGTTGGCTAATCCTATCATAGACAGGTCAAAAACCTAGGTTAACCACCACACCAGACCATATCCTAACCCCGGCCAAGCTTCTCGCGTAAGATACACACACAGTGGACCGACACCTTTGGCAGTCGGTGCCCAACCTATCGGCCTAGCCTACCGATCACACGCCAGTGACCGACACTTAAACAGTTCCTTTCGCAAGCGTGTGAAGGAAGACTCCATCCTTTCCTACAAATAGGGCACACTAGCCCCAAACTTAGCACAGCACATCCTCTACCCCAGACCGAGCTAAAATGCCAGGACCCATTGTCCACAATGAAACCAGAGCAACCAACCTTGGAGGTTTTGTGACCGTGCTCGCAAACCTCACCCGTCGTGCCTTTGCGTTAGAGGATCCCCCAGAATATGTTGTGTACCAAGAATCCATGGGCGGTGAAAACCGTCAATTCTGGGCCACTGTGCACATCTACAGTAGGGGTCTGTCGCCAGAACGCCCCTACAGGTTCACCGGAAGGACAACTTACTTTGAGCCGCAAGCTATCCAACTAGCTGCTCGAGAGGCTATACTTCAACTCCGGCACTTGTCGCCCAGAGTTAACTCTCGCTCATTCTACTACTACCCCAGCCGTAACGGGTATGGTAGGACTCCCCGAGTTGCCAGCGGAGACCACGAGACAGATCCTGCATTATTGCATCTGGTGCGCTATGTAAGCGTGCTAGAGGAACTATTCGATCAAATCACCCTTGATCTGATCGCAACTCGTGGAGAACTGCGTCGCCGAGCCCCGGCACGAGGCGGAGATGAGTCCGGCACTGACAACCTAGTCGTGCTGTTCGGGCAACCAATTGAGTCCTTGAGACCTGCCTCGGTCATTGACCAAAACGCCTTGGTGTCTCCAGAGGTGATGCGTCACCTGTTTGGCGCACGCTCCAATGGGACTGTAGCCAACAATCCCCGCGAGGGTCATCATCACTGCCACGACCCTGCAGCCCCTCAGCCACCTCCAGCCAACGCGGACAGTGAAGCTCTTGGAGAAGCTTCAGCGTCCACAAGGCAAGGCCGCTTGGATATAAATGAAGTTGATTAAATCACCCGAGTAGTACCAAGCCTTATCTCGTCCACACCCCGTGGTCATGTAACCTGTATGCCTATAGGTATGTACAATTTACTTTTGCGCTCTTATCTATATAGCATCCATGCACAATTATGCCAGTGTACGAATGCCTATTTTTTTCAGGTGTGACTTCCAAAGCACCTCACCGACAACCCCCACAGTAAACACATCTTTTTGCAAGACGTTAGTACCTGTAGCATTGACCTCGACCCCGTAAAGCGAAACCGACGATATAGAGGCCCCTCACCATGAGCCTATGAACCAGCCCGGTTGCTATATAAAGGCCACACCGTGACCTTGCCAAGCATCCCTCACCTGGTGCACTACTCTCACAGCCATTTCCTTCGCCATGCCGATCCGTAGTATTTATCTGAGAACACCAGATGCATCCCCCGGTAGTTTCGTGAAGATATTGTGGGATTTTACCTGCAGTACCATGAGTGCTACCCGTCCACCACAGTATGAACTGCTCAAATCGAGGATCACACCATCCACCTCGAAATATTGGGCAGTAGTACACATCCCTCCCGCAAACCGAAACCAAGACCCCACAGAGGTTTCCTTCATGGGGAAATCCATGCCAACCCCTCAGATGGCCATAGAGGCTGCCGCATATGAAGCACTCGCTCGCCTTCGATTCGCGGTGCCCTATGCCAGCGGACGAGGATATTATTACTTTCCAAGCCGTGCAGCGCCCGGAGAAGCAGCAGCTTTTCCTGGTGGGCGAATTGAGAGAGACCCGGTACTAGCCAACCTTACGCAGTATGTCATCGCACAAGAGTGTTTGACCCAACGGATAATGGGTTATCTCCAGAGTCTCTCCGATTTAAATCCTCGGATCGCCATCGGCAGACCATTAAGGCCCGGGCAGGAGAAGCACATTCATCGACTGGTCAACCCGCTCCCGCCGATAGAAGAAGAATGTCCCCCAGCACCAGAGACTTTTTCATAGGACCCTGTCCAGTTGCCGTTTGTGTTTTAGACATAACATCTATGATTTGTTAACCCAGCGATCTTTTCGTAAGTTGTAATCGGTGTGTCGTGTCATGTGTCAATTAATTTAAATTTATGGAATAGTTCCACTGTTGATAACTCTGGACTTAAATTAATTGCTTTCTCTCCTGAGTTGTTGCGGCTTATTTATCTACGCAACGTAAATATTTTATTTTCCCATGCAGCACTGCAACAACAGTATTAGAACTCCGGCCACTCCACATAGTAAACTAAGTAGCTAATCCACGTACACCTGTTGCAGCTAATTGATCACCTCACCACAGTCTCTTGAAGAGAAACTCGTGGGAGTTTATTCGAGCACTAGTTGCTTACCGCGCACCAACCACCGTTAGCACCGGACACTCACGCCTAATCCTCGTGATCACCACCGTCGCGAAGAGCTAGCACTCGAGCTGCCGCATCACGACGATCGTCGAGGATCATCGCACACAAGAGCGCGGATACCCCCAGCAATGCCGCCAACCCCACGCACACGAGGATCATGCACCAGTCCGGCATCACCTCCGCCATTAAAGCCTCGACCCGAGCTCCTGCAAACACAAGTGGAGGAGAAGGAGGAAAGGAGAAGAAGCGAGGCCAAGTGTGAGGAGGAGGAAGGAGCACCTCGGTCGTTTTATAGCTCGAGATCGGTGTACGGTGGGCGGAGTCCACCAGCGCCGCTCGTCGCTCGACCGCCGGTGTTTGGAGGCGAATCCGCGAGCAGTGGCGACAGCACGCTGGCCCGCGAGGTGAGTGCATGCTGCACCGGCAGCTAGCGCGCCGCGCACTATGGCAGTACGGCCAAGATGCCCTACGAGCTAGCCGTCACCGGTGGAGAAAGTGCAGGAAAGCGCGCGGGAGAGAGGAGAAGAGAGAACCAGAGGTAGAAGAAGAGACTGACAGTGGGTCCAGGCCCCACCTGTCAGCCAGTGAGAGCACTGTACCCTCGGGTGCAACCAGCGTATTTGAAAATTTAGAAATATCATTTCTAAATCTACTATAGCCCAGAGTAGAAATATCTCGTTTTCCATGACCGTAGATTTTTCCATGCCGCGCCAGTGTTTAACACTGCAGTTTACACCACTTATTGCTCATGCACTATAGTGGCATTTGTTTGCTTTAGCAGGACGGTTAACTTTGGTAATATCTTTGTGTGGCAGTAGAAGATTTTATAGTAACCCCTAGCAAATCTCGAGGACGAGATTTTTCTTAAGGGGGGTGGTGTTGTAACACCCCAAATTTTTTTTGATCTTGCTAAAGTAATAAAATTTTGACTAGGTTTTTCAACTTTCCCTTCTTTGGGTTTTTCTTTGATTTTCCAGAGCTCCTTTTCTGTTGTTATTCTGGTGTTTTGCCCTACTGCAAGTTTGTGAGTATGTTATTTGGACTTAATTGCCCTAAGCCAAGGAGAACAACCTTTTTAGTTGTAGGATCATTTGCATTGTTTTCTCCCTGAGCTTTATTTATTTAAAGAGATTTCCTTCTGTTTTAGGGTCCTGTTTGCACTACAACCCTTTGATGGATTTGTCCAAACATTCCACCAAAATTCAAGGATGTCAAGTAAAACACCTACATCTCTTCCATGCAAAAATCCTTGGGTACCTTTTGGAAAAGTTGAGCAAAACATCCTCTTTTGCTCTCTGGTCCAGTTGGTCACTTTCTACTGCAGCCCTTTTCTAACTTGCTCCATTGGCCATGAGCCTTTTCCAACTTGTTGTCCTTCCTACCAAACCCTTAAGTACAGAAGAGTGGACCCATTGGAAGATTTTTGGTCCATGAAATTATGCCATTTACTTTCTGTCCAGAACTAGGATCTTGCAAAACTTGCACTAACAAGTTTTTTCTTTTGATAAACTAACCTCACCACTCTCTTACTCATCCAAGGAGTAGCCTATCTGGTAAATTTGGCCACCCCAAGAGTTGCCTAGATGCCACTGGCATTTTGTTAAACACCCTCAGTGCATGACCAGTTTTGGCTTAGTTTCTGGTTTATGTTATGAGCTTGATCCCCGGACTAGACCAGCATGTCTCATGGTTTTGTCCTAACCTTTAGCCACACCCTGCTGACCCCCTTGTGGTTTGGAGCCACCTAGCATGCCTTGGCATATCGCCGAGCACGTAGCATGCGTGCTCTGGGCGCGCCCAGAGCGCGCGTTTTGCACGTGAGTGCGCTCGGGTCGCCACGTCGCGCCCCTGGCCCCAACTCACCTGCAGAGCCGCGCCCGGCCTTATCCGCACACGAGAACACGCCAAGCCGTCCTTGGGATTCCACAGCACCGCCGTCAGAGCGCATTTGGCGGCACGCCGGCGATCATAGTGGATCTCTGCCACGATCGGTGCCGCCCGAGCCACGAGCGCTCGCCAGCTGCCTCCTGGAGTAGTGCGAGCTCATCCGCAAGCTCGTCTGCAAGCGTTCGTCGCCACCACATCTCCTGCTTCTACAGAATGGCGGTCGCCAGCGATCTTATCCCCGGCCGCCGCGGAACCGCCATTGCCCACCTATATAAGGAGCCCCCGAGCTCGTCAGACCCTCTAGCAACCTCACACGCTCCCTCACTGATCCGCCCGTAGCAGTAGAAAGACCAGAGAGGTCGTCCTCTTCCTCTCCGGCAACCACGGCCGCCGTCACTGTCTCGACCACTCCGGCGCTACCAGGGCCTCCCCCGCCCATCCAGCACCATTGTCGCCTTCCCCTCGACCTTGCGAAGCTGCCCGACCCCTCGAACGCGATCAAAACCCACCACAGCACAAACCTCCAATCCTGCCCGAGGCCCCCTCCACCGTGGAGCTCGCCGCCGGCGACTCCCTCCGTCCCCTCCAACAAGTCGACTACCGAGAGGACCGCCTAGGAGTGGCGGATCCATTCATGCACTTAGATTCCCTCGAGGAGCCTCCGTTCACCGGAGACGATCGCCGGAGTCCCGCCTCCGCTCGGGCAGAAGAAGAGGAGGGAGAGGCGACTGGTCAAACCTGACCAGTGGGCCCCCTGGACCCACTGTCAGTAACCCAGCCCCGCCTCCACGCGTTTTAAGTGGAGGCATAAAACACAGAGTACGTATTCCCTAGCTCGAAAGCGTTTTCTCAGCCGAAACATTTTCTTTTCTGTTTTAGTTTAAAAATCAGAGTTTGACCAAACTTTGACTGGCATTAACTTTATAACTATAGCTCCAAATGATTTGATTCTTTTTCGGCTGTTCCTCAAATTTGGTCTAGTTTATTTTCAAATTTATTTGAAAATTTTCCAGACAACTTTTTTGTGCTGTTGTGATTTTATGTATTAATTTCATATTTTTCTATTAGGATTTTTGAAGAGGGAGAAAACTTCCAAACATTGTGGAATACATTTCTCCTCCCCTCTACTTGAAGGCAAGCATTTTTGAACCTTGATCTAAAGCACGTGATTGCAACGATATGGATGCATTCTTTTATTTTCATATGTGATTATGTGAATCTACCCGTGAGTGCATAAGGTAGACCCCTTGCCGTGAATGTTTGATATGCACGACGGTATCCCCTCGTATGCTTCCCTTACCTAACGGAAGAAAGCCGTGGAGGTCGTGGTCTTGTGTAGACACGAGCCTGCCATTAGCTCCTCGTTGAGACGGCGGAGTCCGGTATGGCTAGGTGAAGTATGACGGGTGGTGATTCCGACTATGGTTATGGAATATAATGATTATGCTAATCATGTATATGATGCTTGAACCTCCTGAGTCGACCATAGATCGAGTCTTGATCCAGTAACCCCCATACTCGGTTCGTACTACCACTTGTCCCTACTACAGGTAGGGTACGGTTCAGTAAATTGTTGACCCCTGTCCTAGCACACACCGTACAGAGAGGCCATGGTGGAAGATACCGGCTGCATCCGGTAGGCATGCCACATGGTCTGGGGGCATGGGTGTTTCGGTTGAAGCCGAAGGGGGTAGCTTCCCCAGTTTTGCGCGCATTATAAATTTGGTGATCCCATGCTAGTCGAGGTTGTAGCCTCCCCACTTAAAGTTTGGATTGATATGTGTCGTGGGTGATTCCAGACACCGGTAAGTTAAGCTGGTGTGTGTGGCAGATGTGTCTTCAAATTAAAAGACCGTAAACGGAATTAGTCCAGAGGGACTGAAGGAATCCGTTATTCGTGGGTAAAGAGTACACCCTCTGCAGAGATTAAATCTATTCGAATAGCCGTGTCCCTGGGTTAGGACTACAGTCTGGGAAGGGTCAAGTGTCGGTCTTAGCGTCGATCTTTGGAGGAGAAGACTGCTAAAACTAGAACTTTATTGATGAAGTGTGACATATGGTGACTTTGATTATGATGAACAAACCCCTGTATTATGCAACTTATTGAGTATCCCTGGGATGGTTCTACCTCCTGGATATTCATCATTATTTACTCTTTTATAAGCCCTTTATGTGGTGTCGCTCAGACGCCCGACTGTCGCATTTTTGTTGTTTACTTTTCTTCATAAGCCCTTTATGTGGTGTCGCTCAGACGCCCGACTGTGGCATTTTTGTTATTTACTTTTCTTTATAAGCCCTTTATGTGGTGTCGCTCAGACGCCCGACTGTGGCATTTTTGTTATTTACTTTTCTTTA
>LR738715.1:510377572-510435017 GCA_902687465.1 Secale cereale
CTTTATGTGGTGTCGCTCAGACGCCCGACTGTGGCATTTTTGTTATTTACTTTTCTTTATAAGCCCTTTATGTGGTGTCGCTCAGATGCCCGACTGTGGCATTTTTGTTATTTACTATTTTTTTATAAGCCCTTTATGTGGTGTCGCTCAGACACCCGACTGTGGCATTTTTGTTCATTACTTTTCTTTATAAGCCCTTTATGTGGTGTCGGTCAGACGCCCGATTGTGGCATAATCGTTTATTTCTTTTACCTCCACCCCTGACTGCATATACATTTTTATGAACTGCTTGCATCATGGACGATCATATCATAAATAACCTCGCGATCATCAAATATTATCGTGCATGATTATTTTTCACCCTTTGTTCATAATGATTGCGAGTACATTCAAAGTACTCACAGGCTTGCCCCTGGCTATTGTCTTGGTCAGATTTCGCGCCTGCAAAGGAGCGTTGTGACGACTACCCGGAACCTATACAACGGTGTTAGCAGCCTCACAAAGATAGGAGTTAACTTGGTCAGCTATTCCCATGGGAAATGGAGTCCCACAGACGCTGACGTGTCCCAACCGCTTCCGCCATCAGCCACTAGAAACCTCGTGTTGCACTTAAAGGCCAAAATGGTCTTGTACTACATATTTGTACCTTTGCTTGGAAATTTCTGTATCAAGTGGTGTATCATCAGCTAACAGTAATCCTGGGGCTGGTGAGCACAAGGGCCATTTTTGGGAATTTAATACCCTGAAAATCCGGTCCTGATAGACAGCTAGCTCTTTTGCAAGCCGCAGCGCTAACCCCGCACCCACCCGAGCTCCGGCCACCGCAAACCTCACCGCTGGCACTATTTCTGGCCACTTCAGGTCGTACCTCGGATGCGGCCGAGTGCTAGGTTTCCAACGGGACAACCGCGCCCGAAACCGCCTCCTGTACGTGAAACCCGAGCCTCTCCGGTGAGACACTGCCGCGGAATGTGGTCGCCGGCGAGTAACTCCGGCGTGCCGACGTGGCACCGTCATTAGTGCTAAACCCTGCCACTAAAACACCCCTAATAGCCACTGACAGTGGGCCCAGTCCCTGGTCAAACCCCAGTCAGCACAGGGTTTGACCGGGATTAGTCCATGTGTCACTGACATGTGGACCCCACACGTCAGGTTTGACCTAGACCAGCCCGTTGACCTACTGATGTAAGCATGACACCATGCTGACACAGTAAAGTATTTCTGGAATTAATATAAATCAGAAAATGATTTATGAATTTCAGAAAATACTCAAAACTTCTAAAAATCATAGAAAATAATCTATAACTCAGAATGAAATAAGTTATATATGAAAAATTATCAGAAAAATCCAAGGAATATGTTTATGGCATTATCATGCATGTTTTAGCAACTTATACCTGCTGATCAGGTCAAATTAATTAAATGACATTTGAGTAACCACATATGGAGTTTGAATTTGAACCTTTGGTTCAAATCAACTTCATTTAATATGGTTGCTAGTTGCATTAGCTCAATCAACAACATATTGCCATGTCATGATCATGCATCATATTGTCGCATTGCATTGATTGTGTTCTCTCTTATTTGCCGGTGTTTGTCCCCTCTCCGTAGACGTTATCCCGACGATGTGATCGATGACACTAATGAAGACACAGTGATATCTTCAGAAGTGCCAGGCAAGCAAACCCCCATTGAGCATTCCGATACAATCCCACTCTCTTGCTCCTGCTCTCCTTTACTGCATTAGGACAATAATGATTGAACTGCTTTTGCTATGGTAGTTGAACCCCTTTCCTCTGCATGACCTGTAATTGACACAGTAAATAGTTGAAACCCACTAGCATGAGTAGGAGTTATTTGAGCCTTGTTGTGCCTACTCATTCATGCTATCTGGTTATGCCTGCTATTGCTTAGAGTTGTGTCAGGTCTGGTTCATCGGGGATGAATTGGAATGTGATGAACAAGTCCTACCGTTGAGAGCTAAGTGTGTGAACACGTTTTGGTAAAGATAGCGGTGAGAGGACATGTAGGAGTACATGCTGGGTTGTCTCACTGGAACCGTCCTTAAGAACTGAGTTCTGTGTAAGTTGTCTAATGACTAGCTACTACCACACATTGGGTTATGGTAACTCGACCCCTCTCGACTTATTAATCAACTAGATCTCTGTCCAGGAGTTGCAACTAGTTTCTGGTGTTTGTAGGTAGTGCTAGTAGAGTACCAAGTGGCAACCGGTACAGGTGGGCTTGGGAAAGACTAGGTGAAGTGGCACGGTGCACCAAGCATAGATCCATCCGTCGAGGTGGGCTTGGGAACCCTGTTCACATAGTTTGGGGCCGTGAGCGGCACCCCGACCGGATCTCCTTGTGGATGGAACCCGAATAGGCGATAAACCTGGATTAGAGTCTTGTGTGGTTAGTTAGGTCGTGGCCGACACCCTGGCTAGGCTTCCGCCTGAAGGTTGCCGAGATACACGACATGTACATGGTGGTAAGTGGCGAGAGCATGTGTGAAGAAGTACACCCCTCCAGGGTTAACATGATCTATTCGAATAGCCGGGTCCACGGTTATGGACTTCTTGGATGCTTACGTGGTACATAGACAGCTTGAAGTCGATACTCTAAAATGCTCAAGACAAGTGTGAGTGCTATGGATGGCCTTCTCGTGTGCGCCACCTCAAAAGAGTTACTTGCAGTCGTAGTTCAGGATAGCCACCGAGTCAAAGCTGGCTTGCTGCAGTCAAACTCCACCACCCCTTTGTTGATACTAATGCATGTGTAGCTAGTTCTGATGTTAGTCTTGCTGAGTACCTTTGTACTCACGTTTGCTTAATTTATGTTTTGCAGAGAGACTTCAGTCTCACTAGTGGTTCCACGTGGACTTCGACGTTTAGCTTGTTACCTCAGCTACGATCTTGTACCCTTGGGTGGGTCTTGTAGATAGTCAGGCTTCTCGGCCCTTTTCATTTGTAGTTATCTTTACTCAGACATGTTATGCTTCCATTGCCTGTATGCTCTGTATGTTGGGTCATGAGACCCACTGCTTGTAATAAATGCTATGATGGCTCTTCTGGGCCTTATCTATATGAGTCGTTGAGTTATGTTGTGATGCCATGTTGTACAACACATACTTGCATGTTATGCGTACGTGTAATGTGTATTGCTATGTGTAGGATCCGACACCTAGTTGTTTACCCTTGGTAGCCTATCTTACAGGGAAAAGTCTCCTGGTGCTTCCACTGCGCCTTGGTAGCTTGCTACTACTCCAGAACACTTAGGCTGGCCGGCATGTGTCCTTCTTCGTTACTGTGTCTGTCCCTTAGGGGAAATGTCACGCGTTGTTCCTTTAAGTCCTTGTAGCTTGCTACGACTTGGGTTCATACGTTGATGACCGACATGTTCGTTGCTGGGTCATGTATGCATGTCTCTGTAATTTAGCGCCACTTTTGGTTTATAACTAGTCATGTCGGACCGGGTTCTCTGTTATATGGATGCTAGCGACACTATCATATACGTGTGCCAAAATGCGCAAACGGTCCCGGGCTAGGTAAGGTGGCACCCGTGGGGATACCGTGTATGAGGCCGCAAAGTGATATGATGTGTTACATGCTAGACCTGTGTGACTTAGGATCGGGGTCCTGACATCTTTGGTATCAGAGCTTGACTGCCTATAGGATTACCTAGCCAAACTGGTCGAAGTTGTGTCTAGAAACTCTTTAGTTATATTAAGGGAATTGATTGTGTAAGGGAACGTAAGGCTCTTTTTACTCCTTTACCTTATGACCTTCTGATCTGAGTCACCTTCTTCTATTCTACGGGGATTAAGAACTAGGATTCTCATTCTATTTATCAGGATCACGTTAATGGTGGATTCAACTCTCAGTTCAGTTTGTACTACTTCAGTATGTTAAATAGTTGATCTCAGAACCTTGACATTATGATGTTGAGTGGTTATGCTACCTTTTTGCATGCATTTCAAAATCTTTTTGAGCATTTATGGCCGTTATGCTATCCGAGTCATCCCAGGTCTCTAAACAATCTGATGCATCTGCAAATCATTCCTCCCTGTTCTTAATGTCCTTTTAGGCCAGATTAACCACACTAGTCGGTGAGTTAAGGTACTCTGTTGCCTCGACATATATGTTGGAGCTATTACTATGACCCTAGGTGTCTTAGAAGATCACCCAGTAACTCAGAAAGTTATATGTTCCTTGAGTTGTCTCCTCTTAGTTGTATCCCGGCCTTCATCTATCAGTTGACAGTCGAGGGTATGTGTGTATTCGTGTACATCGATGCCTATTATTATTGTGGTCCATCAAACCATTCTATTTCGGAATGACTAGGAGAAACAAACTCCATTCCCTCATCCATATCCAGGACTGGGTCAAAGTAGTTGTATTCCGCAGATCAAAATGCCAACCCAGCTTTTGCTCTGCTCTACCTTGGAGTGTTACCTCTTTTATGTCAAGAATGTCGTGAGGATTGCACCACCTCACGTGAACTCATGATATAGTAATACTTCTTGCCATCATCGTTCATTCCTCGGTCTCCGTGTTATTGTAACCGGAATGCTGACAAGTGAATTGTGATGTGTGATAATAACACTCCTAGCAACTCCATTGCTTGGTAGTTAATGGACGATAATATCACTCTTAGCATGATGGCTACCGAATCATCATTCTAAGATTGATCGTGCTACCTAGTCCATTGTTCCTGGTGCACTTGTCGATCAATGATTTAGGATTGTATCAATCTCTGGCTCTCTTGATCATACCATCTTGCCCTGAAAAGCAAGATTGTTCTCAAGCTTCATAACATATCGGTGGTTCGTGATTATCCGAATATCTTCTCAGGAGTATTACCAGGTTGTTGCCTGACCGCTATGTTGAGTTCGTGATCAAGTTGGTTTTCTTATAAACCACCCCTTCTCCAAGAATCTGCGTTGGATACCCTGAACTAGTTGGATAAGCTGAACAACAACTTGGAGAGTTGGAAGATAAAAGCTTGTCTGACTAGTTCCTTCCAAGGGATATCTTTTGTGTGTGTGTTGAAGAAAGATGCTATCTTCATCGAGTGATCCTCGTGATCAATTGTTGAATCTATTGTCTTGTCCAAACTTTGATTTGAGCGTGGGCTATCGTCAACTCAAATCAGAACCAATGATGTTCGTAATGTTGTCTTACTCGTGGTTGATCCCTCGAGCATACACCATTATATCCTTTGGTCTGACCAATGTGATCACCGTGTTCACTTAATTGTGGAATTCCTTTTATGTGGGAACCTGGATGAATTGTTGTTGAGCCCATCAGCAAAAATTTTATCTTCTCCATGACTTTGTTGGACATTAAGCTAGTGTTGGAAACTTTGTAACCATTGCCTTCATGTTCCATCCATGAGGATTATGTTTGGATGAGAGAAGTGATTTTCCATAATTCATGTGTAATTGATGAAAGTTGCCACCGTGAATTCGAGAAAGTTTGTTTTGCTTCCTTTGGAATCATCCCAAGTCAGTTATGCATGTGCGAATGTATACTATGTTTGGCAGATTAATTACCTCCACTCCATATGTATTCCCTAGCACACCAAGCCACTGATTGATTGTTCAAGGAGAAGAAGTTCCTTCTTAAGAGCTAACCCGCGCTAAATCAAGGACTTCGTTATCCATAATGATGGTTCCCAATCAGAAATCGGTAGTGTTTCGTTGTAAGACTACTACGTGGTCGTGCTTGTCTGTGACAACGTGTTCACATGTGTGTAGTAAAAATAGCTCATGTTTTGGAGCTGCTATGTAGTTCATTTCCTGAGAATTTCGCAACGTCATCTCGTCGATTTGTGATGCTACCTTTCCTTTTCTAGACAAGCTGTCTGAAATGTCCCGTTGCCAACCAGATCTGAATCTCAGACAGATATGATGGTTGGAATGTTCCAACATTTGCATTTTGTTCCCAGCTTGCACCACCATTGTGCCATTTACCATGGGCTACCCTTCTCATCACTTGTTGTTCAGGGTTATCTTCAAGAGTGGACTTACCCTCGGTCCCATCCATTCCAATGATAAGAAAAAAATCATCCATTGTGTTGTCTTCAACAAGGTAGTCCACATTATCCATTCTAGTCGGAGTTTGTCGTTCTCTCGAACTCCATCAAACGATCATTTGTGATGGCCTTAGGCTGGTATAAGGAATTTTAATGATCCCTATATCAAAAGTAATTCTTTTGCCACTTAAAGGAATAACTCTATGAGTCACCTTCACGAAGGTGCCTTGTCTGGTGACATCGATCACCATCTTCTTAGGTGTGGAATTATTGCCTACCAAGTGAACCTTCATCATTGTTCACTCCATCCCTCTGGATGTGTGTTCCGTGTCTCAGCTCAAGAGATGTTTCAACGTCTCACTCCATGAGTTGATCTTGAGTTGCTCGATCTTTCACAAGATCAATTACCGCAGGGTTTCTTTCGTCGTCACTGTGTTGGACAAAGACCTCGGAAGCAAGGATGTCCAGATCAACATGATGCAAGCAATAAACACTCATATGAAGGACCGTTGGATCATAAAGATCATGTTAGGCTTTTGTCCCTCTGTTTTCTTACCTCACATCTTGAATCTCGGGACGAGATTCTTGTTTAGTGGGTGTGAGTTGTCACAGCCCTAGATCAGTCATTGCTTGTCTCTGCTTGATCATCATGTCATCATGTTTAAATTTGCTAAACTTGAAATTGGGAATGACCAAACCCTAGCACCAAATGAATTCAAATAGGCTCAAATAAAATCATTTTCAATGAACCCAAAATGCGCTTTGAAAATGTTCATGATGTCAGTTAAAGGTGGAAACCCCTGCCAAAAATGATGAACATATTCCTAGGTCATTCCTGGATTTTTGAATTAAATCATATTGTATTTGAATTTGGCCATTTAAGCACTATAGATAATTAAAATGGTCAAATAATGGTGGAACTATTTGTGGGCCACTGAAATAATTCAGAAAGTGCTCATGAATATTTTTAGGATTTTACAAAATGGATTAATATTTTTACTAATTAAAAATAGAATAAAAGAAATAGAAAAACAGAAACAGTTTTACAAACCAGATAGAAAAGAGAGAGAGAGACTCACCTGGGCCGCTTACATGGCCGGCCCAGTGCTGTGCAGCCCAGCTGCCAGTCATCCCCAACCTTTGCCAGAAGGCAGAGGCGAGGGAGGGCATGGCGCGCGCGCGAGGGCGCCACGCCACCTGCCTGCCTGGCTCCTCCACGACGCGCCTAGACGACGCCACGGAGACTCCCAAACCGCCCCGACTCTCTCCCTCGCATTGCCGTCCTCTTCTTATCCTCTGATCCCTCTCTCTCGCTCGGACCGAACGATGTCGTTGCCGCCGTTCGCCATAGCCGCAGCCACTGCCTCCCCCTCATCCCCTCGATGTGTCTACGAGCTCCGCCTTGACCTCCTCGTCCTCTCCACCGATCCACATGATCTGGGAAGCGCCGCAATGTCGCCATCGCCGTCATCTTCACCGTCGGCCACCGGAGATCGTCTTCGGCTGTTTGTCGCCGTCCGAGCTTCCCCGAGCACACTGGCCATCCCTGCGGCACCGTTGTGAGCCCCAAGTCATTTCCCCCTATCCCCGCCTCCATTTGGTCGCCGGAGCCGTCGCCCCCTTGCTTACCATAGCCGCCGCCGAGCGGGCTCGTCGCCGGCGAAGCCCCGGGGACCTTTTGGTCCCGTGCGTGCATCCTTTGCACTCGCAGCGTCCCGTAGAGCAACGCTAGCGCGATACCTAGCTGTTTTGCAAGCCGCAGCACTAACCCCGCACCCACCCGAGCTCCGGCCGACGAAAACCTCACCGTTGGTGCTGTTTCCGGCCACTTTAGGTCGTACATCTTGAACCGTTGGATGCGGCCGAGTGCCAGCTTTCCAACGGGACTAACCGTGCCTGAAACCGCCTCTTGTAAGCGAAACCCAAGCCTCTCCGGCGAGACACCGCCGCGGAATGTGGTCGCCGGCGAGTAACTCCGGCGTGCCGACGTGGCACCATCATTAGTGCTAAACCCTGCCACTAAAACACCCCTAATAGCCACTGACAGTGGGCCCAGTCCCTGGTCAAACCCCAGTCAGCACAGCGTTTGACCGGGATTAGTCCATGTGTCACTAACGTGTGGACCCCACATGTCAGGTTTGTCCTGGACCGCCCGTTGACCTGCTAACGTAAGCATGACACGATGCTGACGCAGTAAAGTATTTCTAGAATTAAAATAAATCAGAAAATGATTTATGAATTTCAAAAAATACTCAAAACATCTAAAAATCATAGAAAATAATCGATAACTCAGAATAAAATAATTTATATATGAAAAATTATCAGAAAAATCCAAGGAATTTGTTTATGGCATTATCATGCATGTTTGAACAACTTATGCCTACTGTTCAGGTCAAATTAATTAATTGACATTTGAATAACCACTATATGGAGGTTGAATTTGAACCTTTGGTTCAAATCAACTTCATTTAATATGGTTGCTAGTTGCATTAGCTCAATTAACAGCATATTGCCATGTCATGATCATGCATCATATTGTCGCATTGCATTGATTGTGTTCTCTCTTGTTTGCCGGTGTTTGTTCCCTCTCAGTAGACGCTGTCCCGACGATGTGATCGATGACACTGATGAAGACACAGTGATATCTTCAGAAGTGCCAGGAAAGCAAACCCCCGTTGAGCATTCCGATACAACCCCGCTCTCTTGCTCCTGCTCTCCTTTACTGCATTAGGACAACAACGATTGAACTGCTTTTGCTGCGATAGTTGAACCCCTTTCCTCTGCATGACCTATCATTGCCACAGTAAATAGTTGAAACCCACTAGCATGAGTAGGAGTTGTTTCAGCCTTGTTGTGCCTACTCATTCATGCTATCTGGTTATGCTTGCTATTGCTTAGAGTTGTGTCAAGTCTGGTTCATCGGGGATGAATTAGAATGTGGTGAACATGTCCTACTGTTGAGAGCTAAGTGTGTGAACACGTTTTGGTAAAGGTAGCGGTGAGAGGCCATGTAGGAGTACATGGTGGGTTGTCTCACTAGAACCGTCCTTAAGAACTGAGTTCTGTGTAAGTTGTCCAATGGAGTTATGAGGGTTGGCATTGACTTCCCCGCCCCTCATGTGATATATCTCCGTCGTGGCTGGATGACTTTCGCCCGTGTCCACGGCTTCTTGGAGGGGCACGTTCTTCAGTTCCAGTTAATGGAGAACGACCCGCTCTCCATCCAGATCTTCGGGCACTCGGGTAGTCGCTTAGGGTGCTACGTGGAGAGCTCGACCGACGATGAAAGCTCCTCCTCGAGCAAAAGTGGCGAGAAGGACAGTGACGGCGATGACATCGACAGCGGGCAGGGGAGCGACGACTGTGACTCCGGCTGATTGACGCCCGCACCATCTTCATCAAGCGTCAGCACCTGCATCTTCTACTTGGCAAGGGGATCTACCAGGGAGTTGGATGCAGGGGTGGGGATCGTGCTACTGGGATCCACCAACAGTCTTCCAGCTGGACCCCGGCAGGCTTCATCTCAGGTTGCAGCTCTGTTGTCCTTGCCTTGCTCTGCTGGCCCTGGTGTCGATGGTCCACGGGTCGCCTCCGCTCTGCTCCGCATCATTGTGCTCCCCCGGTGGCCCCGATCCCGCTGGGCTACCTCTCCTGGAGCCTGGAGGGGGGGTGATCCGGGCTCTTGCCGAGGCGCTCCTTTTGTCCTCCCTCGCTTTCAACGGCCCTGCCTAGGAGGAGGAGTTCAAGAAAGGGCATCATGGGGCACTTATCTTTTTTCACTCTTAAACCTGTAGGCAATCGCCAAAATTTAATTTAAATAATGTAATCCTCAAGTCCATGTTTGTGTTCTGTAATGCTTGTACTTGTATCGGCATATTAATGAAAAATATAAACCTTGCCAGGAACCCGTGCATGTGTATCTCCATGCATAGGTGGAATGCCTCTTTACTGTAATAAAACGAGTTTTTCCCGGTAGGCTTATCCAGCCAGCACCCTATTTGTCTACCAGAGAACTACGTCTGTCGGGGAACAGATAGAGGGGCTGGCCCCCCACCAACTCCTTTTTACCAAAGGTCACTGCGACCATCCTAACCGAACCTACGTTTGAGTTAGGTATGGGAGCACCTAAGTCTCAGAAAGAGAAGTGGGGCTTTCTCATGCAAAGTTATAGCTTTACGGAACACTAACGGACAGGAGATATAACTTATCTGTTCGGCTTGCTGGGGATTGCAGTAACGGGCAATCTTCTCAACTCCTTGTCGAAGCCAAGTCCACGGCAGGAACCTACAACTTAATGTAGATGAGAATGAATGCAGGATGCAATCCTATCTATATGCATATGCAAATGCTCATGAAATGCGTATGCAGTGATCTTGGTGTGCTTGTGCATGCATGCAATCTTGGTTGGGGCCCCCCTAAAATGCTTCTTTATTTTCTCTTGAACGGGGTCATCGCCCTGGCTCCGTACAAGGGGTTACATGCAGCTGAGGCAAGGCATGTACAAAAGGGTGGCTGTCGGGCAAGGCCCGACAGCTGCGTCTTACGGGTAGTACTTCCGGAGATCCTCAATATTCCATGTGTTTTGCAACTCAGTGCCATCTTCGGTCTCCATATGTATTGTGCCAGGTCTGGTGACTCGTACCACCCGGTAAGGACCTTCCCACTTTGGTGATAGCTTGTTTGTACCCTTGGTGGACTGAATGCGCCTAAGGACAAGGTCACCTTCCTGAAAACACCGGGCATGAACCCTGCAGCTATGATTGCGACACAGGGCTTGCTGATAGCGTGCAACACGCGTAGCAGCCCATAGACAGTTCTCCTCGAGTAGCACAGCATCGTCACGCCGGTGCTGATCTTGCGCTACTACATCGTAGGCAAGCACTCGAGGAGAATCATAAATGAGTTCCGTGGGGATAACTGCTTCTGCTCCGTAGACCGGGGAGAAGGGAGTCCGCCCAGTAGCTCGATTAGGTGTCGTTCTGAGGGTAGCTCCTTGATCCACCGCTTATCTTTCTTCTGCAGCGTATCGAAAGTTCTTGTCTTGAGTCCACACAACACTTGAGCGTTCGCCCTCTCAGCTTGTCCATTGCTCCGGGGGTGTGCCACAGAGGTGAATGAGATCTTGCATCCGAGGGTACGAACATATTGCATGAAGGTGTGGCTCTTGAATTAGGTGCCATTTTTGGTGACGATCCTTGTCGGAACTCCAAAACAACAAACCAATTCTTTCAAGAACATGATAGCTGACTGAGCAGTCACCTTTCTCACGGCAGTCACTTCCGGCCACTTTGTAAACTTGTCGATGGCAACGAACAAGCATCCTGGGAACTAGGGTACCCAGACTTGCCTGCATGCGGCCCATGACGTGGCTCCGTTTCAGGCCTGGTACAGCCCATCCTCAGCATCGACACTCAAGACCCTCGCGAGGGACCAAGTCTCGCAGGGCAGACGACGGCAAGACCTTTGGAAGGGGCAGCCTCGTCTGGCTGGCTCCCGAGGAGCGGAGAACTCTATGCAACCCCCCACCTCGCGAGGTTTGCATGACGCAAGCCATGACAAGCAAGGCCAGGCGGGCGCTAGTGGGCGCAGTACAGAAGTTTCCTCTTTGGTGCTAAGGAAGTGGGCTCAGACGCTGAGTCCCAAGGAATCTACCAATGGTTTCCATTCCAGTGCAACGAGACCAAGACCGCCAGGACGGCAGGACGGAGGTCATCACCGTGCCCACCATGGCATCAAGATTAGAGGCTTTGCAGGCGAAGACCACCTTTAGTCAGGATAAGATGTATTTGTTGTCCCCCTTCAATATTGGCCATTGTGGGATCCCTTCCCGCCAAAAATTTCGGGAAAGAGGACCAAGGCCACTATATAAGTAGGATAGCCACCACCCAACAGGGGAAGGAGACATGAAGGACAGAAAGGAGGGGGACAGATCATTCAGACCCTCTCCTCCACCACCAAGCAAGAACACCTCACCTCCAAAGGTCGTTCACCATTGTACTAGTTCATCCACAACCCATCTCGAGGCTAATCCACCATACTGCTTGAGTAGGGCCACTCACCGCTATGTGGCTTCAACCAACATAAACTGCCACATGTCTCTTTTACATTCTTATTCATCATGCTAGTTCGTGAGATGGCGAGTAGATAGATAGGCGAGGTAGAGATCTTCGCACGCACCCTAGAGTTCAAACCTAAAGGGTTTTGTAGAGCCCTGAATTTGACATTTGGCGCGCCAGGTAGCGGTGCGTGTTGAGGATCTGTTCCGCTCATCGTCGTGCTCCTGCCACGCCATATAGCTCCATGCATGGCGGGCGTCGCTCCGCCCGTTGAACTGCGGGCGACATTCGGGGACATAGTGGGCATCCGAGCCCTCCCCCCCCCCTTTGCGACAAGTGCAGTGGCCACCAAGGTTCCGGCTAGCACTGTCGCCGGGGTACAACGGCACGATAGACCGCATGGTGTTCTTCCAAGCCTATACGAAAGCCGTCTGAGATGCCGACGGCGATGACAAGGTGATAAAAAACAGGCTCCCCATGACTCTCATAGGGGAGCCACGCGCATAGTTCCTGAACTTGTCGGAGGCCTCGGTGGCTTCCTGGGAAGAGTTGTGCGGCTTATTCCTCGCGTGCTACGCGGCGCATGGGCCCAAAGTGGTCGCGGTGCTTCTCGAAGGTTCGCGAGAACCGACGTCTGTCCGGCACATCAAGCAGTTCATACGACAAGCGGGTATCACGTGCTCGCCCGCAGGCTGGGTGGCACCCAAATCGGACCTCACCTTTGACTGCAGCGACCATCTTGAGTCCACGGTGGGGGCAGGCGTGCTCGCTATGCTATGTACACCCACCATGTGTAACGTGGCTGTCACCAAGACCCTCATTGATGGTGGAGCTGGATCCTCTCCGAAGAGATGTTCAACCTCCTCCATGTACCTTGCGAGCGACTCCTCCCCAGCAAGCCTTTCTCCGGGGTCGTCAACGGTTCCATCAACCCCATCAGGCAAATCCGCCTCCCATTCACCTTCGGCACGCACCACAACTACCGCACCAAGCTCATCGACTTTGACATCGCCTGCATCAACTTGCCGTACAATGCCATCCTCGGCAACCCAGCACCGGCCAAGTTCATGGCAGCAATCCATCCCGCATACAACGTTATGAAGATGTCAGGAAGCAGTGGCGTCCTCACCGTGATGGCACACACAAAGGATACGCTTCAAGCGCTCAAGCTGGCATACGGGTTCGTAGCAGCCGCGCGGGCGCACGAAGGAGGGGCACCAGAGGCCCCGGAGGCTGCCCCACCAAAAAAGAAGCAATTGTTCTCTCAAGATCGGGCAGAAACGAAGCAGGTTCTGGTGGATGAAAACGGGAAGCTGGGCCCCAACTTCACCATAGGGGACGGCCTCCCCGTGGACCAGGAAGAGGCTGTGGTTCGTTTCCTGCGCGCAAACAAGGAGGTGTTCACGTGGCAGGCGGCGGACCTGGTCGGGGTCCCACGCGAGGTGATTGAGCACCACCTGACGGTGTGCCCGAACGTGCACCCCGTGAAGCAGAAGGCGCAGTCAAAAGCTCAGGAGAAGAAGGCGTTCATCAGTCAAGAGGTTCTGAAGCTACTGGAAGCAGGTGTCATATGAGAAGTGCGCCATCCGGAATGGCTCGCGAACCCGGTTATTGTCCCTAAGAAAGGCGGAAAGGAGCGTATGTGCGTCGACTTCACGAACCTCAACAAGGTTTGCCCTCAGCACCCTTTCCCTCTCCCGCGCATTGATCATATCGTCGATTCTACCGCCGAGTGCGACCTGCTGTGCTTCCTGGACGCCTTCTCGGGCTATCATCAAATCAAGATGGCGGTGCAAGATGTCCAGAAGACGGCCTTCCTGACCCCTTGCCGGGTGTACTGCTACACCTGCATGCCCTTCAGGTTGCGCAATGAAAGAGCAACTTTCCAGCGACTGATGCACATCACCCTGGGGGGGGCAGCTCGGGAGGAACGCAGAAGCATACGTCAATGACATAGTGGTGAAGTCTTAGGAGGCCAAAACCCTCGTTGGCGACTTGTAAGAAACCTTCGCCAGCCTGCGCAAGGTGAACTTGCGGCTCAACCCCAAAAAATGCGTGTTTGGCGTCCCGTTGGCAAGCTCCTGGGTTTCTTGGTGTCACACAGCGGGATAGAGGCCAACCCCGAGAAGGTCAAGGTCATAGAAAAGATGAGCCCACCGAAGACCCTCAAGGAGATGCAGAAGCTGGCTGGCTGCATGACATCGCTTGGCCGATTCATATCCAAGCTGGGGCTGTCGGCGTTCTAGGAATGGGGGTACCTGGACTTGCCTACCTGCGGCCCATGACATGGCTCCATCGGCGGCCTGGTAGACCCTAGCTTCAGCAACCACAACTCAATACCCTCGCGAGGGGTCGAGCCTTGCGAGGCGGACGATGGAAGGACCTCCCTTGGGGTAGCCTCTCTAGGCTGGCTCCCGAGGAGCGGAGATATCTATGCAAGACACACCTCGCGAGGTTCACGTCACGTGAGCCATGACGGCCAATGTCAGGTGGGCACCAGCAGGCGCAATGTACTAGTTTCACCTTTGGTGCTAAGGGGGCAATCGCAGGCGTGGAGTCCCGAGGAATTAAGAAAAGGTTTCCATATCGGTGCAACAAGACCAAGGACCATAAGGACAGCAGAATGGAGGTCATCGTGGAGCCCGATACGGCGTCACCACCAGAGCCTTTGGCGGGATAAGTTATACTAGTTGTTCTGTGACAGCTGGTTTTTGGCCCTTTTCTTTTTCTTTTTGATTTATTGGTTTTTGCTCTGTTTTTCTTTTTGGAGTGATTCTGTGGCCTTGTCACCTAGGAAATCATCCTCTTTTTCCCTCCCAAGTGGCTCATCATTCTCAAAACCTTGCCGAGATCATGTCACTCCACTGCTTGACCAAACCCTAATTTCTTTTTCTAGGGAATATTCCTTTTCTATTAAAGGAATAACCATGTCTGCCCTAGGTTGTGAAGCAACCTATATTTCTGTCACTCCAAAAATTCCCAAATAAATTTTAACAAATTGTTTGGGTCATATCTCCATCAAATATGGCACAACTTTTCATTGCCATGTTCAAAAATAATTCTCAAATATTCCTTTTCCTATTCTGCCCTAAATGGCACTTTGTGAAGCAAGTGCTATTTATCTTTGCCCAATTGACCCAAAACTCTTTGGGCATTCTTTTATGTCCAAATAATTGCCACATGCCAAAATTCAACCTTATTTGCCTAGCTAATATTCCTCAGTGATTTTTCAAAGTTTCTGTCAAACAGAAGCCACTGTGAAGGAAGTACTAGCTAGGAGCATCCAAATGAGTTGAAATTTGTCCTGCCTCTTCTTAAAATCATATTATTCCACTCCTCCAAAATTCAGCTCCACCCAATCAACCATGTGAGCACACCTTCAAATCTTTGTTTCTGTCCAAATTTTCAGTTTGTGAAGCAAGTGTATTTTATCTTGCTCCACTATGGCTGAAAATATTCTAGGACCTTCTCCTAACCATATAACCTACCTCCACCAATTTTGGGCACATTTTATGTAGACATTTTCCCTGAGGATTTTTCCTAAGTTTCTGGACAGAAAGGATGCTTGTGAAGGAAGTACCATTTTGGTAAATCCAATTGGTATGAAACTCTTACAACATCTTAATATGTCCAAATCCCTAATCTTGCCAAGTTTTAGCCCAAATGGACTCACCATTTGAGTGCAACATCTTGATCTAGTTTCTGACCAGATTTGTGTGGTTGTTAAGCAACTACATTAAATCTTTATCCAAATCCTCTCAATCTTACCAGGATGGAAGTTCTTCTTTACCACAACCTCCCAGACAAGCTCTTTGGCTCCAACTCATTTTTTGTTGATCAGCTTTTCTCCTCAAAGTTTACTGTAGTAGACTTAAGAGGATCTTTACTATTCAACCAGAGATCTTTTCACCATTCTACCACCACAGCTGAGACTTACCATGCATGATCTCACCAGTAGACAACTTTTTACAGTCCATTTTCACCACTACGTTCCATTGCACATGGTGACTATGCTAGTGGCATGCCCGTGCACGCGCTCTGTGCGCAATGGCCGCGCCCAGACGTCATTTGTGCTTCGGCACCGCCTCCTCTCGTCGTCTTCGCGCGCGTGAGCCTGTCCATTGGCCTCACCTCACCGTCGCAGACCTCCTGGACCCCTCTCCCCCTCCATCCTCTTCCTCCACCGACGGTCACCGACGCATGCCGCCGAGCGCCCGCGGGTGAACTGTGGCCGGCTGCTCTGGTCACGCCACAGCGCCTCCCCTGTGCTCCTTTGGCCCGCTCCTGCCCCGTGAGATCACCCACAGTGCACCCTCTCGTCACCTGCCTCCGAGCTTGCGGGCGAAGGAACGCGTCTGCGGCGCCGGACACGCGTCCGCGGCGACGCCAGCACGACTTTCCCTCCCCTTGGCTATATAAGCATCCCCGAGCCTCTCCGAGCTCACCATTCGCCTCCACAACCTCTTAGTACCCTGCCCCGCCTCTCTCCCGAGTTCGAGGAGCTCTCGTTCCCTCCCTCTGCCGCCATGGCCGCCGCCTCGGCCTTCTTAAATTGGCGGCAATCGCGCCCTCCCTCGTCGTTCTACCACCACCAGCAGACCGCCACTACTCCGACGACCATCCCCAAGACCTCTCCCCTTCGCCGGAGCCACTCTAGCCGCGATGCCCAGACCCACCCGAGACCATCTCCGCCGGTGTCCTTGGCCTCGTTGCTCCGGTGCTCCTCGCCGTTCATGCTCAGCGGGGACGGATGCGGCTTGGCCTCCCGAGCACGCCGGTAGGCCGCACGGCCCGAACGGTGGCCGGAGCCGGCTGGACGGGCGCCGGAGCTGCGCGCTCCCCTTTGCTCCGTCGGGCGAGCAAGCGGAGGAAGGAGACGACTCTGCCCCAGCTGGCCATTGCGCCCTGGCCCCACCAGTTAGCCACCGGACCCGGCCCCGCGTTGACCCCACTTGGCCAGTGTGGAGAAGTGCCGGCCCAGCCCCCAAGGGCCCCGCACGTCAGTGAGCCAGCCACGGCCTCGCGCTTGCCACATGGATAAGTGGAGACATATTCCACAGAATACGTTTTCCTTTCCCGAAAGCGCCTTCTACTTCCATTTCAGCCCGAAATACGTTTTGACTTTCGAAAAAGCGTATTTCCTCAAGTGCATGTTCTGTTTGTCTGTCCAGGGCCTGTTTGTGATGATCTTATTTACAAATGAGTCCCTAGCAGAAAAACAACTATAACTTTTTACCCACAACTCCAAATGAGGTGAATCCAAAGCCCATCTCTTCGTCTCGTTGAGCCCGTTCTGTTGGCATCATTTTCATTATGTTTCAACATTCTGAAAATGACCATTTTGCCCTTGCCGTTAAACAGCCCCCTCTGGGAGAGAATGTTTTCCGGTGAACCTTTCCGCGAGTTTCTCGCACTTTGTCCCGGTGATTACTTCCACCCCAGGCAAGCCACACCCTCCATTTGCATGATTGCAATGCAGTGACATGGTTATTTATTCGAACTTATTTAAAATATTGCATTATCTATGTACGATCTTGTTCATGGCATTTCTCGGAGTTGTATTTTGATCTTGTTGTTGCCATGATTATACTTGGAGTTCTAGCATTTATATTTTGATGATTATGTGGATGTCATGTTGCCTTTGGATTCTTAGTGGCTATTTTCATGCTAGTATCTGGTATTATTTTTGGAGTATTGTTGGGACATCATGTTGCCTTTAGATTCTTAGTGGCTACCTTCATGCTAGTATCTGTTATTATTTTTGGATTATTTGCTTTGGATGTCATGTTGCCTTTGGATTGTTAGTGGCTAGTATTAATTTTCATCGTGATGGTAGTGGATATTATGTTTTGGGATATGATGATGGAGATGATGCTTGCATGTGAATCATAGCTGGAAAGATAGTTCTTGATATTTGTGTAGTAGTGTTATCTTTCTTGGATTCTTCATGATAAAGATGGTATGCTATCCTTGGAGTATTTTTATTATGATTAAGCTTCGGATTATTTCTTGGGTATTGCTAGTTTGATAATTGATATCGGAGTATCTGTATCACAGTTAAATTTTTTTGAGATAAAATCCGTCATTAAGTTGGTCAGGTGCCACCAAACCGGGCTTTCCCCAGTGAAACCACATTTGCCTTTATGGGAATGCCCTAATGCGATGATATTGTCATGCTTCTCGCTGGCGCCTCCAGCTAGGGAAGGTTATGGGCCCGCGCTACCCTGATCGGGTAGACAGACCTAACCTTGTGTGCCCGTAGTTGGATAATAAGCGCTTTTGTCCCCGTTTGGGACTTTTATTTGTTTTGGCCACGATGGTGGTCGTTGGTGTCTTTGGTAGACACAGGGCCACCTAGGACTAAGCCCTAGTGGGGAATGAGTCGGAGTAGCCGGGAGAGTGTCATGACGGTAGATCGGTTTTGTCAGAACGTCGTTGGTCCACCCGAATGGGAGAACGAGGCCATGGGTTCTGTGGTGTGGGTACAGTGCACTACCTCTACAGAGTGTATTTGTTTAATCTATCGATAGTCGCGTCCTCGGTCATGGGCATGGGTTCATACTAGGTCACACCATTCGATCATCACTCAAATGACGGAATTACATAATGAATTGTAAGTGATATATATATATATAAATATTTTGAGCAGTGCAGGATATTGATGATGATGTAGACCAAGTGTTGGTCATGATAGTGATCGCTGGAAAGATCACGTTTGGTTTTGATCACGAGGTGATCAAGATGATTTATTACTTGGCCGGTTAGCCAAGAGAGATATGGTTATGTAAATTAGAGATAGTGATTTATCAGTATTGTATTAGTTTCATACCATGCTTAGTAGTTGCTTCATCATGATATGTTAATTAATTAACCTGTTAATGCTATGTTATTCTTTTGTCGTGATGCTTTTGGTTGTTGTGAGCTTGCAAGTACATTCAATGTACTGACCTGGCGTGTCATGATAGATTGTAGGTGATGCCATGATTGCTTGATTGTTTGTCGAGGTTGCCGTGCGTGCGATCTAGATCGTGTCCCGGCAAGAGTCCCTGCGTAGTGGAGTTCACCACCTTCGTCGTTATTCCGCTGCTAGAAGTATTCCGCTGCTACGAGTTGTTCCGCTGCTAGCATAGAGCAAGTGTAGTATCGCCGGCGTAGTGTCGCCATGCTGATCTGCTTCTTTGTAACATCAGACACTTGTATTATTATTCTTGTAATAAGAGCTGATTTGTTCTATGTCAAGCAGTGCCGTTTTTCATAGACTTCTCCTCGATCTCTGGGCTGGAAAACGGGGCGTTCCGGTTTTCTGAGCCGGGGTGCCACAGCGCTTGGTATCAGAGCAGGTCTGGCTATAGGACGCTTTAGTTAGTGCGAGCGGTAGAAAACGGTAGAAAATGTTAGAATGCGGTAGTATAGAGTCTGGCTTGTTTATTGCACTTGGTTGTTGCATTTGTTTGTTGCATAGCATGCATATAGCCTTATTATTTTGCTACTAATGATTTATGTGGTGAGTGTAGTTCTCATCGGTTCGGATCCACTACAGCTCAGCCTTTGCATTTCTCCAATTTTATTTTCTTGATTGTTCTTCGGTGTTTGGTGTCATTTCTGTCCCAGCAGAGTGATGCCAAGTGATCCTGATACGGTTTGCAAAAATGGTGCTCAGGTATCGCGCCGAATTCCTTTCTTTAGCACCATTTTGTTTCGGTGGTAGACATGTTTTTACCCCGGATCGTCCTATTTCTTGTCGTGTTGGCAACCCTTAATGGTCTTAGTCATTAAGAAAGGGCAATGCCAGCAGACCCAGTTTTTTCCTTATTTCTTGGACGAGTACGAATATTTTCCGTCTGCTTGATAATAATGTGGTTGCGACATTCGTGTCCTGCTACAGGGCTACCAAGTACGTCCTCGCCTCCGAGCTAGTCCAGGTTGCTAGCTGGATAAGCTAGCACTTGGTGTAACAATGTTTACACCAATTCTTCCACACATTTATTCGTTCTTGTGCACACTGTCACAGCATGCTAGATAATAGAACCGGAGATCCCGCGAAATTTTGTGTGCTTAAGTAGGCATGCATATTGTGTGATTAGCAGTAATATGTGACTTTGATTGTGTGTGAATTGATTGTTGTTGTGTGCTTTTGTTTAGTTGAGATTTCTTTCGCTTCTTTCTTTTGGGCCCCGGTGTTACATTATTTTTCCCCTATAAAGAATGGCTCATGAACTGACACCGGACTTGAATAAGTAATAAGGAGTTCAAATATTTGGAAACTCAGCTAAACAGAATGGAATTCTCAGCCGACTGCAGTTAAATTGGGAATATCTGATTTTGAGACTGAAAATCAATTTTTGCATCAGTGAGCACTCCTCACAACAGTACTAATAACTCAAGTCTACATCAGTACAAAATATTCACAGCAGTAACAATCAAGTCAGCAGCAAGACAAGTCAGGTACAAGATCAACGGTATATTTTTCTGGCAAAGGTATGGACATTATACAAAATTTTGGCTCAGCAAGGCATAATGCTTGAAATATGTTATCATCCGAAATAAAGTCAAAATGTGATATGCTCGTGGAAGGCAGTCAAAACCATTTTTCTCATGAAAATAATCAGCCTCAGAATATTGTGAGAGTGTGTATGGATTTCAGTCTGCATACTAGTATTAAGTTCTGGATAAAAGAAACTCAGTATTGTTCCCCACGCTATCACAAGAAATTTTTGAGGCAAGGCTCCCCAATATTTCCTCAACATGATATGTGAACAATTTCCGGCCCACAATACCCGGTCTTTCTCAACAAGATACCTCGGTAAAAGCTTGTGACAGCCGAAAATAAATTTTTCTCAAACAAGCAAACCCGAGGGGAAGCTTCTCAAGTACGGAACTCAGGCTTCTCCAGCACAACAATCAGACCAAGCCTCGTGTGTAAGCTCCATAACCTTCTTCTGCATGATACCCAGACAAAAGATTTGCGCAGAAGCTAACAAGTCCTCCTCAACAAGATACTCAGATGGCTTCTCTCGTAAGCCACTTAGTCCACGCCAGTACCATACTATTACACCGTCCACAGAAATTATAAGATGAGTTTCCAATATGTGGCAGTACCGCTCAAGAATCAGATCAGCAATATCTTTGGTCAGAAGAATAATTCAATCAAAACGTATGCCTGCTTCAGGAATCAAGTGTTCGGCCGCGTATGTTTTTTTATACGATGAGCATGCATCCCCAGTCACATCAGTCACTCATACGAGATGTGGCAAAAAAATTCCTGCAGATATACCTAAGAAAGGTACGGATCCAACAACCTCACGAGTCAGGACAAGGAAAAATAAGCAGAGGTACATCTCATGAATTACAAGGATCGACAAGATCTGGAGATGGCATCACAAAATCAACAGTCTTGATAATGGTCATTATTCCCGCAATTGACAAGGGGATGTCCTAAAACCTTGTCACCTTCTGGTATGATTGGCCTCAACAATGAGCTCCATATAGCTACAAATCCTGGCATATGTCATATATATGCGAACCCAAGTCAGCAAACATGCATACGGAATAAAGTCAAAAATACTGCACTAATCAAGTCCATACAGAAAAATCAAGGACCAGCATGGCAAAGTTGTTTCAGTAAGGTCTCCTGACAAAGCAAATCATGACTCAAGGATGAGACTGCCAGCAAAGGTATGATGATTTTTGCCCAACCATCAGGGTCCGGATACCCAGGTCAGTCAAGAGCCATAATTCCATGTGGATCCAGAAAGGCATACTCTCAGCGGCCTACTCTGTTATACAAGGATTTCATATCCCGCTGACCGGATGGAATGGTTGGTGTGGAAAATCCAAATGAGTATACCGACAAAATGAGAAAATCAAAAGCTAAACAAATCCGCTCCGACCCGGTATAGCCATCGACGTAGTCATGTACACGAGCATCCTGTCAGGAAAAGCATTTGTCCGTCAGCTCCCTATCGGGCTAGTCTCAAGATGTAAACAATTGAGGAATGACATAGCTATATCTCCATGCACCGTTATAGTGCTCACGGCAAAAGGCAGTCAAATTTTTGACTCATATCGCATGCCCGAGCCAAAGAAGTAAATCGAAATAAATCAGTACCACCTATGGGGAGTCAGATCCCGTCAGAAGATGGCCATAAATAATTCTCAGCATTTATTGGAACCAGAAGGCCTGCATTTATTTGAAGCCGCCCCATGGCAGAGGTAAAAAGGTTTTCATGACCAAAAGAAAATTTATGCTCAGATGCATTGGATATCACTGCAAATATTGAAGAATCAGCGTCAGCAAAAGGATTTGGTGTGGGAGCAAAAACCCGTCAGAATTTGGGGAAAGGTGAAGCAAACCACCCCGAGCAAGGATAATCAGATTATCTAAAATTCTCAGGGGAGCGAAAGAATAAAGGAAATGGATATCCCAGGTGGAAATGGTATCCTCAAAGTTATACTTGTTCCCTGAGCCAACAAATCTCGAGGACGATATTCTTTAAGGGGGGAAGGTTTGTGACAGCCTGTTTTTTGGCCCTTTTCTTTTTCTTTTTGATTTATTGGTTTTTGCTCTATTTTTCTTTTTGGAGTGATTCTGTGGCCTTGTCACCTGGGAAATCATCCTCTTTTTCCCTCCCAAGTGGCTCATCATTCTCAAAACCTTGCCAAGATCATGTCACTCCACTGTTTGACCAAACCCTAATTTCTTTTTCTATGGAATATTCCTTTTTCTATTAAAGGAATAACCCTGTCTGCCCTAGGTTGTGAAGCAACCTATATTTCTATCACTCCAAAAATTCCTAAATAAATTTTAATAAATTGTTTGGGTCATATCTCCATCAAATATGGCAAAACTTTTCATTGCCATGTTCAAAAATAATTCTCAAATATTCCTTTTCCTATTCTGCCCTAAATGGCACTTTGTGAAGCAAGTGTTATTTATCTTTGTCCAATTGACCCCAAACTCTTTGGGCATTCTTTTATGTCCAAATAATTGCCACATGCCAAAACTCAACCTTATTTGCCTAGCTAATATTCCTGAGTGATTTTTCAAAGTTTATGTCAAACAGAAGCCACTGTGAAGGAAGTACTAGCTAGGAGCATCCAAATGAGTTGAAAGTTTTCATGCCTCTTACTGATATCATTTTATTCCACTCCTTCAAACTTCAGATCCACCCAATAAACCATGTGAGCACACCTTCAAATCTTTATTTCTGTCCAAATTTTCAGTTTGTGAAGCAAGTGTATTTTATCTTGCTCCACTATGGCTGAAAATATTCCAGGACCTTCTCCTACCCATATAACCTACCTCCACCAATTTTGGGAACATTTTATGTAGCCATTTTCCCTCAGGAGTTTTCCTCAGTTTCTGGACAAAAAGGATGCTTGTGAAGGAAGTACCATTTTGGTAAATCCAATTGGTATGAAACTCTTACAACATCTTAATATGTCCTAATCCCTAATTCTTGCCAAGTTTCAGCCCAAATGGACTCACCATTTGAGTGCAACATCTTGATCTAGTTTCTGACCAGATTTGTGTGGTTGTTAAGCAACTACAGTAAATCTTTATCCAAATCCTCTCAAACTTACCAGGATGGAAGTTCTTCTTTACCTCAACCTCCCAGACAAGCTCTTTGGCTCCAACTCATTTTTTGTTGATCAGCTTTTCTCCTCAAAGTTTACTGCAGTAGACTTCAGAGGATCTTTACCATTCAACCAGAGATCTTTTCACCATTCTACCACCACAGCTGAGACTTACCATGCATGATCTCACCAGTAGACAACTTTTTACAGCCCATTTTCACCACTATGTTCCATTGCACATGGTTACTACGCTAGTGCCATGCCCGTGCACGCGCTCTGTGTGGAGTAGCCGCGCCCAGATGTCGTTTGTGCTTCGGCACCGCCTCCTCTCGTCGTCTTCGCGCGCGTGAGCTTGTCCATTGGCCTCACCTCACCATCGCAGACCTCCTGGACACCTCTCCCCCTCCGTCCTCTTCCTCCACCGACGGTCACCAACGCATGCCGCCGAGGGCCCGCGGGTGAACTGTGGCCGACCGCTCTGGTCGCGCCACATCGCCTCCCCTGTGCTCCTTTGGGTTGCCCCTGCCCCGTGAGATCACCCACAGTGCCCCCTCTCGTCGCCTGCCTCCGAGTTTGCGGGCGAAGGCACGCGTCCGCGGCGCCAGACACGCGTCCGCGGCGATGCCAGCGCGACTTCCCCTCCCCTTGGCTATATAAGCATCCCCGACCCTCTCCGAGCTCACCATTCGCCTCCATAACCTCTCAGTACGCCGCCCCGCCTCCCTCCCGAGCTCGAGGAGTTCTCGTTCCCTCCCTCTGCCTCTATGGCCGCCGCCTCGGCCTTCTTAAATTGGCGGCAACCGCGCCTTCCCTCGTTGTTCTACCACCACCAGCAGACCGCCACTACTCCGACGACCATCCCCAAGACCTCTCCCCTTCGCCCGAGCGACTCTAGCCGCGATGCCCAGACCCACCCGAGACTATCTCTGCCGGTGTCCTTGGCCTCGTCGCTTCGGTCCTCCTCGTCGTTCGTGCTCTGCGAGGATGGATGCGGCTTGGCCTCCCGAGCACGCCGGTAGGCCACACGGCCCGAACGGTGGCCGGAGTCGGCCGGACGAGCGCCGGAGCTGCATGCTCCCCTCTGCTCCGTCGGGCGAGCGAGCGGAGGAAGGAGACGAGTCCGCCCCAGCTGGCCAGTGGGCCCTGGCCCCACCATTCAGCCACCGGAGTCAGCCCCACGTTGACCCCGCTTGGCCAGTGTGGATAAGTGCCGGGCCCAGCCCCCAAGGGCCCTGCACGTCAGTGAGCCAGCCACGGCCTCGTGCTTGCCAGCGTGGATAAGTGGAGACGTATTCCACAGAATACGTTCTCCTTTCCCGAAAGTGCCTTCTTCTTCCACTTCAGCCTGAAATACGTTTTCACTTTAGAGAAGGCGTATTTCCTCAAGTGCACGTTCGGTTTCTCTGTCCAGGGCCTGTTTGTGATGATCTTATTTACAAATGAGTCCCTGGCAAAAAAACAACTATAACTTTTTAGCCACAACTCCAAATGAGGTGAATCCAAAGCCCATCTCTTCGTCTCGTCGAGCCCGTTCTGTTGGCATCATTTTCATTATGTTTCAATGTTCTGAAAATGACCATTTTGCCCTTGCCGTTAAACAGCCCCCTCCGGGAGAGAACGTTTTCCGGCGAACCTTTCCGTGAGTTTCTCGCACTTTGTCCCGGTGATTTCTTCCACCCTAGGCAAGCGACACCCTCCATTTGCATGATTGCAATGCAGTGACATGGTTCTTTATTTGAACTTATTTAAAATATTGCATTATCTATGTATGATCTTGTTCATGGCATTTCTGGGAGTTGTATTTTGATCTTGTTGTTGCCATGATTATACTTGGAGTTCTAGGATTTATATTTTGATGATTATGTGGATGTCATGTTGTCTTTGGATTCTTAGTGGCTATTTTCATGCTAGTATCTAGTATTATTTTTGGAGTATTGTTTGGACATCATGTTACCTTTGGATTCTTAGTGGCTACCTTCATGCTAGTATCTGTTATTATTTTTGGAGTATTTGCTTTGGATGTCATATTGCCTTTGGATTGTTAGTGGCTCGTATTAATTTTCATTGCGATGATAGTGGATATTATGTTTTGGGATATGATGATGGAGATGATGCTTGCATGTGAATCATAGCCGGATAGATGTGCTCTTCGTGGAAGCATTCAGCATGCTCCATGTGTCGCCCGAACGACTCCGCCCCACTAGGCCATTCTCTCAGGGGTCGTCGATGGCTCCACCAGCCCCATGGGGTAAGTCCGGCTCCTCGTCACCTTCGGCATCCGCAAAAACTACCGCACCGAGCTTATTGACTTCGACAACACCTACATCAGCCTCCCATATAATGCCATTCTCGGGTACCCAGCCCTGGCCAAGTTCATGGCGGCGACTCACCCGGCCTACAACCTCATGAAGATGTCAGGGAGAAATGGCGTCCTCACTATGGCCGGAGATACCAAAGAGGCCCTGGGGGCCCTCAAGCTCGCCATCAGGGCCGCGGCGGCAGCACGCCCGGCAGACAAAGCATCTCTGAAGGCCGTGTGTTCTGTGCCGACAAATAAGAAGAAGCTTTTCTCCCAAGACCGGTCTGAGATGAAGCAAGTGCTGGTTGACGAGGACGGGGCGCCGGGAGCCACCTTGACCATAGGCGCCGACCTTCCCGCAGATCATGAAAAGGCATTGGTCGGTTTCTTACACGCGAACAAGGAGGTGTTCGCGTGGGAAACCAAGGACCTGGTGGGAGTCCCAAGGGGGGTGATTGAGCATCACCTAAACGTATGCCCCAACGTATGCCCAGTAAAGCAGAAGTCCCGGCGGTAGTCCACTGAGAAGCAATCCTTCATCGTACAAGAGACTCATAAGTTGCAAGAAGCTGGTGTGATCTGCGAGGTGCAGTATCTGGAATGGTTGGCGAACCCAGTAGTTGTGCCCAAGAAAGGTGGGAAAGAGCGCATGTGTGTCGACTTCACCAACCTCAACAAGGTCTGCCCATAAGACCCGTTCCCGCTGCTGCGCATTGACTAGATTGTAGACTCCACCGCCGAGTGCAACCTACTGCGTTTCTTGGATGCCTTTTAGGGCTATACCCAAATCAAGATGGTGGTGCAAGATGTTGAGAAGATGGCCTTCCTGACCGTGTGCGGGGTATACTAATACACTTGTATGTCGTTCGGGTTGCAAAATGCAGGAGAAACTTTCTAGCGATTGATGCATATCGCCCTGGGAGAGCAGCTTGGGAGGAACATTGAGGCCTACGTTGATGACATCATGGTAAAATCTCGGGAGGCCAATACCCTCATTGGTGATTTGGAAGAGACCTTTGCCAGCCTGCGCAAGGTAGACCTCTGGCTCAACCTAGAAAAGTGTGTATTCGGCGTCCCATCAGGCAAGCTGCTGGGTTTCTTATTGTCGCATAGAGGAATTGAGGTTAACCCCTAGAAGGTCAAGGCCATTGAGAAGATGAGTCCGCTGAAGACCCTCAAAGAGATGCAGAAGCTAGCCAGCTGCATGACATCGCTCAAGTGTTTCATCTCCAAGCTGGGGGAGCGTGCCCTCCCCTTCTTCAAACTGATGAAAAGGAAGGGCCGTCTGAGTGGACCCTTGAGGCAGATGCAGCCTTCGAAGAACTCAAGAGATACCTCACTAGCCCACCAGTAATGGTGGCGCCCAAATTTCAAGAGCCCTTGGTGCTTTACCTAGCCGCTACACCACACTCCGCCAGCGCGGCATTAGTGGCGGTCCGGGAGGAGTACCAGGACAAGACAACACAGCCCCGTGACGATACTCCCAAGGCTCCGGCATGGCCAGCAGTCCATCAGGCTCCACAAGACGGCGTTCCTAAAGCTGTAGCTGCCCCCATCTGGCCCCAGGAGAGATTGGTCTCCACCGACACTCCCACCCTCGTCGGGCACCCGGTGTACTTCGTCAGCACAGTGCTCTACGACGCTCGGGCACGCTACCCCATGCCGCAGAAACTTCTGCTCGTTCTTCTTGTTGCTTCGCGTAAGTTGCGCCACTACTTCCAAGGCCACCCCATCAAGTTCGTATCAACTTACCCGTTGGAGAGGGTGCTGAGGAGCCCCAATGCCACGGGAAGGGTCGCCGAATGGAACATAGAGCTACAAGCGTTCCAGCTAGAGTTCAGCACCGCCAGGGTCGTCAAGGGCGCCGCGTTCGCTAACTTTGCGGCAGAATGGACCCACACCCTAGAACCCGGAGTAGGTGAGAATCGGTCCCTCTAGCCAGGGAGTGAAGCACCGGACGGCTGGGTCATGTAATTTGACGGTGCCTTCGCATGTCAGCGCGTGGGGGCTGGCGCCATGCTCATCTCGCCCACCATGGACAAGCTCTACTACACCGTGCAGCTTTGCTTCCAGCACGGCGAGAAGGTCTCCAACAACTTCGCGGAATATGAAGGCCTAATCGCCAGCCTGAAGGACGCGGCCACCCTGGGTGTGAACTGCCTAACAATCAAGGGAGATTCCCAACTCCTCGTCAACTTCTCCAACAAGGTGTATGAGCCAAGGGTAGGTACGCAAAATGGAGAAGCAATTCTTGGGCCTGGAGCTGTAGCACGTGCTGCGCGGCATGAACAAGGAGGCCGACAACATCGCCAGGAGGGCGTCCAATTGCCAGTCACAGGAGCCCGGCGTGTTCGAGGAGCGCCTCTCCAAGCCCTCAGCAACGCCTCTGGCTGCGAAGCTGACACTGCCTCAGGAGGAGCTTCCCCCTCCGCCGACCTCAGGAGCTCCCGCTTGTGGCCCGACCTAGCGTGCTTGCTCCTTACACTCGAGCCTCAGGAGGGGTGCTGGACTCAAGAGTTCAAGGCATACTTGCTACAGGGAACCCTGCTGGAGAAGGAGGAGGATGCGGAGCGCATGGCCCGGCAGGCCATGGTTTACTGCCTTCAGGATGGTGAGATATACCGAAAATGACCCAATGACATTTCCTTGCGGTGGATCTCTAGGGAGTAGGGGTGCGAGCTGGTAACTGACATACATGGTGGGGACTGCGGGCATCACTCATCATCGCGCACCATTGTGGGAAGGCGTTCCATAGTGGATTCTATTGCTCAACAGCGCTCAGCGACGCGGCAGAGCTGGTGAGATCCTATGAAGCCTGCCAGTTCCATGCCAAGCAGATCCACCAGCCTGCTCAGGGCCTTCAGACTATCCCGCTCTCGTATCCGTTCGTGGTCTAGGGGCTGGACATTTTGGGACCATTCCCTCGGGCGCCCAGAGGCTAGCGCTACCTCTATGTCACCATCGACAAGTTCACCAAGCGGGCGGAGGTTGATCCAGTGCGCACCATCCCCGCCAGCTCGGCGGTAAAGTTCATCAGGGGCCTCATGAGCCGGTTTCGGGTCCCTAATTGCATCATCACCGACAACGGCTCATAGTTCACTAGCAATCTCTTCAAATCATATTGTGCTAACCTTGGAACACAGATATGCTACGCCTCAGTGGCACACCCCAGGAGCAACGGTCAAGCTGAGACCTCAAGACGAGGACCTTCAAGAAGAAGCTCGAGGCCTGCGGCATGGGCTGGCACGACGATCTCTAGTCCGTGATGTGGTCCATCCGCACCACCGCCACCAAGCCAACAGGCGAGACCCCGTTCTTCCTCGTCTATGGATCCAAAGCGGTTCTCCCCCATGAGGTCAAACATTGCTCCGCACGGGTCTTGGTGTTTGAAGAGGCACGCCAGGACGCCATGCGGGGGATGGATCTTGTGCTAGGGTAGGAACGCCGCTGTCAAGCCTCGCTCTGGGTAGCAAGGTACCAGCAGGCGCTGCGGCGATACCACTGTCGCAGCATCTGCTCAAGGACGCTCGAGGTGGGCGATATGGTCCTGAGGCATGTGCTCGCTAGGGAAGGGTTGCACAAGCTCTCACCTATGTGGGAGGGCCCGTTTAATATTCCCCACGTCTCCAGGCCTGGCGCCGTGCGCCTGGAGATGGGGGACGACGTCCCCATCCTGAACGCCCGAAACATCCACCACCTTCGAAAGTTCTACACATGAAGAAAGGCCTAGTGCCTGTGAAGCAAGGCCCAGTGCCTGTGAAGAAAGGCCAAGTGCCTATGAAGTAAGGCCCAGTGCTTGTGAAGGTCTCCGCCCGTGACACTCTCACTTAATAATGAGTGGGGTTGTACACGCCCCGGAGTCTCCTGAGTGCCGCCCTCGGGCCTCGCGGGCTCCCTCCCACGTCCTAGTGGCAGCACTTAGCTCCGTGCTGGTGAGAAGAATAGACTAGGTGCCGGATGCGCCTATTCATTTGCTTTTTGTATCTGGTTGCGATCTTTAAATGAATTTGGAGTTCTGGTGTTTCTCGATTGCTTAGTTGAGTTTTCCCCTTCTGATTTGCTTGCTCCTTTTTCTTCCCTCGGGGAGCATGACAGTTGCTTGACGTTCTCCCTTGCGCGCCTCGCGCGGGGGCTGGGCAGATGTGTCTGTGTCTCTGCGCTGGCCGGCCCACGCCACGGGCACACCCCACCGAAGCCCTGTCGCCCCAGAGCTTCGGCTCCCCTGATCTTCGCGAGGCGCCCTCGTATGAGCTCGTGATTGGCGCACCCCCCCTCAAGTCCGTGCCCCCGGGCACTGCGACGCGGTGCATTAAGCCATGATTAGCCCACGCCTGAGGGCTCACGCAAGGAGGCACAAGGTACCCAGCGGATTCCCTAACAAATTTTGCAGATGCCCCCCCCCCCACAAGCCCAGCAACTCTCGCATCAGCAGCAAGGAAGCCTCTCTAGATACAGGAAAGCGCACCCTCACGAGGCAAGAGGCCACCCTCGAGCATATCAAGCTAAGTTACCCCTCTACACTCGCGAGGAGCATGAATATCATAAAATAGCACAAGAGTATAAAAAATATCATCGCAGCATAGGCGTCACAGTTCGCTACATGCCCCAGGGGGGCTATCTTCCTTTTTTCAAAATGCAGGAAGACAGGAAAAGCTAAACAAAAGTGGGTTGCATAGCTGCAGCAGATGGCGAGATCCGGCCCCAAGGCCCCCCGGACTCAGTTCAGTCTGAGCCCTCCTCGCGCTTCACCGCCGCATCACAGTGGGATGACCTGTCGTTGTCCTCGAAGCGAGCCCAGCGGCGAGGTGGTTGGTCGTAACCAACACTGCTGGTGCTTTCGCTGGCAGAGGAGCCGCTGCCGCTGGATGAGCCACGGCCGTCGCCAAGGGCAAGTCCACCTGCACCCTCGTCACGACCATCGCCAAGGCCGAGCCTGTCGTCGCCGCTGCTGTCTTCGGGGCAGAACCCTGTGGGCGATCGTCCGCCCTGAACACCCTCACGAAGAGGGTTGCGGCGCCATCATATTTGAAGTGGAGGGTGCATCGCCTGCCCAAGCCACGTGTGTGGGCGAATGTCTGCCAACCGCGGGCTAGGGTCATGTTGCCCGCGGCAGAGACCACCACTTCAACACATGAGGCCTTATGGCAGAAGTCATCGACCTGCAACCAGAGGCCATCAAAACCCCGCCCGGTAGCTCGTGGGCAAAGAAGCGCGACAATTGGAGCCAGGTGCCGACCGGACCCTGCGACCACACGACGAACTCCGGGAGCATCTTCGACGAATTGAAGCCCGGCCAGGGAGGCTGGGTAACCACGGCACGCCTTCTCATAGTAGGGGGGCTGCCACGACAAGAGTTGTGACGCCCCCGATTTGACCGTACACTAATCATGCATGCAAATGTGTACGACTAGGATCAGGGACTCATTGGAAGATATCACAACACAACTCTAGACACAAATTAAAAGAATACAAGCTTTATATTACAAGCCAGGGGCCTCGAGGGCTCGAATACATAAGCTCGAAACACAAGAGTCAGCGGAAGCAATAATATCTGAGTACAGACATAAGTTAAACAAGTTAGCCTTAAGAAGGCTAGCACAAAACTAACAATGATCGAAAAGGCAAGGCCTCCTCCGTGGGACCTCCTAACTACTCCTCGAAGCCGAACTCCACGTAGAAACATCCTCAGGATCTTCTGGCTCCTTGACTCCATCAATCTGGTTGCATCATCCGAGAAGGAGGGACAAAAGTGGAAAAGGGGGAGCAAAGCAACCGTGTGTACTCATCCAAAGTACTCGCAAGCAAGGATCTACACTACATATGCAATGATATATGTGTAAAGGGGGGGGAGGGGTAATATCTGTGGGCTAAACTGCAGAATGCCAGAATAAGAGGGGGATAGCTAATCCAATCGAAGACTACGCTTCTGGAAGCCTCCATCTTGCAGCAGTAGAAGAGAGTAGATGGAATAGTAACAAGTATCCAACTTCTCGCAGCCTCCGTCTTGCAGCAATAGAATAGAATAGATGGTAATTTCACCAAGTAACATCGTATAGCATAATCCTACCCGGCAATCCTCCCGCACATCACCCTGTGAGAGAGCAACCACCGAGTTATATCTGGAACTTGTCTGGGTGTGTTTTATTAAGTATCCAGTTCTAGTTGTCAAGAGGTCAGAGTACAACTCCGGGTCGTCCTTTTACCGAGGGACATGGCTATTCGAATAGATTAATTTCCCTGCAAGGGTGCACCACATAACCCAGCACGCTTGATCCCATTTGGCCGGACACACTTTCCTGGGTCATGCCCGGCCTCGGAAGATCAACATGTCGCAGCCCTACCTAAGCACAACAGAGAGGTCAGCACGCCGGTCTAAGTCCTAGGTGCGCAGGGGTCCGGGCCCATCGCCCAACGCACACCTACACGTTGCGTAAGCGGCCGGTGAGCAGACCTAGCATCCTCCATTACTAAGGAAGTTACGTTACGCGGTCCAACCCGACGCGAGCCGCTAAGTCGCTGACGTCAAGAAGGCTTCGGCGGATACCACGACGTCGAGTGCCCATAACTATTCCCACGTAGCAGGTTAGTGCGTATAGGCCAACGACCAGACTCAGATCAAATATCTAAACTCGTTAAGCGTGTTATTATGAAATAACCACGGACAACGACCAGGGCCAGGCCACCTCTCCACTGGGTGTCTCAACCTGCCATGTCGCTCCGCCACAAAGATCCACTCGGGGGGCGTCGGGAACTCAGGCCCATCACTACCTAGATGGAGCCACCTGTCCTTTTAGACCTCACATCGAATCACTTGCGGGTACTAAATGAGCCGACCCGACTTTAGTCACATCATGTATCATGTATAAGTGTGTAGTATATACCCGTGATCACACCCAAGTGATCACGGCCCGATATAATAGCAGGGCAGACGGACAAGGGTGTAGGGCCAATGATGGAATACTAGCATCCTATACTAAGCACTAGGATAGCAGGTAAAGGTATCAACAGTTGTAGCAACAATGACAGGCTATGCAACAGAATAGGACTTATCGAATCATCAACAGTAGCAAACCTAATGCAAGAATAAGAGAGAAGAGAATGGGTAATATCTGGTGATCAAGGGGGGTGGCTTGCCTGGAAGCTTTGTTGAAATGATCTGGTCGTCGACGACGTAGCCGCACACAGCAACGTCGGCGGCAATGGTCTTGGTGTCTATCGAGAGAGGAGGGGGAAGAAATAGTAAATATAAAGCAGACAATAGTAACACAAAGTATGACATGGCGATACGATGTGCCAGTGTGCCCTAATGCAGTGCTACATGTTACCGACAAAGGAGGGTCCCATCTGGGAAAGTTTTCCTGATTCCGGACATTTGTCAGACAGATGGCCGAAGGGGGAAAGTTCCATGTTCCGGTATTTAGAGGCACCGCACGAATATGCGTGCAACGTATCCGGGTTCATTTCGTCGTTCTGAGCAACTTTCATGTACAAAGTATTTTCATCCGAGTTACGGATTATTTTATATTAATGTTTAAAGATTTAATTCATTTTTTGAATTAACAGAATTAATTTAACTATAAAATGTAATTATGACGTCAGCGTGATGTCAGCATGATTTCAGCAGTCAACCATCTGTTGACTGGGTCAACAGACGTGCGGGTCCCACATGTCATTGTCTAACTAACTAACTAACTGTTTAATTAGATTAGTTATTAGGTTAATTATGTTCAATAGTTAATTAATAGAATTAATTTATTAATGAATTAAAAAATTTATTATTATTATTATTATACTTTTTTAACGTTCTGTGGGGGCTAGGCCCACCTGTCATAGGCGAGGCCGGACACATCCGGCTGTGCCCATTCGGGCGCCGAACATGTCCGGGCAGCGCATGTGCGGGCGTGGCCGTGGCCGGCCGGCCAACGCAGGCAGCACCAGGGGGTGGCTGGGCGCGGCCGAGGCAGGGAGGCGCCGGGGAGCAAGCGACGAAGTGAAGGACGGGGCCAGGGAGTGGCCGTGTGTCAGGACCCCGATCCTAAGTCACACAGGTCTAGCCGGTAACACATCATATCACTTTGCGGCCTCACGCACGGTATCCCCACGGGTGCCACCTTACCTGGCCCGGGACCGTTTGCGCATTTTGGCACACATATATGATAGTGTCGCTAGCATCCATATGACAGAGAACCCGGGCCGACATGACTAGTTATAAACCAAAAGTGGCACTAAATTACAGAGACAGGCATACATGACCCAGCAACGAACGTGTCGGTCATCAACGTATGAACCCAAGTCGTAGCAAGCTACAAGGACTTAAAGGAACAACGTGTGACATTTTGTCGGGGCCGGATTTCGGGAACATAATATTCCAGAAATTTACCCCTAGTGTCATCACCAGCCCAGGATTACTGTTACTGGTGGACACATCCTCGTTACAGATTACCAAGCATTTACAAGAATTTGATACAAGACCATAAGGTCTACTGATATAATAATGACTCCGGTGGTGGATGAAGAAATTGGCTTGTGGATCTCCCCATCGATGGGGCTCCATTCCAACAGGAACAGCTGACCCGGATAACTCCTATCCTGCGTGGCTGCACTCTAGGCTTCACACGGACGTTGCTGGAGTCTTCCCGCAGAATTCTTAACCTGGCCAAGTAAATAGACAGGGACAAGCCTGTGAGTACGTTTGAATGTACTCGCAAACATCATGGACAAATGATATAACAAAATGCAGCAAAACAATTATATGGTCATGGGGAATTAAACTATATGCACATGCTCAGGATATACTTATATTAAATGCATGCTGACAGGAATTAAACATGGCATGGTGAATAATATTTAGTGCAGAAAATAAACATTAGCATCAATAAAATATAAAAGAAATGCCGATCGGGTGTCAAGTGACACCACGGTCGGTCTTGAAAAGAAATGCCAGTCGGGTGTCTAAGAGAGAAATCGGACGATACCATCCGAGAACTCAGGCGACGCCACGAAAGGACTTGAAAAGAAATGCCAGTCGGGTGTCCACAAGAGTAGTGGCGTGATAAACCGCCTGACACTCGAGGGACGCCACAGAAAGGACTTGGAAATAAAGGCGAGTGTCCGGGGTAGTCTAGCCAGCCCCTGAGACACTCTGGAAAGTAAAAATAAGAGGAACGGGTTAGTCCACAATAATACTCATATCATCCATAATATTCATAACATCACTAGTAGCAGTAAGAATTAATCTGCATAATACTCCATGCTCAAAATTAAATTATTTCCTCCGGAGACCGACTCTAAGACCGACACTTGACCAACCCAGACTGTAATCCTTAACCGCGGACACGGCTATTCGAATAGGTTTCAAACTCTGCAGAGGGTGTACTCTTTACCCGCAAGTATAGGATTTCTTTAATCAGTATCGGGACACTGACTAATTCCTATTACGGTCTTTGGGTTGAAAACACACCTAACCAGCACACACCAGCTTAACTTTTCTGCTGCCAGGGATCACCCAAAACAACAGTTAAGTAAAACTCTAAGTGGGAAGGCTACAACCTCCAATAGCATGGGATCACTATTCAAACGCGCGGATTACAAGGGTACACTCCCTCTTGGCTACAACCGGAAACACCCATGCCCCCGGACCATGTGGCATGCCTACCGGATGCACCCGGTATCTTCCACCATGGCCTCTCTGTACGGTGTGTGCACGGAAAGGGGTTAACAACTTACTAAACCATACCCTACCCGTGGTAGAGACAAGTGGCAGCACGATTCAAGTATGGGGGTTACTGGAACAAGACTCGATCTACGGTCGACTCAGGAGGCTTATGTTTCCTGCAGTGATTAGCACAACAAAACATTCTTTCAACCATATCATCAGGACAGGGCCACAACCCTTGCCTGCTTCCACATATATCTCATGACACCACCGTGTCAAGTATGGCCCGTGCCCACCGGCACGTCCAAAACAGGAGCACATTCCTGGATTTTCATAACTTATGCATGTTGCAAATTTGAAGGGGATGCATGCAAGAGAAAGTATAATTATGACCATGCATGCATGCAATATTTCTACTCATATGCCAAGCCTATCAAAGTATCAAACATGCCCTAAAATATTATAGCATGAAAACATACGCCATATCAAGTGTTCAAAATGCTTGCCTTGAGCATGCAGAAATATTGGGTACACGCCAAAAGTTTGAAATATTCATCCCCCCCTTCATTTCCTATTTTCAAAAATATCTAAATCACCACATAATCCAAAAACAGCATTTAAAAGTATTTCAAATATTTTTGAAATAAATACTAAAATAAACTAGATGATATTTAAGGAATATCAGAAACAGAATAAATTTATTTAGAGTTCATATGAATTAGTTATGGAATATCTAAGATAGAAAACATGATTGAAAGTATTATTTAAAAGATTAAACAGAAACTATGCACAGAAAAATGTTCACCTAATTTAGACAAATAAATAATGATTTTAGAAGCCTGCAGAATTTTGAATATATGGATTTGGATTTGAAATGGGTCCTGTGGAATTATTTGAAAACCACTGGAAAAGAAAAAGAGAAAGGCAGAGAGTCGCCCTGAGCGCGATGTAGGCATCTGGTGGTACTGGGCCGAGCCCATCCATTCAGCTGTGCGGGAGACGTCCACGTCGAAGACGCACTCCGAAAGTACGCTTCCGCCTATGCCGCGCTGGCGTAGCCAGGGTCGCTGACAGTGGGTCCCGCCTGGCCCACTGGTCAGGTTTGACCGGTCACCGCGCGCGTCGTCTCCTCCAGTCGAACGGTGGCGGCGCTCCGGCGACGTTCGCCGGTGAACGGCGGCACCCCTCGGGGGTCTGAGCATATGGGTGTGCTCAGGGGGTCGAGACGAACCCGTGGGTATTCGTTTTGGTCGCCGGGGTGGACGGAGTCGCCGGCGTCGAGTCCCACCGCGGAACTCCGGCGAGTCCCGAAGAGGGCTTTTGTCTACGGGCTCGCTCCGGTGAAATTGATGACTAAGATGGGTTTGCGGGATCTTGAGGAGTCTAGTGGAGAAGGAATTGGGGAGGGGGAAGCTCTGAAGAGGTGGGTAGCTGCGAGGTGAGGGCGGCGGCAGTAGCTGCCGGAGAGGAAGGAGAAGACCACCTCGGCTTAATTGGTGGCTCGGGGTGGTTTACAGGGATGAGAGGGGATGCCGTGGTGTGCTGCGGTGAGCTCGAGGGGGCCTTTTATAGGCGGGGAAGGCGGTTCCCGTGGCTTCCAGAGAACGGACACGGCGGCGGCGTGCATTCATGGAAAACGCGGACGGTGGCGAGTAGGCGTGGCCGGCGTGGTTAGTTGAGGGCGGGGTCCGGCCGCAGTTACTTCCCAGGCGAGCTGGCTGGCTCGGGAGGTGCCAGGTAGCCTGGACGGCGCCGTCCACGGGCGGACAGAGGCGGCGTCCATTAATGGCAGACGCGGTGGTGGCGAGGCCGGTGAGGGTCGGTGAGGACGGTGGTGGCTTGCAGTGATGGCGGGCGTCGTGTCTGGCTCGGGGGTGAGCCACGCGTCCAGAGCGTTGACGGACGGTGCGACGTGGCGATGCGGGACTCGTCGGGCGGCGGCTCCGGTCGGCGTGGACGGTGGTGGCCGGCGCAAACAGCCAAGGGAAGGTGTCAGGGAAGTTATTGATGGTCGAGTTGATCCGGTGGGAGGCTCGGGCGAGCAGGGGAAACAGCGGGGCAGTGACAGGAGCTTGATGCCACCGCGTGCAATTAGCATGCTCTGGCCGCGCTCTGTGCGTGCTCATAAGGTGTTCGACGCAATGCCAGTGGCATCTAGGAGAGTTGGTTGCAAGGGGGACTTAGCAGGGTGGGGCTCCTCTAGATGGCAAGGTTAGTGGACAAGTTAAAAATGGCCAGGAGGGCAGGTGTGTAGTGCAAGATAAAAACCTTGCTAAATTTGGTCATGCCCTCAAAGTGTTCGACATAATGCTAGAGCTAGCTAGGGAACTTTGTTGAGGTTGGGACTTGGCAGGGTAGTGTCCCCTTAGTGGTCATAGATTATGGTGGGGTTGGTTTGGCAAAAGGGAAAACTTGATAGTGCAAGTTTTGAAGGATTTAGTTTCTGGACAGAAACTACAGAGAGGTGTTTGGTGGGTCTAAAAGATGCTAATGGATCTGATCTTCTGGAGTTAAGGGTTTGGTAGGAGGAACTAGAAGATGGCAAAGGCTCAGAATTTTTGGAGCAAGAAATAATAGGGTTGTAGTAGAAACCTAGAAGATGGACAGAACTGAAAAAGAGGATGGTTCACTCAAATTTTGCAAAACACCAAGTTGGGTTTTTGCACCAATGTGACATATAGGCATCACATGACCTCCCAGAATTATGGTGGAATTTTTAGAGAATTATTTAAAGTAGAAGTAGTGCAACAGAAGCATTTAAAACACTGCAAAAGCTATTAAAAGAAATTTCTAAGGCAAAATTTTATTATGAAAACAATTTCTAATGTTATCAAACAAATAATGAAAAGTCCCAAGATACAACCAGAGCCCACAAAAGTATTTCCAAAAAAAAAATTTTACTATACGAAGAGAAGATTTTCTAAGGCAGGAATAGAAAAGGTTCTGAAAATTATAAAAGGGCCTATTATAATTCAAAATTTTATTTCTAGCCAAATTTTTAATTCATGAAAAAGTAATTAAATTTTTGGGGTGTTACAAATTCTAACCCCCTTAAGAAAAATCTCGTCCTCGAGATTTGCTAAGGGTGGAAGAATTAAAAAGCATACCACACAAACAAAATACTCATATGCAAAAAGCAAACAGGGCAATACATTCATGACATCCAAACAAAACAAGATCACATCATGCAAACAGGCACTACACGCTACGCAAACTCATTTACGACCGTCTACGGTCCGAAAGCGGGATCTACGGGGTCAAGCGGAAGGCTTCCCGGTGCTGGAACACCTCCTTCTTCTTCCGGAGGGAGTGGAGGAAGTTGAGGGAGCAAACGAAGAACGTGTCCCTCCTGAGTTGGCAGAGGGGGTCCGCCAATGGCGATCCGGGGATTCAGAACAGCAAGGTAGTGGAGATACTCCAGTATTTGCTGGGTGAAATGCTCCTGGGCCATCACATATTGAATGAGATAGACCAGGGCTGGATCGCTCTCCGCACGTCCACAGCGGAACGTAGCTTCTGCTCCAAAAGCAGTGCGACTTGGGAAATAACAGTACTCCCTTGCGTTGGCACAGGGCACCGCAAATCGAAGACGGGTGACTGCTTCATACGCAGCAGACTCAATGGCCATGCCTGGCGTTGGCATGGATCTCCCGATGAAAATCACATAGGGAGGGCCTTGGTTTAAATCTGCTGGTGGAATATGTACAGCTGCCCAGTATTTCGAGAGATCAGGAGTGATTCTCGATTTGAACAGCTCATACAGGGGTGGATGGGTGGAGCCAAGAGTATTGCGGGTAAAATCCCACAATAACATAACAAAACTACCAGGTCTTGCGTCGGGGGTCCTCAGATAAGCTCCGGGGTGAGACATGGGTGGATGAATGAAAAAGGCAGTGCTTGATGCTGATGGTTGCTGGTGAGGAAAAATGAGCGTGGCCTCTTATAGAGAGCCTGGGTCATGAAACATGAAATGGTGCCGGTACGACAGAGACACCGACTCCGGCGCGGGGCTGTCTGAGTCAAAGTCTCAGGCCTCAATCCCCACAAGAAAAGTGACATGTTACTGCGCGTGTGGTTAAGGGTCACGTCCAGAATTTACTCTGCAACCACTCATCAAGAAATTCATGCCAGATCACACATACTATTAGATGGTGACACACAGGGGGTCTACAAACTCACTACGCCACACACCAACTACTGTGGAATTAAAGGAAAAACCGAGCCACTAGGGGTTGATAACAATTCTGGTGGACTCATTCCACCTGGTTGATATCTATCTTGGCGCGTCTTGCGGATGCCGAGTCGTCTCCGGGTGCTTCCGCGTCGGAGCTGGCTGGGGTAGGATGGGGAGCTACAGGGCTGGAGTAGTGGTGGTGGCCTTCGCGAGGTGTCGAGGTCACCGTCCCATTGGAGTAGGCCTCCAAGAGACGACGGAGATTTCCGGGTGAGGCAAAGGCATTGCCCGGGTAGGTGACATGGTCAGAGCTTGGGGGCTCAACCGGCCTTCCAAGCAGCACTAACGGGGTGTCGGTGGCGGGTGCGACTTCACTCCTTGCTGGGGTCAGGAGAGCGAGCGTCCTGCGGGTCTCAATCAGGTCAAGAGTGACCTGATCGAATAGTGCCTCTTGCGCTCTCAGGTAGCGCACCAGATGCACCAGGGCAGGATCCGACTCATGGTCTCCGCTGGCGACCTGGGTTGGGCTACCATAGCCTTCGCGACTAGGGTAGTAGTAGAATGAGCGGCAGTTAACCCTCGGTGACAGGTGCCGGAGTTGAACTATAGCCTCTCGGGCTGCAAGTTGGATGGACTGGGGCTCGTCGGAGGTTGTCCTCCCGGTGAATCGGTAGGGACGCTCCGATGTGGTGCCCCTCCCGTAGATGTGCACCGTGGCCCAGAAGTGATGGATGGAATTACTCGTGTGCTCTTGGTACACGACATATTCCGGTGGCTCGTCGATGCTAAAAGCACGACGGGTGAGATTGGCGAGGATGGTTACGAAGCCTTCAAGCTCGACTGCGGTGGTCTCGTTGTGCACGAGGGGGCCTGTCATCTTGGTGGTTTGATATCGAACTGGGAATGAGGCTGTGATGTGTTGAGCTTGGGGTATGGCTTCCTTTATAGGCCAGCCGAGTCTTCCATCGCACGCTTGTGGATGGGAGAGCTCAGGTGTTGGCACAGGCACACGGCCTATGGATAGACTGATAGGTTGGGCACCGGCTATCAAAAGATGTCGGTTGCCACTGTGGATGGGATAGACTTGACCGTGGACAGGAAAAGATGTGGATGGTGTGGCAACCTAGGGATGGTGACCAGGCTAGGATAGGATTAGCCAATGGTCAGCCTGGCTCTGATACCAAGGCTGTCGGGGCCGGATTTCGGGAACATAATATTCCAGAAATTTACCCCTAGTGTCATCACCAGCCTAGGATTACTGTTACTGGTGGACACATCCTCGTTACAGATTACCAAGCATTTACAAGAATTTGATACAAGACCATAAGGTCTACTGATATAATAATGACTCCGGTGGTGGATGAAGAAATTGGCTTGTGGATCTCCCCATCGATGGGCCTCCATTCCAACAGGAACAGCTGACCCGGATAACTCCTATCCTGCGTGGCTGCACTCTAGGCTTCACACGGACGTTGCTGGAGTCTTCCCGCAGAATTCTTAACCTGGCCAAGTAAATAGCCAGGGACAAGCCTGTGAGTACGTTTGAATGTACTCGCAAACATCATGGACAAATGATATAACAAAATGCAGCAAAACAATTATATGGTCATGGGGAATTAAACTATATGCACATGCTCAGGATATACTTATATTAAATGCATGCTGACAGGAATTAAACATGGCATGGTGAATAATATTTAGTGCAGAAAATAAACATTAGCATCAATAAAATATAAAAGAAATGCCGATCGGGTGTCAAGTGACACCACGGTCGGTCTTGAAAAGAAATGCCAGTCGGGTGTCTAAGAGAGAAATCGGACGATACCATCCGAGAACTCAGGCGACGCCACGAAAGGACTTGAAAAGAAATGCCAGTCGGGTGTCCACAAGAGTAGTGGCGTGATAAACCGCCTGACACTCGAGGGACGCCACAGAAAGGACTTGGAAATAAAGGCGAGTGTCCGGGGTAGTCTAGCCAGCCCCTGAGACACTCTGGAAAGTAAAAATAATAGGAACGGGTTAGTCCACAATAATACTCATATCATCCATAATATTCATAACATCACCAGTAGCAGTAAGAATTAATCTGCATAATACTCCATGCTCAAAATTAAATTATTTCCTCCGGAGACCGACTCTAAGACCGACACTTGACCAACCCAGACTGTAATCCTTAACCGCGGACACGGCTATTCGAATAGGTTTCAAACTCTGCAGAGGGTGTACTCTTTACCCGCAAGTATAGGATTTCTTTAATCAGTATCGGGACACTGACTAATTCCTATTACGGTCTTTGGGTTGAAAACACACCTAACCAGCACACACCAGCTTAACTTTTCTGCTGCCAGGGATCACCCAAAACAACAGTTAAGTAAAACTCTAAGTGGGAAGGCTACAACCTCCAATAGCATGGGATCACTATTCAAACACGCGGATTACAAGGGTACACTCCCTCTCGGCTACAACCGGAAACACCCATGCCCCCGGACCATGTGGCATGCCTACCGGATGCACCCGGTATCTTCCACCATGGCCTCTCTGTACGGTGTGTGCACGGAAAGGGGTTAACAACTTACTAAACCATACCCTACCCGTGGTAGAGACAAGTGGCAGCACGATTCAAGTATGGGGGTTACTGGAACAAGACTCGATCTACGGTCGACTCAGGAGGCTTATGTTTCCTGCAGTGATTAGCACAACAAAACATTCTTTCAACCATATCATCAGGACAGGGCCACAACCCTTGCCTGCTTCCACATATATCTCATGACACCACCGTGTCAAGTATGGCCCGTGCCCACCGGCACGTCCAAAACAGGAGCACATTCCTGGATTTTCATAACTTATGCATGTTGCAAATTTGAAGGGGATGCATGCAAGAGAAAGTATAATTATGACCATGCATGCATGCAATATTTCTACTCATATGCCAAGCCTATCAAAGTATCAAACATGCCCTAAAATATTATAGCATGAAAACATACGCCATATCAAGTGTTCAAAATGCTTGCCTTGAGCATGCAGAAATATTGGGTACACTCCAAAAGTTTGAAATATTCATCCCCCCCTTCATTTCCTATTTTCAAAAATATCTAAATCACCACATAATCCAAAAACAGCATTTAAAAGTATTTCAAATATTTTTGAAATAAATACTAAAATAAACTAGATGATATTTAAGGAATATCAGAAACAGAATAAATTTATTTAGAGTTCATATGAATTAGTTATGGAATATCTAAGATAGAAAACATGATTGAAAGTATTATTTAAAAGATTAAACAGAAACTATGCACGGAAAAATGTTCACCTAATTTAGACAAATAAATAATGATTTTAGAAGCCTGCAGAATTTTGAATATATGGATTTGGATTTGAAATGGGTCCTGTGGAATTATTTGAAAACCACTGGAAAAGAAAAAGAGAAAGGCAGAGAGTCGCCCTGAGCGCGATGTAGGCATCTGGTGGTACTGGGCCGAGCCCATCCATTCAGCTGTGCGGGAGACGTCCACGTCGAAGACGCACTCCGAAAGTACGCTTCCGCCTATGCCGCGCTGGCGTAGCCAGGGTCGCTGACAGTGGGTCCCGCCTGGCCCACTGGTCAGGTTTGACCGGTCACCGCGCGCGTCGTCTCCTCCAGCCGAACGGTGGCGGCGCTCCGGCGACGTTCGCCGGTGAACGGCGGCACCCCTCGGGGGTCTGAGCATATGGGTGTGCTCAGGGGGTCGAGACGAACCCGTGGGTATTCGTTTTGGTCGCCGGGGTGGACGGAGTCGCCGGCGTCGAGTCCCACCGCGGAACTCCGGCGAGTCCCGAAGAGGGCTTTTGTCTACGGGCTCGCTCCGGTGAAATTGATGACTAAGATGGGTTTGCGGGATCTTGAGGAGTCTAGTGGAGAAGGAATTGGGGAGGGGGAAGCTCTGAAGAGGTGGGTAGCTGCGAGGTGAGGGCGGCGGCAGTAGCTGCCGGAGAGGAAGGAGAAGACCACCTCGGCTTAATTGGTGGCTCGGGGTGGTTTACAGGGATGAGAGGGGATGCCGTGGTGTGCTGCGGTGAGCTCGAGGGGGCCTTTTATAGGCGGGGAAGGCGGTTCCCGTGGCTTCCAGAGAACGGACACGGCGGCGGCGTGCATTCATGGAAAACGCGGACGGTGGCGAGTAGGCGTGGCCGGCGTGGTTAGGTGAGGGCGGGGTCCGGCCGCAGTTACTTCCCAGGTGAGCTGGCTGGCTCGGGAGGTGCCAGGTAGCCTGGACGGCGCCGTCCACGGGCGGACAGAGGCGGCGTCCATTAATGGCAGACGCGGTGGTGGCGAGGCCGGTGAGGGTCGGTGAGGACGGTGGTGGCTTGCAGTGATGGCGGGCGTCGTGTCTGGCTCGGGGGTGAGCCACGCGTCCAGAGCGTTGACGGACGGTGCGACGTGGCGATGCGGGACTCGTCGGGCGGCGGCTCCGCTCGGCGTGGACGGTGGTGGCCGGCGCAAACAGCCAAGGGAAGGTGTCAGGGAAGTTATTGATGGTCGAGTTGATCCGGTGGGAGGCTCGGGCGAGCAGGGGAAACAGCGGGGCAGTGACAGGAGCTTGATGCCACCGCGTGCAACTAGCACGCTCTGGCCGCGCTCTGTGCGTGCTCATAAGGTGTTCGACGCAATGCCAGTGGCATCTAGGAGAGTTGGTTGCAAGGGGGACTTAGCAGGGTGGGGCTCCTCTAGATGGCAAGGTTAGTGGACAAGTTAAAAATGGCCAGGAGGGCAGGTGTGTAGTGCAAGATAAAAACCTTGCTAAATTTGGTCATGCCCTCAAAGTGTTCGACATAATGCTAGAGCTAGCTAGGGAACTTTGTTGAGGTTGGGACTTGGCAGGGTAGTGTCCCCTTAGTGGTCATAGATTATGGTGGGGTTGGTTTGGCAAAAGGGAAAACTTGATAGTGCAAGTTTTGAAGGATTTAGTTTCTAGACAGAAACTACAGAGAGGTGTTTGGTGGGTCTAAAAGATGCTAATGGATCTGATCTTCTGGAGTTAAGGGTTTGGTAGGAGGAACTAGAAGATGGCAAAGGCTCAGAATTTTTGGAGCAAGAAATAATAGGGTTGTAGTAGAAACCTAGAAGATGGACAGAACTGAAAAAGAGGATGGTTCACTCAAATTTTGCAAAACACCAAGTTGGGTTTTTGCACCAATGTGACATATAGGCATCACATGACCTCCCAGAATTATGGTGGAATTTTTAGAGAATTATTTAAAGTAGAAGTAGTGCAACAGAAGCATTTAAAACACTGCAAAAGCTATTAAAAGAAATTTCTAAGGCAAAATTTTATTATGAAAATAATTTCTAATGTTATCAAACAAATAATGAAAAGTCCCAAGATACAACCAAAGCCCACAAAAGTATTTCCAAAAAAAAAAATTTACTATACGAAGAGAAGATTTTCTAAGGCAGGAATAGAAAAGGTTCTGAAAATTATAAAAGGGCCTATTATAATTCAAAATTTTATTTCTAGCCAAATTTTTAATTCATGAAAAAGTAATTAAATTTTTGGGGTGTTACACATTTCCCCTAAGGGACAGACACAGGAACGAAGAAGGACACATGCCGGCCAGCCTAAGTGTTCCGGAGCAGTAGCAAGCTACCAAGGCTCAGTGGAAGCACTAGGAGACATTTCCCTGTAAGATAGGCTACCAAGGGTAAACAACTAGGTGTCGGATCCCACACATAGCAATACACATTACACGTACGCATAACATGCAGGTATGTGCTGTACAACATGGCATCACAACATAACTCAACAACTCATATAGATAAAGGCCCAGAAGAGCCATCATAGCATTTATTACAAACAGAGGTCACATGACCCAACATACAGAGCATACAGGCAACGGAAGCATTACATGTCTGAGTACAGACATCTACAAATGAAAAGGGCTGAAAAAGCCTGACTAACTACAAGACCCTCCCAAGGGTACAAGATCGTAGCTGAGGTAACAAGCTAAACGTCGAAGTCCACGCGGAACCACTAGCGAGACTGAGGTCTCTCTGCAAAACATAAATTAAGCAAACGTGAGTACAAAGGTACTCAGCAAGACTTACATCAGAACTAGCTACATATGCATCGGTATCAACAAAGGGGGTGGGGGTGTTTGACTGCAGCAAGCCAGCTTTGACCCGGTGGCTATCCTAAACTACAACTGTAAGTAACTCTTTGAGGTGGCGCACACGAGTCCACATATTCACCGATCAATACACCACTATGGATCCGCTTCCGTCTCCCTACGAGAAGGCCATCCATAGCACTCACGCTTATCTTGCGCGTTTTAGAGTATCCACTTTCACTTGTCTATGAACTGTAATAGGCAACCCAGAAGTCCATTTCCGCGGACACGGCTATTCGAATAGATTATATTTAACCCTGCAGGGGTGTACTTCTTCACACACGCTCTCACCACTTACCGCCGTTTACACGACATGTACTCGGCAACCTTCAAGCGGAGGCCCAGCGAGGGTGTCGGCCACGACCTGACTAACCACACAAGTCTCTCGTCCAGGTTTATCGCCTATTTGGGTTCCATCCGTGGGGAGATCCGGCCGGGGTGTCGCTCACGGCCCCAAACGATGTGTACAGGGTTCCCGCATCACCAAACGGGCAATCGGTACACCGTGCCACGTACCTGCCGTGTCACAGCCCACCCCGAGGGTCAGCGCTGCGCACGACCTCCAGTAAACTACAAACACCAGAAACTAGTTGCAACTCCTGGACAGAGATCATGTTGATTAATAAGTCGAGAGGGTCCATTGGTTTCGGGCCCAATGCATGGTAGTAACTGGTCATGGATCAACCAACACAGAACTCAGTTCCTGAGGACGGCTGCAATGAGACAACCCACCATGTACTCCTACATGGCCTCTCATCGCTACCTTTACCAAATCGTGTTCACACACTTAGCTCACACCGTAGGACATGTTCATCACATTCCAATTCATCCCCGATGAATCAGACCTGACACAACTCTAAGCAATAGCAGGCATAACCAAAAAGCATGAATGAGTAGGCACAACATGGCTCAATCAACTCCTACTCATACTAGTGGGTTTCAACTATTTACTGTGGCAATGACGGGTCATGCAGTGGAAAGGGGTTCAACTACCGCAGCAAGTAACAGTTGAAGCGTTGTTGTCCTAATGCAGTAAAAGAGAGCAAGAGCGAGAGAGTGGGATTGTATCGGAATGCTCAAAGGGGTTTTGCTTGCCTGGCACTTCTGAAGATAACATTGGGTCTTAATCGGTGTCATCGAACTCATCGTCGGAACACGTCTACTGAAAGGGGACAAGCACCGGCAAACAAGAGAGAACACAATCAATGCAATGCAACAATATGATGCATGATCATGACATGGCAATATGCTGTTGATTGAGCTAATGCAACTAGCAACACAATTAAATGAAGTTGGTTTAAACCAAGGGTTCAAATTCAAACTCCATATGTGATTATTTAATTGTCATTTAATTGATTTGACCTGATCAGCAGGCTTAGCTTGTTCAAACATGCATGAAAATGCCATAAACAGATTCCTTGAATTTTTCTGATCAATTTTCATATATAAATTATTTCCATCTGAGTTATAGATTATTTTCTATGATTTTTAGAAGTTTTGGTTATTTTCTGAAATAAATAAATCATTTCTGGTTTATTTAAAATCCCAGAAAATGGTTACTGCGTCAGCACTAGGTCATGCTGACATCAGCAAGTCAACAGGGGCTGGTCCAGTCAAACCTGACCAGTGGGGCCCACTGGTCAGTGTCTAAGGGCTGGTTTGTGTGCATGACAGGTGGGACCAGTCAGTGTTGACTTGACCAAAGTCAAACTGCCATGTGGGGTCCACCGGATTAGTACTAAGCTAAACAGGAAAATTAGACTAACCTAATTAGGCGCGAGGGCCCACATGTCAGTGTCAGTAGGGTTAATTAAGCTTAACAAAACTTAATTTAAATTAACAGGGCCCAGGGCCCACTTGTCAGCGACTCGGGGGAGGTCAACCTCGCCGGTCAAAACGGTCATCACGCCGGCGTTTAGCCGCCGGCGAGGCTGGACGCGGCGGAGGGCGTCGGAAATCCTCCTCCGGCGACCAAATGGCCGGCGGAGGGCATCTACGTGGAGCTGGGACTCGCCCGCATCCATCTGTGCCATCGGAAGGGGGCTGGGGTGGCCGGAAGGTGGCCGGCGACGAGGTCTAGCGGCGGCAGCGCTCGGGCTTGCGCGGGCGCGGCGCTAGGGGGCTCGGGAGGAAGAAAAGAAGTGGCTACGGGCTCCTGGAGGGACGCTGAGCACGCCGGTGTGCTCGGTTGCCGCCCTGGGCGACGGTGGCCACGGCTGCAACATCGCCGGCGGCGAGAAGCTCACGGCCACGGCGAGAACGACGCTACGGCGAGAAAAAGAAGCGGGGAAGAAGGGGTTTCGGAGCAGAAGCTCACAGAGAAACTGTGGGGAAGGCCAGCGTGCTCGGGGGCGTCCTCGACGGCGCGAATCGAGCGGCGGCGATCGCCGGCCGTGGCGATGAAAACGGCGAAGATGGGGTGGCATCGGGGCACCTGGCGTCGCGTGCGTCGTCTTAGAGCTTCACGGAGCCGAGGCGGAGCTCATGGGCTAACTGGCCGGGCGTGGGGATGCTGGTGGCCGCGGCAACGGCGAACGGCGGCGACGAGCTCCGCTCGGACGCGGGAGGAAGAGAGAGCAGAGGAGGGGGGGCACCGAAGAGAGTGGGAGAAGTCCAGGGGAGTGCCAGGGGTGTCGTGGCGCCTCCAGGGAAGTCGGGGGAGGAAGCAGGCAGGCTGGAGGTGGCCGGCGCGTGGCTGCGGGCGCCGGGCACACGCCCTCGTCCTCCTGGCGGGAGGAGGAGGATGACTGGCACTGGGCCAGCACAGTGCTGGGCCGGCCAGTGGGCCGCAGGTAAGGCCAGGTAATCCTACTCTCTCTCTCTTTTCTAATAAAAGTTTCTGTTTCTATTTTATTATTTTGTTCTGGGCTTTATTAAAAATACTTAGGCACTTTCAAAAATCACCAAACTGCTCATGCCCACTGTTTAGCATATAAACAACATGGAACATTTCAGTTTGGGGTTATTTGAGCATTTAAAATAATATATAAAATTTAAATGCCCAAATGCAAATAAGATATGATTTAATTCAAAAATCCAGAATGGTCCTAGAAATATGAGCAACATTTTTGGCACAGGTTTTTAATCAATCCAAAAATGATGAACTTTTCCAAAGAGCATTTTGGGTTCATTGAGAAAGATTTGAATTTTGAACCTAGTTGGTTTCCTCTGGTGCTAGGGTTTAGTCATCCCCATTTCAGTTTAAGAGAAATTTAAACATGATGCAACACAAGACTAACTGGACCAGAGCAGACCAGAACTGGGGATGTGACAACTCACCCCTACTAAACAAGAATCTCGTCCCGAGATTCAGGACGCGAGATAAGAAATCAGAGGGGACACTATCTAACACAATCTTCTCGATCCCGGTTTCCCTCCTCGAAAATGTTGATTCATTGCATCCTATTGATCTTGTCATCCTTGCTTGAGATCTTCATCCAAGCGGTGATGATGAGAGAAACTCTACAACATTGATCTTCCAAAAGATCGAGCAACTCAAGATCAACCCATGGAGTGAGACGTTGAAACATCTCTTGAGCTGAGACATGGAGTACACCTCCAGGGGATGGAGTGAAACAAACGATGAAGGTTCACCTAGTGGCAATAATTCCACACCTAAGAAGATGGTGATCGATACCACCAGACGGGGCACCTTAGAGAAGGTGACTCGTAGAGTTACTCCCTTAAGTGGCAAAAAGAATTACTTTTGATATAGAGATCATTGAGATTACCTATACCAGCCTAAGGCAAACACAATCAATCGTTTGACGGAGTCCGAAAGAATGACATTCTCGGCCAGAATAGATGATGTGGACTACCTTGTATAGGACAAAGCCAAGGTTGATTTTTCTTATCACCGGAAATGGATGGAACCTATGGTAGGACCACTTTTGAAGATAATTCTGAACAGCAGTGATTGAGAATGGTAACCCATGGAGAATTGGCACACTGGCGGTGCAAGTTGGGAACAAAATGCAAATGCTGGGAATGATTCTGGTAACTGGGAAGAATCCCAACAGTAGAGAGTAATTCTACTCTCGAGGGGTTATAGCATAACCAAGAGCATGGGAGCAATCCCGGTTGGTGTCGAGGATAACACCTAGTGCTTGTGCGTGCTCTCAACAACTTGAGCATTCCCATATTCATCAAGGTTTTACCAATATCCGTGTCAAGGATCCTGGCAACACCACATACTACCATGATGAAAAATGATGGATGATGCAGATGCAAAGGAAGATAACAACTTCTCGGATTTCACCTTGGCGAGGCCAAGGGGACGAAATCTGGATGATCAACCGAGAGACATTTAGCACTCCGCTTCTAATGTTCTCCTTGATGTGTTAGCGTAAACCATTCATAGATATGTTTGGTATCTTGAACATCAAGTAAAGGTCGGACTTCGGAAGCACAAGAATCCATAAGGAACAACTAGGGAGTAAATCCTACGAAATCCTTATGGGGAGGTGGCCAACTTCTTCAATCAAGATTCTACAACAATAGGTCTTCCGGCTGGGTGTGTTGGCCACGACATCCACTTTACCGGTTATCGAGAGACCAAATTATAGTTCTTGGGAATTGCACCAACCATCATATCTGCCTGAGATTCAGTTCTGGTTGGTGTCAGGATATTCCAGACTCATCGAGTCTAGGAAGAAAAATGAAAGTTTACAACACAAATCGACGAGATGGCGTTCCGAGATTCTCGGGAAATAAACTACGATAGCAGCTCCAAAACATGAGTTGGTTCTGCTACATACGTGTGAACACGTTGTCCAAGACAAACATGACCACGTAGTAGTCTTACAATGAAACACTACCAAGTTCGGGTTGGGGAACCATCATTGCGGATAACGAAGTCCTTACATAAGTCCGGATCTTAAGAAGGAACTTCTTCTCCTAAGACAATCAATCAGTGGCTTGGTGTGCTAGGGATACATATGGAGTGAAGGTTGCAAAGCTCCAAACCACAGGATACTTCGCACGTATGCATGACTGACTTGGAATGATTCCACAGGAGGCAAAATAACTTTCTCGAACTCACGGTGACAACTTGCATCAATTACACATGAATTTGGGAAAATCTCTTCTCTCATCCAACATATACCTCATGAACGGGACACGAAGGCAATGCTTACAAAGTTTCCAACACTAGCTTAATGTCCTACAAAATCATGGAGAAGATAGCAGTGTTGCTGATGGGCTCAACAACAATTCATCCAGGTTTCCATGGAGATGGAATTCCATAATTATGTGAACAAGTGATAGTATTGGTCAGACCAATAGACGTAATGGTGTGTGCTCGAGGGATCAACCACGAGTAAGACAACATTAAGAACATCGTTGGTTCTGATTTGATTTGATGATAGCCCACACTCAAATCAAAGTTTTAGTAAGACAATAGATCCAACAATTGATCACGAGGATCAATCGATCAAGATATCATCTTTCTTCAACACTCACACAAAAGATATCCCTTGGAAGGAACTAAGTCAGGCAAGCTTTTATCTTCCAACTCTCCAAGTTGTCGTTTAGCTTAACCGGCTAGCTCAGGGTATCCATCACAGATTCTTGGAGAAGTGGTGGTTTATAAGGAACCAGCTTGATCACGAACTTAACATAGCGGTCAGGTGACAACCTGGTAATACTTCCGAGAAGATATTCAGAAAATCACGAACCACCGACATGTTGCTAAGCTCGAGATCAATCTTGCTTTTTCAGGGCAAGACGATACGATCAAATGAGCAAGGACTTAACAAATTCCTAACTCATCAATCAAGGAGTGCACCAAGAAAGTGGACTAGGTAGCACGATCAATCTTAGGATGATGATTCGGTAACGATCATGCTAAGAACGAGATTATCGTCCATTAACTACCAAGCAACGAAGTTGCTAGTAGAATTGATTTCACACATCACATTTCACTTGTCAGTATTCCGGTTACAACAACACGGAGATCAAGGAATGGACGATGATGGTGAGAAGTATCACTTCATCAAGAGTTCATAAGAGATAGTGCAATTCTCATTACATTCTTGACATAAAAATGGTAATACTCCAGGACAGAACAGTTTAGAAGCTACATTAGCATTCTTCATCTGCGGAGTACAACTTCTTTGACCCAATCCCGGATATGGATAAGGTACTGGAGTTTGGTTCTCCTAGTCATTCCGAGATAGAATGAATGGACGGATCACACGAGTAAAAGGCATCGATAAACACGAATGCACAACTACTCCTGACTATCAACTGATAGTCGAAGGTCATAAAACATCTGAAAAGGAGACAACTCAAGGAACATATAACTTCTGAGTTGTGGATGCATAGGTTAGTATGTCGAACAAGTTCCACATATTTCTTCCGGATAACCCATGCAGAAAGGTAGGACTGGCAGAGTCACAATATGAATGGAGTACTACTCAGGAGCACTCTGGTTGTGATCTTTTGGTTCGGGAGAACTTCTGCCAAAGATGGTTCATGGTATTGGAAGAACGATGACCACGGACCTCGAGGACTATCACAAGGTTACTAATATTCTAAGGAACGAGAAAATACTATCAACATGAAGTAAGTAGGGTGAAACTCGGGTTCAAGAACCCAGGAATAGAATACCTACCAACTAAATAGCATCACGGGATGCTTTCGAGAATAATGGCCAGAATCATCACACTGAGAATATAAAGCATTGCTAGATTACTGGGTGATCCTCTAGGATTACTTAGGGTCATAAAAATAACTCCAACATATATGTCGAGGTAACAGAGTACCTCAACACACTAACTAGTGTGATTAATCTGGTCTAAAAGGACATTAAGAACAGGTAGGAATGATTTGCAAGTGCATCAGACTATTTAGAAACATGGGATGACTCGGACAGCATAACGACTGTAATTGCTCGAAAATACTTTGAGATCCAAGCAAAAGAGTATCATATCCACCTAACATCATAATGTCAGGGTTCTGAGACCAACAGTTGAACAAACCGAAGTAGTAGAAACTGAACTGAGGGTTGAATCCACAATAACGTGATCCTGATAAATAGAATGAGAATCCTAGTTCTTAATCCCCGTGGAATAGAAGAAGGTGACTCAGATCAGAAGGTCATAGGGTAAAGGAGTAAAAAGAGCCTTACGTTCCCTTCCACAATCAATTCCCTTATATAACTAAAGAGTTTCTAGACACGACTTCGACCAGTTTGGCTTGCTAGTCCTACAGGCAGTCAGGCTCTGATACCAAAACTGTCAGGACCCCGATCCTAAGTCACACAGGTCTAGCCGGTAACACATCATATCACTTTGCGGCCTCACGCACGGTATCCCCACGGGTGCCACCTTACCTGGCCCGGGACCGTTTGCGCATTTTGGCACACATATATGATAGTGTCGCTAGCATCCATATGACAGAGAACCCGGGCCGACATGACTAGTTATAAACCAAAAGTGGCACTAAATTACAGAGACAGGCATACATGACCCAGCAACGAACGTGTCGGTCATCAACGTATGAACCCAAGTCGTAGCAAGCTACAAGGACTTAAAGGAACAACGCGTGACATTTCCCCTAAGGGACAGACACAGGAACGAAGAAGGACACATGCCGGCCAGCCTAAGTGTTCCGGAGCAGTAGCAAGCTACCAAGGCTCAGTGGAAGCACTAGGAGACATTTCCCTGTAAGATAGGCTACCAAGGGTAAACAACTAGGTGTCGGATCCCACACATAGCAATACACATTACACGTACGCATAACATGCAGGTATGTGCTGTACAACATGGCATCACAACATAACTCAACAACTCATATAGATAAAGGCCCAGAAGAGCCATCATAGCATTTATTACAAACAGAGGTCACATGACCCAACATACAGAGCATACAGGCAACGGAAGCATTACATGTCTGAGTACAGACATCTACAAATGAAAAGGGCTGAAAAAGCCTGACTAACTACAAGACCCTCCCAAGGGTACAAGATCGTAGCTGAGGTAACAAGCTAAACGTCGAAGTCCACGCGGAACCACTAGCGAGACTGAGGTCTCTCTGCAAAACATAAATTAAGCAAACGTGAGTACAAAGGTACTCAGCAAGACTTACATCAGAACTAGCTACATATGCATCGGTATCAACAAAGGGGGTGGGGGTGTTTGACTGCAGCAAGCCAGCTTTGACCCTGTGGCTATCCTAAACTACAACTGTAAGTAACTCTTTGAGGTGGCGCACACGAGTCCACATATTCACCGATCAATACACCACTATGGATCCGCTTCCGTCTCCCTACGAGAAGGCCATCCATAGCACTCACGCTTATCTTGCGCGTTTTAGAGTATCCACTTTCACTTGTCTATGAACTGTAATAGGCAACCCAGAAGTCCATTTCCGCGGACACGGCTATTCGAATAGATTATATTTAACCCTGCAGGGGTGTACTTCTTCACACACGCTCTCACCACTTACCGCCGTTTACACGACATGTACTCGACAACCTTCAAGTGGAGGCCCAGCGAGGGTGTCGGCCACGACCTGACTAACCACACAAGTCTCTCGTCCAGGTTTATCGCCTATTTGGGTTCCATCCGTGGGGAGATCCGGCCGGGGTGTCGCTCACGGCCCCAAACGATGTGTACAGGGTTCCCGCATCATCAAACGGGCAATCGGTACACCGTGCCACGTACCTGCCGTGTCACAGCCCACCCCGAGGGTCAGCGCTGCGCACGACCTCCAGTAAACTACAAACACCAGAAACTAGTTGCAACTCCTGGACAGAGATCATGTTGATTAATAAGTCGAGAGGGTCCATTGGTTTCGGGCCCAATGCATGGTAGTAACTGGTCATGGATCAACCAACACAGAACTCAGTTCCTGAGGACGGCTGCAATGAGACAACCCACCATGTACTCCTACATGGCCTCTCATCGCTACCTTTACCAAATCGTGTTCACACACTTAGCTCACACACCGTAGGACATGTTCATCACATTCCAATTCATCCCCGATGAATCAGACCTGACACAAATCTAAGCAATAGCAGGCATAACCAAAAATCATGAATGAGTAGGCACAACATGGCTCAATCAACTCCTACTCATACTAGTGGGTTTCAACTATTTACTGTGGCAATGACGGGTCATGCAGTGGAAAGGGGTTCAACTACCGCAGCAAGTAACAGTTGAAGCGTTGTTGTCCTAATGCAGTAAAAGAGAGCAAGAGCGAGAGAGTGGGATTGTATCGGAATGCTCAAAGGGGTTTTGCTTGCCTGGAACTTCTGAAGATAACATTGGGTCTTCATCGGTGTCATCGAACTCATCGTCGGAACACGTCTACTGAAAGGGGACAAGCACCGGCAAACAAGAGAGAACACAATCAATGCAATGCAACAATATGATGCATGATCATGACATGGCAATATGCTGTTGATTGAGCTAATGCAACTAGCAACACAATTAAATGAAGTTGGTTTAAACCAAGGGTTCAAATTCAAACTCCATATGTGATTATTTAATTGTCATTTAATTGATTTGACCTGATCAGCAGGCTTAGCTTGTTCAAACATGCATGAAAATGCCATAAACAGATTCCTTGAATTTTTCTGATCAATTTTCATATATAAATTATTTCCATCTGAGTTATAGATTATTTTCTATGATTTTTAGAAGTTTTGGTTATTTTCTGAAATAAATAAATCATTTCTGGTTTATTTAAAATCCCAGAAAATGGTTACTGCGTCAGCACTAGGTCATGCTGACATCAGCAAGTCAACAGGGGCTGGTCCAGTCAAACCTGACCAGTGGGGCCCACTGGTCAGTGTCTAAGGGCTGGTTTGTGTGCATGACAGGTGGGACCAGTCAGTGTTGACTTGACCAAAGTCAAACTGCCATGTGGGGTCCACCGGATTAGTACTAAGCTAAACAGGAAAATTAGACTAACCTAATTAGGTGCGAGGGCCCACATGTCAGTGTCAGTAGGGTTAATTAAGCTTAACAAAACTTAATTTAAATTAACAGGGCCCAGGGCCCACTTGTCAGCGACTCGGGGGAGGTCAACCTCGCCGGTCAAAACGGTCATCACGCCGGCGTTTAGCCGCCGGCGAGGATGGACGCGGCGGAGGGCGTCGGAAATCCTCCTCCGGCGACCAAATGGCCGGCGGAGGGCATCTACGTGGAGCTGGGACTCGCCCGCATCCATCTGTGCCATCGGAAGGGGGCTGGGGTGGCCGGAAGGTGGCCGGCGACGAGGTCTAGCGGCGGCAGCGCTCGGGCTTGCGCGGGCGCGGCGCTAGGGGGCTCGGGAGGAAGAAAAGAAGTGGCTACGGGCTCCTGGAGGGACGCTGAGCACGCCGGTGTGCTCGGTTGCCGCCCTGGGCGACGGTGGCCACGGCTGCAACATCGCCGGCGGCGAGAAGCTCACGGCCACGGCGAGAACGACGCTACGGCGAGAAAAAGAAGCGGGGAAGAAGGGGTTTCGGAGCAGAAGCTCACAGAGAAACTGTGGGGAAGGCCAGCGTGCTCGGGGGCGTCCTCGACGGCGCGAATCGAGCGGCGGCGATCGCCAGCCGTGGCGATGAAAACGGCGAAGATGGGGTGGCATCGGGGCACCTGGCGTCGCGTGCGTCGTCTTAGAGCTTCACGGAGCCGAGGCGGAGCTCATGGGCTAACTGGCCGGGCGTGGGGATGCTGGTGGCCGCGGCAACGGCGGACGGCGGCGACGAGCTCCGCTCGGACGCGGGAGGAAGAGAGAGCAGAGGAGGGGGGGCACCGAAGAGAGTGGGAGAAGTCCAGGGGAGTGCCAGGGGTGTCGTGGCGCCTCCAGGGAAGTCGGGGGAGGAAGCAGGCAGGCTGGAGGTGGCCGGCGCGTGGCTGCGGGCGCCGGGCACACGCCCTCGTCCTCCTGGCGGGAGGAGGAGGATGACTGGCACTGGGCCAGCACAGTGCTGGGCCGGCCAGTGGGCCGCAGGTAAGGCCAGGTAATCCTACTCTCTCTCTCTCTCTCTTTTCTAATAAAAGTTTATGTTTCTATTTTATTATTTTGTTCTGGGCTTTATTAAAAATACTTAGGCACTTTAAAAAATCACCAAACTGCTCATGCCCACTGTTTAGCATATAAACAACATGGAACATTTCAGTTTGGGGTTATTTGAGCATTTAAAATAATATATAAAATTTAAATTCCCAAATGCAAATAAGATATGATTTAATTCAAAAATCCAGAATGGTCCTAGAAATATGAGCAACATTTTTGGCACAGGTTTTTAATCAATCCAAAAATGATGAACTTTTCCAAAGAGCATTTTGGGTTCATTGAGAAAGATTTGAATTTTGAACCTAGTTGGTTTCCTCTGGTGCTAGGGTTTAGTCATCCCCATTTCAGTTTAAGAGAAATTTAAACATGATGCAACACAAGACTAACTGGACCAGAGCAGACCAGAACTGGTGATGTGACACCGTGGGGGGGGGGGTCGGCGCGCGTGGGCATGCTTGACCACGCGTGGTCCACCACGGGTGTGGCGCGTCGAGCGC
>LR738715.1:510435048-510452494 GCA_902687465.1 Secale cereale
GGGGGGGGTAGGGGTGCCGGTGGGGCAGAGACCGGAGAGGCGGCCGACGAGGAGAACCGGTGCATGCCGACATAGGAGCGGCGACGTTCGCCGGGGTTGCGAGCGACGTTCTCCGGGGGTGCGGGCGACGTTCGCCGTGGGCGCGGGCGCCATCAGGGGCGACGAGTTCGTGGCGGCGTCGGGCCATCGCCGACGAGGCCTATGGGGCGATGGTCCGCGATGGGTCGAGGGCGTCGGTTGCCCCTGATTCAGATCCACTCGGGGCGGGGGAGGGAGACGATAGGGAACAAGGGGAGGAGCCGGCGGTCCGACAGGGAGGTCCATTGAGGGGGGAGGAACTCCGTGCGGTGGCGGCTGCAGCGATGCCCCGATCCTGATCTGGATCGGGGGCGAGGGAGAGAGCGGCGTGGGGAGAGAGCGAGCGAAGTGGGGGGATCTTGGGTCGGGGTGGCTAGGTTTTCGGGGCCAGGAGTTAAGGGAGATGGGGTTGGGTCGGCTGACTAGGCTAAGGCCCAGTTGGGCCGAGGGGGGTGAGCCTGCCTGGCTGGCCTGGTGGCCAGCTAGGCCGAGGTCCAGTTGGGCTAGTGGGTTCTCTTTCTTTCTTTCTTTTTGTTTTCTTATTCAATTACTTTTTGTTTAGTGTTTTCTTTTAGTTACTTTATATTTTTATTTTAGCAAAATACCAAAATGGCACCTAATTTGATGTTACCCAATATGTCATTATCACCTTAACTTGGTACTCATACTAAATTAGTTTCATAATTAATTAATATTTAAAAGCATTTAAATAATTGTTTTAGCTACTGTTTTATTCACCTAATAGTATTTAATTATTTTATGACGAAGTGGTTTCTCAACCATATTTACTTACGATTTATTTGACACAACTTGAACATTTTAGTTTGATATTTGAAATCTTTTGTTGTTTTCTTTTAACTCAATTTTTAATTTGGATCTGTTTCGAACAAACACGAGATTAGCAACAGTGATCGTGGTGACGTGGCATCATTAGCGCGTAATTACTGTAGCGTAATTATCCGGACGTCACAATTCTCCTCCACTACAAGAAATCTCGTCCCGAGATTTAAGCGGTGGAGTAAGGGGGGAGTGCTGGTAGCGAAATTCTAACGAGTCTTCCCGGTCTTGACTGCCCTTTCGAAGAGGTTGATCCCTTTCGTTGATGTCTTCATTTCTCTGCTTCAAGTCATCGTGATCGTCATCCTTTCTTCGGGATCTCCATCGTCCTACGAATGCGACCAGGGGGGAAAACTCCCGAAGAACGCATCTCCACAAAGCTGGGCACCTGACGGTGAACTCAATGGGAAATACACGAGGTACCCCACGAGTTGTATTTTATTGAATTCATTGAGTGCAGTATACATCGGTACCAAAGTTTCAATTGGGTAGGCAATCATTCGATGCCTAGACAGAAGCTGGAATCAGGGCTTGAACAATGGGAATAACAAGGTGTTTGATTCCAGGATGAATAATGGTAAAGAATTTAGCTCATGAATCTCATATGTAGCCAGGTGCAAAGGATACTTTAGAATCCGGGTTGTACAGGAGAGTCAGGTTTCGATCCCGTGGACCTGTGGGTTAAGAGTAGGAAGGGTGATGACATCTGCACAGAAAGCAAGGCATGTCAGAGGATAGTCTATTAGCTAGGTTGGCAACAATGTCGGTACCAACGACGGGGGACGAAGAGAAACATTTTCTTGCTCGTTGAAACGAGGCGGACCGGTAGGCAATGTTTTCTTCCATCGGTGGTTACCAGAATGTTACCAACCATGGTAACATGGTCTCACCGACAGAGTTGTACAACAAGGTGTTTACATAAGCAGAGAATTATTACTACTTAGATTATATGTAGATCAAGGAAAGGTTAAACAAACAAATGGAAAGGAAAATTGTGATTACACACAATTATTAGGAGTATATCCATCCCATGGACAAGAAGAATCATGTCAGACAGGGTAGGAGAGCAAGCATCCAACCATTCAGATAAAGAGGCAAGGATTAATCAAGATGTTACCCATACAACGGTGTTTGGATAACAGACCAAGAAACATTTAGCATCGTGCCTCCAATGTTCTTGTTGATGAGCGGGGTATCATAGTCATGCTTCGAGGTAGTAATGATATGGTGTTTAAATCAAGGGTCAGACTTTGGATACACAAATGATCCATTAGGAGCAACTTATAAGATAAGTCTTACAATTTCCTCCTGGAAGAATGATTATCCTTGCAAAAGAAATTATAATGATAGGTCCTCCAGCCAGGGGTGCTAGGCATGACATCATATTAACGGGTGATCAAAGGACCAACATTATAACTCCTGGAAAGTTGTCCCAACCATCATATCTGACCGAGATTCAGATCCGATTGGTGTCATGATACCTTAGACTCAGGATGTTGGAGAAGAAAAAGGTGCAACTCAATATGGCGGGATAACATTATAAGATTCTCGGAAAATGAACTATGTAAGCCAGTTCCCGAAACAATAGTTCATCATTAAATCAAGGAGAGGATGAGGAGATGGCTGACGGGCTTAGCGACAATTCATCGAGAATTCCAAACGGATGGATTTCCACAATAATGTGAACAAGAAGATGACACTTGACAATTCAAATGATATAATGTTGTATGCTCGAAGAAAACAGACACCATTAATCATTAGTTGAAAGGTGTGCCCGAAATATGACCTTAGGCAGCAAGATCAATGTTAGAGTGACGATTCAATAACCAACAGTCGAAGAACGAACTGTCGATCATTAACTTGAAGGCAATAGGGTTGCTAGAAGTACAGAACTCAAGCAGCATCATTAGCATATTGGTATTCCGGTTAAAAACAACACGGGGATGAAGGAAGAATGGTGATGGTGAGAAGTATCATCATTCCAATAATTTCTAAGAGTTGGAGCAATCCCCACAACATTCTCGACATAAAAGACAGTAATATTTCAAGGCAGAACACAATACTAGCTGGAGAGCAAGTTGTATTCATAATGTGGACAAGTTCGCGATGAAAAGAAGTCAAGGGTGTTGTCGATGATAATAAAATCATCGAGGGCAAGGAGGGTATTTATCATCATGAACACAGTTGACATCTCGGAAGAAGTCAAAATGTTGAAGGTGATCCGACTGTAGGATCGAAAGTATGTCTAGAGGGGGGGTGATTAGACTACTTGTAAATATAAAAATTCTGCCTTTTGACAAAGAACAGTTTTTGGCAGATTCACAATTGTGATCAAGTCAAGCATCACCCTACACATGCAATTCTAGAGTATAGGCAGCGGAAAGTAAATTGCACATGTAGTAAAGAGAGGTGGAGAAGAGCAAACGCAATTTTGGAGACGCGGTGATTTTTCCCGTGGTTCCGATAGGTGGTGCTATCGTACATCCACGTTGATGGAGACTTCAACCCACCGAGGGTAACGGCTGCGCGAGTCCACGGAGGGCTCCACCCACGAAGGGTCCACGAAGAAGCAACCTTGTCTATTCCATCATGGCCTACGCCCACGGAGGGCTAGCCTTACTCGGGGTAGATCTTCACGAAGTAGGCGATCTCCATGCCCTTACAAACTCCTTGGTTCAACTCCACATCGATGACGGAGGCTCCCAAGCGACACCTAACCAATCTAGGAGGCACCACCCTCCAAAAGGTAATAGATGTTGTTGATGATGATGAACTCCTTGCTCTTGTGCTTCAAATGATAATCTCCCCAACACTCAACTCTCCTCACTGATTTGGCTGTGGTGGAAGAAAGGATTGAGTGGAAAGCAACTTGGGAAGGCTAGAGATCAAGTTTCATATGGTGGGAGTGGAGCAACTTGATCTCAACACAAGGGTAGGTAGTTCTCTTCTCATAAATGTAAGGTAGGAGTGGTAGTTCTTTCTGATGGCTCTCTCCACGAATGAAGTGGGGGTGGAGGGGTATAAATAGCCTCCACACAAAATCCAACCGTTACACACACTTTGGAGCAATCTCGGTGGGACTGAAGTGGATAACTCGGTGAGACCGAAAGTTCAAATAATGTGAACGTTGGGGTTTTCGGTGGGACCGAAAATACAATCTCGGTTAGTCCGATTCGTGCAATGACAAGAGCATACCAGTTTCGGTTGGACCGACTTTATCATCTCGGTGACACCGATTTGATGACAGAAGGTTACAGAACCTTGGCAGCCCATGTTTCGGTGAAACCGAGTTCAGAATCGGAATATCCGATTTTGCTAGGGTTTGGCTTATGGCTGAGGTGGTTCATCTCGGTGTGACTGAGTTTGGATTATCGGTGGGACTGAGATTACTTATGAGTGTATATGGCAGTGAAAGTTGCTGATAGTTTAGGAGATGTATCACTAAGCACTTGAGCAACCAGATCATCAAAATAACCTCATCCCCTTTTAATAGTATTGGCTTTTCCTATGGACTCAATGTGATCTTGGATCACTAAACCAAAAATGGAGTCTTGAGCTTTTGCCAATGCTTGCCTTAGCATTTTGAGGGGTCCACTTCTTCAGTCCTTGCCATACCCATATCACTGAACTTCTCTGAAATGATTCTCAAGTAACTATTAGTTCAATGATATATATGTTGTTATTAATTGCCAAAACCACCCGGGGATTAGTTGCACTTTCAATCTCCCTCTTTTTGGTAATTGATGACAACATATAGATCAAAGCTTCGACAAAGGATATAATCAATGAATAATATCGTCACTTTGAGAAGTATGTGATAAGCAAGAGCTCCCCCTAAATTTGTGCATTATTTAAGATTTGCGTTTGAATGCAAATGCACAATCGATTAGGATCATGGGTCACTCTTCCATGTCACATACATCTTGGTGGAGCGCACAAAATGATAAGAATGAACAACATGCACCCAATCACCAAGACATGAGTAAATAGTCATACAAGATAGGAATAGCATATGATAAGCATTAAGCACACATTAAAGCATAGTACGACCAAGCACTCATTAAGGTAGCATCAAACGGAGTATCAAGCACACTGAATGTCTCGAAAACCAAAAGTATCTCAAAGAAACCACAAAAGAACGAAAGAGCAAAAGCGCAAAGACAACAACACTCTCTCTCTCGAAGCCCTATGATCTATACAATTTCTCCCCCTTTGGCAACAAGTTACCAAAAAGTTCGAAAAAGCATAGAGCTAAGCGTCACTGTGGGCTCTGCTGGCGGCTCCCGTCTGGGTTGATGTCGGAGTAGATATGACGGCATCGGCGAAGACTTCAGCAGATGTCTGTGCTGGAGGAGTGGACACTGGAGCTGTAGCTGGAGTAACTGCTGGAACTGTGGGAGGTGCTGAAGCTGTAGTCCTGGTGTCAGTCACTGGAATAGCAGCTGATCGGGATCCTTTGGGAACCGGAGCAGTCTGTCGATGAGAATCCTGGACTAAGTCATCCTGCATAAGCTCTGCCTTGTCCTGCTTTGCTTCCTCAATGTCTGCCTCAAGCTTGTTGACGGTCACTTGAATTTCAGTCAGCTTCACGTCCAGAGCGTGGATCTTCTCGTCAACAATCCTCTCTAAGCTCTCCTGAGACTGTTCAATGCTGGCCAGGCGTTGTTCAATCCTTTGGGTAGCTTCAAGAATTTGCTCTCCGAAACTCTTTGGTTTAGCTGCTGCTGCTGCTGCTGCTTCTTTGTCAGCTTTGGCTTTCTTAGCAGCTTCGATCTTGGCTTGACCTTCAACAGATGTCGGATCCTCCTCATTCATCACAACAACATTGTCTTCATGCTCTGGCTGCAGCGGTAAATGTTTTCTATCCAACAAGAATTTGCCCGTGCCAAACTTGGCATTGACAAGCATCTGAATCTGCGGGGCAAATCCACATGACCTTTTCTGGTCAGCTGCAGTCCTCTTAATGGACTCTACCATCAAGTCCATCACCTTGAAAGGTGCTTTCTCATCAAGTATATGCAGCATGTTGATAGAATATCCTCTGATCATGCGATGATCTCCAGACTTGGGCATCAAGGTATGCCTCAAAATGATATTAGTGGTAGGTAAGCCTGCCTGGAGATGGTAGACTGAGCCGAGCTTCCAAATTTCCAAATCCGCTGCTGGAATCTCTTTGTACATGTTCTTCATGGATTCATGATTCTTCTTTGGAATCCCATAGACATCAATATCATCTTCTCGCTGCACTGGAGCATTCAGAATTTCAGCCCATTCTTCAACTGAAGAAGAGAATCTTTGACCTTCAGTCATCCACGTGATCTTTCCATCAGGATAGAAGTGAGCTGTGGCATAGAATTGCATTATCATCTCATCGTTCCAACTGGTCAATTTCTGACCTACAAAATCTGCAATTCCACATGCAGTGAAACTTTCATGCACATGTGGAAAGAAATCTCTGTGCTCTTCGCTGTCAATGTACTCCCAGTCAACATATCTGGTGTCTGTGACTATTGGCCTCTTGTCCATCAGCACGGTCTCATAGAAGTCCTGCTGCTCTCTGGTGTGAAATCTGGGATCTACAGCAGTTCTTCTCCTCATGGCATATGGGTCAGCTTGTCTCCATAGTCTGAGACCTCTATCCTTCCTTGCCTTCATGTCCTCAGCTTGAGGATGAGCATCATTATGAAGTGACAGTTTTGGATGAAGTTTCAGCAAAACTTGTCCTTCCTCGTCAGACTCAGCTGGTGGCACATCATCCTTGTTCTTTTCAGACGCTGGAATGTTTCTGATGGTCCTCTTGGGCTTGGCAGCAGGCTTTGCTAGAGCTGCCCTAGCTGGAGCAGATTTCTTGGGCTTTGATGTGGCTCCAGCCTTAATGGCATCACCCATGAGCTTCTGCTTCTGAGGTGGAGGCTGGGGTGCTTCCTCATCCTCATCCTCTGCTGCTGCATCTGCATGAGAATCTGACACATGCACTACCCTCTTTCTCTTGGTGGTTTTCTTCACTTTGCTTGGAGCTGCCTCTCCCAAATTCAGCTTCTTGGCAACAGTTGACTGCTTGATTTTGCTGGTGCCCTTCTTAGATTGCTGACCTTGTTGCTCTTTGGCAACAACCTTCCTCTTAGGCTTGGAGGTCACCTCTTCCTCAACAACAAAGTCTGAATCTCCATCATCTGAATTCTTCTCCTTTCTAGCTCTGGTGGCTGCAGGAGGCATGCCACTTGGTGTACTCCTCTCACCATCATCAAATGGGCTACTAGTATCAGGACTAGTGTCTGCCTCTGGAATGTCTGCAATGGGTGTCTCTGACCTGTTCTGACTGTCACTGGTATCTGACATGGCTGACAACCTGTGAATAGATAAGGTATAGGCAGAGAAGAAGAGTTATCACAAACTGCAGAAGTTTTGCAAAAAAAATGAGTTCAAATTCTAGTTTTAAGTTTTCACAGAAGACATTTCGGTCAGACCGAGTTTAAGTTTCGGTGAATCCGAAGTGTTAAACAGGAGCTTGGCACACCACTTTCGGTTTGACCGAAGTGGGTTTCGGTCCTGCCGAAAACACTAGGGTTTCACAAAAACTACATTTCGGTCACACCGATTTGCACAACTCGGTTGGACCGAAGAGTGCAGTGCAATGGCCAGAGGCCAAATCGGTCACACCGAAATTATAAAATCGGTTTCACCGAGATGTGTTCCGTGGAAACCTAACCCTAAATTTTTTACTCGAATCTAGTTCAAACAAACCAATCTGGTGTACAGGAAGATTTCAATCGTGGCAAGATACTAGGCAATCCAAACATGCATTGAATCGGAGATGGGAGCACGAGTGGGATCAAAACTCACCCTAACTTGGTGGAGTTTCTCTACGGCGGCAACGGCGCGGAGGAGATGTCCGTTGACGGCGATGGAGACCTGCGGCGAGGGCGCACAGGCGACGGCAGCAGGTGATGTGGGGGCGAAAACGTTTGAAGGAGGAATCAACGCGCGCGGCCCTTGGAATATATATACCCCTTTACTGTCGGTGGGACCGAGTTGAAAAACTCGGTGGCACCGAGATGGATAACTGCCAGGCAGTTATGCATTTCGGTCACGCCGAAAATCACAACTCGGTTTCACCGAGATGAAAACCTAGATCAGTCTAAAAGCTTTCGGTTCGACCGAGTTTGAGTGAGTTGGTCTGACCGAAATCAATTAGAAGGTTTTGGAGATTAGCCCTAGACGGATCGGTGGCTCCGAGTGCTCCTCACCCGGAGGGTCCGAAAATGACTTGTTCAAAGTTTGTGATGTAAGCATGAATAGAATTTGAGACAAGAGAGCATAGATAGCTAGGGGAGGTACTTAGGCATTCTTGTCCATCCATTTGGTCAGAAAAATCAAAACAACCAAAACAACAAATGGATGTCCTCGAATGGATAAAATCATGCATCCAACATGCTCACACAGTAAGATAGCAAATGAAATATGTGTCAAACATGCACAATCAAAACTCTAGCAACTCACACACAATTTGTCGATGACTAGGTCATCTTTATATGAGTATTTTGACTTAGGAGCCAAATGAGAACATTTGATCATATGTCATACTCATCGTTTAAGCACAAGTGGGGTTACCACTTTTACATAAAGCATTGATGTGTTCACATCATTTGAAGATGCTTTAGCTCAATTTTTTTAGAGCAAAGCTCCCCCTAGATGTGAGAACCCCTTTTAAAGGGTCAAACTAACCTTGGGTTGTCGTAGAAGACTTCATGTAGATGTTGAAGATGTGGATGCTCAATGTTGATGGAGATCATCAAGAGTTGGGAGCTATCCTTTGGATTCGGGCACTTTCAATACCTACATGGGTTAGTCCCACAAGGAACAAACAAGGATATCCATGGACATAGATTGAAGTTCACAATAGATGATGTCCATGAAAGCAATGATTACCTTGTCCCTTGACTTACCAACAAGAGGGTTTGTGACTCCATGAACTAGTGCATGATGTGGAAGTTGATTGCACAAGTTCTTTGCCAAAATGAATGTGAGTGAAGTATGTTGGCGGAGTCACCCTCAAGAACTTTCTAGTTCTTCTTCTTCGGGATCCACATCATCTTGATGGGAATCCTTGGGGTTGTAGTTGAGCTTGACGAAGTAGAACTTGACGTTTCCTTGGGAACCCACTTGACCATGGCTTCAGGTGCTTCAACGAATGCATCAATCTCCTCTTGAAGCTTGTCCTTGGCTTTTAGCTTGTGGTCTTGTGGTGGAAGGTCATCTTGAGCTTGTTCCACATTGGAAGAAGTAGGATCATACTTCTCCTTTTGAGAAACAAACTGTGGAGTAGGATATTGACCTTCTTCCCACTCAACACCTTCGGCGTTGAACTTTCGCTCAAAACCAATTCCTTGATTCTTCCGGTGCCTTCCTTGCTTGCGAACAATTTCCTCAAAGTTCTTGCTTCCGGCAAGGCTCTTGTAGACACCTTTCTCTATGATCCCTTTCAATAAACTATTCTCTTGCTCAAGTGTAACTTGGCTTGAAACATTGTTAGTGGAATCAAGAGAACTACTAGAAGCAACAATATTGGATTTAGCATGGTTATTGTTACTACTAGAGGAAGAATTTTTCTTATGCTTGTCATGCTTAGTCTTAATAGGTGGCAAGAAATTAGACAAGAGAAGTCGTTTGGCAAGATATGAAGAACTCTTCTTTCGAAGATCGTCATTGATCGCTTTTAGAAACTCATGTTCTTGCTCTAGAGTGAGCTTCTCGAAGCGTAGCTTCTCATGAGATCTTAGGAGCTCTCTATGATCTTCTTGAGTTGTTTCATGAGCTAACTTAAGAGTGTTTAGTTCTTTAGTTAGACGCTCAATCTCCTTCATAGCATTGTCATTCGACTATTCTCGACTATAAAGACTACTAGCATTTTCATCGTTACTAAGCTCACTAGATTTATCATGCAAGAGCTCATCTTCACCAAGCAAGTCATCCTCATCACTATTGAAGTCAATGAATTCAGGGTGTGATACCTTGGGGCCTTTAGCCATGAAGCATCTTCCAATTCCCTCATTTGGTGAATCAAATAAGTCGTAGGAGTTGGAGTTGGAGGATACGAGAGCAAGACCGGCAACACCTTCATCTTGACTGTAGTCGGAGTCGGAGTGATAGCTTCCATCGGATTGATTGTCGGAGTCGGAGCCGGAGACCCATTCACCTACATGAGCTTGATGTCTTCTTCTTGTGTAGCTCCTTGATGACTTGTCTTTCCTCTCCGAATCCTTGCTTCTCCGAGAGGGTCTTCGTTCATAACGATCATCTCTACTCCTTCTCTCTTTCCGAGGTGACTCATCTCTTGAACTTCTTCTTCTTGGAGATTCTTCTCTTCTCTTGTGGGGAGTCGTACACTCATTTGAGTAGTGTCCGGGTCTTCCACAATTGTAGCAGTTTCGATCACGACTAGAAGATCTCTTTTCATCATATGATCTAGACTTTGAGCTTCTCTCTTTGTCTCTATTCTTGTAGAATTTGTTGAAGTTCTTAACCATTAGGCTTATCTCTTCATTGGAAACTAACTTGTCACTTGAGGTTGTGGGAGCATCACTTGTAGCTTTTTAAGCACCACTCGACTTGTTGTGAAGCTCTTCCTTATCCTTAAGTGTCATCTCATGAGCAACAATTCTTCCAATGACTTCGGTTGGCTTGAGAGTCTTGTAGTTTGGCATCATTTGGATCAAAGTGCACACGGTGTCATACTTTCCATCCAAAGCTCTGAGAATCTTCTTGATGATGAAACGGTCGGTCATTTTTTCGCTTCCTAAGCCGGCAATCTCATTTGTGATGAGAGCAAGCCTAGAGTACATTTCAGCGACTCCTTCACCATCCTTCATCTTGAACTTGTCAAGTTGACCTTGAAGAATATCTAGCTTTGATTCCTTCACAGACTCGGTACCTTCGTGCATTTCAACCAAAGTATCCCAAATCTCTTTTGCATTTTCAAGACGGCTGATTTTGTTGAACTCCTCGGGACACAAGGCATTGAAGAGAATGTCACAAGCTTGAGCATTGTTTTGCAACATCCGCAATTCTTCCGGTGTAGCTTCGCGATCCGGAACTTTTCCTTCCTCGAAGAATTCACCTTGCATACCAACACAAATAATGCCCCATGCGGCTGGGTTATGACCAAGAATATGCATTTTCATTTTATGCTTCCAACTAGCAAAATTTGTACCATCAAAGTAAGGACCTCTACGAAAATTACCCTCACTAGACGCCATACTCTCCTAGGTTGTGAAACCAAGCTTATGGAGTCCAATGCAATGGAAACCAAAACAATGGAGACCAAAGCTCTGATACCACTTGTAGGATCGAAAGTATGTCTAGAGGGGGGGGGGTGATTAGACTACTTGTAAATATAAAAATTCTGCCTTTTGACAAAGAACAGTTTTTGGCAGATTCACAATTGTGATCAAGTCAAGCATCACCCTACACATGCAATTCTAGAGTATAGGCAGCGGAAAGTAAATTGCACATGTAGTAAAGAGAGGTGGAGAAGAGCAAACGCAATTTTGGAGACGCGGTGATTTTTCCCGTGGTTCCGATAGGTGGTGCTATCGTACATCCACGTTGATGGAGACTTCAACCCACGGAGGGTAACGGCTGCGTGAGTCCACGGAGGGCTCCACCCACGAAGGGTCCACGAAGAAGCAACCTTGTCTATTCCATCATGGCCTACGCCCACGGAGGGCTGGCCTTACTCGGGGTAGATCTTCACGAAGTAGGCGATCTCCTTGCCCTTACAAACTCCTTTGTTCAACTCCACATCGATGACGGAGGCTCCCAAGCGACACCTAACCAATCTAGGAGGCACCACCCTCCAAAAGGTAATAGATGTTGTTGATGATGATGAACTCCTTGCTCTTGTGCTTCAAATGATAATCTCCCCAACACTCAACTCTCCTCACTGATTTGGCTGTGGTGGAAGAAAGGATTGAGTGGAAAGCAACTTGGGAAGGCTAGAGATCAAGTTTCATATGGTGGGAGTGGAGCAACTTGATCTCAACACAAGGGTAGGTAGTTCTCTTCTCAGAAATGTAAGGTAGGAGTGGTAGTTCTTTCTGATGGCTCTCTCCACGAATGAAGAGGGGGTGGAGGGGTATAAATAGCCTCCACACAAAATCCAACCGTTACACACACTTTTGAGCAATCTCGGTGGGATCGAAGTGGACAACTCGGTGAGACCGAAAGTTCAAATAATGTGAACGTTGGGGTTTTCGGTGGGACCGAAAATACAATCTCGGTTAGTCCGATTCGTGCAATGACAAGAGCATACCAGTTTCGGTTGGACCGACTTTATCATCTCTGTGACACCGATTTGATGACAGAAGGTTACAGAACCTTGGCAGCCCATGTTTCGGTGAAACCGAGTTCAGAATCGGAATATCCGATTTTGCTAGGGTTTGGCTTATGGCTGAGGTGGTTCATCTCGGTGTGACTGAGTTTGGATTATCGGTGGGACCGAGATTACTTATGAGTGTATATGGCAGTGAAAGTTGCTGATAGTTTAGGAGATGTATCACTAAGCACTTGAGCAACGAGATCATCAACATAACCTCATCCCCTTTTAATAGTATTGGCTTTTCCTATGGACTCAATGTGATCTTGGATCACTAAACCAAAAATAGAGTCTTGAGCTTTTGCCAATGCTTGCCTTAGCATTTTGAGGGGTCCACTTCTTCAGTCCTTGCCATACCCATATCACTGAACTTCTCTGAAATGATTCTCAAGTAACTATTAGTTCAATGATATATATGTTGTTATTAATTGCCAAAACCACCCGGGGATTAGTTGCACTTTCACCGACACATTTGCCGGGAGGTTTCAAGAGGATGCAATCAAACAACAACGGCAACAAGCAAGGGAATGACGAAGTGGCAAGTTATAGGATCAATATATAAGATGAAAGCTCAGAACCAAAGTTGCCTTTCAAGACAAGCAACATGATGTTGAAAGCTCAACGTAAGTTGTGCTCACACACTGAAGAATTCGTGCACCAGAGAAGGATGAGATAGCATAGTCAAAGATAGCAAGACCAGAATGCAGCCGATAGTCTAGGAATGACTAGACTGAGTTCATAATTTCCCAGTAAAAATACTATCGGTATTTTATTTGTAGTGCGGAATAATTTCGCTAGTTGGTGTCCTCGGTTGACAACAACCCAGAACCCGTAGAGTGATTACGACAAGGAAAGACATTACTCCAACAAAGTTAGTAAGATGTGGTGCAATGGCAAGACATCTTCGAGATACCAGTTGGTAATACTCGAAGGTAGAAAATGATATAAGTAGAACCGGTTCATTGACCTATGACAGTAGATACTTCAACCTTGCAAAAAATTGACGAGGCACTAGAATGAATTCCCATTAGATATATCAGATCAGGACAGCATGGTCGGAACCATAACTATAAGGAATCAATTGAGGAATACCGAAAGAACCATATAGCTGGATAATCATTTTGCAAGAAGTTTACGAGACGGTCTACATCATTTTAATGGGCATGAACACAAGTCCAAGGTCGACTCCCACTTCTTTAATGCATATCATTTCATTCTCCTCTCGCTTTGATATAACTATAGTGTCGGAATTTTATCTGGTAGAACACCGGAAGAGTATGACTTGTGAAACTTTTGGGTTCTCATGGATTAGGGGAAGGCATAGGTTCAACCCATCGGTCATCTTAGTAACATATACCATAAGTTTCAAAAGTAAATACTCAAGCTCGAAAGCAGAGCAAGGTTGGCCAGGCATGGGATACAATTTACCAAAGGCATTATGTATCAGGGGAAGAACTCACAAGGTGATTGAATATGAAGGACACTTTCAGATAACAATCCAACAAGGGATCGGGCGATCCACAATGGAGCTGATGTGAGTATCGGTACTCACCCAGAGGAAGAAAGAATGCAGGGGCATCAGATTCAAGAATCAATCACCTTATTAGTCTGATGCTTAAATAGAAAGAAATTATGGTTTCCAAAATGAAGGATCGGAAGCAGACGCTCTAATCAAGGATGGATAAATTGAAAACACTTAGTTGGAAATCAATAAAGGTTTGAATTTCCGAAAACCAACTCATGTCCGGAATGACGTCTGAGCCGGAAAGATAATTTCTAGGATTCTTCTAAGGATTGCAAGCAATCACAACATATTGAATTGACGGACTAAAGAAGATAATGACAAAGGATGTCAATATGATTACTAGACTTATGGGGTTAACAATAATGCAAGCCAACAAGAATTTCAAGAGCAATAAGCTGTTGAGGCTCTTCGGAAGATCGAATGGTATTACAAAACTTTTTTCAAATACCTGAATCAACTGGGGATGAGCGGATACTCGATGAGTGCGAGAAATTATCCATATGGGTATTCAGGTGGCAAAGAACTGCAAGGCAGTAATCACAAAGGATTCTCGGAATAGCGGGAAGTAGTTCAGGGTATCTTGTACTAACAAGAGTAATCGAGAATGAAGGTATGGATGGCAAGTATAAGTAGCTATCCATAGGGATGTCTCAGTGGTGGTGAATTTCAAAGGCAATGACCACAAGGGTCTCGGGAAAATATCGAGGGATATCCTTAGAATCTTCTGACGAAGCAGGTGATCTTCCGAAATGAGGGCTCTCCGGGAGAAATAGTTACGAGAACCTAGAGTCGGACTTAGTAAAATATTTTAACCCGAATAGAAGAGAGATCAGAGTCCCAGAGCATAGAAGAGGAATAAAAGATCCTAACACCACCCATCGGATTTGTGGGCCCGTAAGCCACACAACAAGTTAGTAGACTCAACTTCGGCCAAGTAGTTGGAAAGGGGGATTCCTACAGGAAGTCGGCTCTGATACTAACTTGTGACGCCCCCGATTTGATCGTACACTAATCATGCACGCAAATGCGTACGACCAGGATCAGGGACTCACTCGAAGATATCACAACACAACTCTAGACACAAATTAAAATAATACAAGCTTTATATTACAAGCTAGCGGCCTCGAGGGTTCGAATACATAAGCTCGAAACACAAGAGTCGGCGGAAGCAATAGTATCTGAGTACAAACATAAGTTAAACAAGTTTGCCTTAAGAAGGCTAGCACAAAAGTAACAACGATCGAAAAGGCAAGGCCTCTTGCCTGGGACCTCCTAACTACTCCTCGAAGCCGAACTCCACGTAGAAACATCCTCGGGATCTTCTGGCTCCTGGACTCCATCAATCTGGTTGCATCATCCGAGAAGGAGAGACAAAAGGGGAAAAGGGGGAGCAAAGCAACCTTGTGTACTCATCCAAAGAACTCGCAAGCAAGGATCTACACTACATATGCAATGATATATGTGTAAAGGGGGGGTAATATCAGTGGGCTAAACTGCAGAATGCCAGAATAAGAGGGGGATAGCTAATCCAATCGAAGACTAAGCTTCTGGCAGCCTCCATCTTGCAGCAGTAGAAGAGATTAGATGGAATAGTAACAAGTATCCAACTTTTCGCAGCCTCCGTCTTGCAGCAGTAGAATAGAATAGATGGTAAGTTCACCAAGTAACATCGTATAGCATAATCTTACCCGGCGATCCTCCCGCACATCACCCTGTGAGAGAGCAACCACCGAGTTATATCTGGAACCTGTCTGGGTGTGTTTTATTAAATATCCAGTTCTAGTTGTCATCAGGTCAGAGTACTACTTCGGGTCGTCCTTTTACCGAGGGACACGGCTATTCGAATAGATTAACTTCCCTGCAGGGGTGCACCACATAACCGAGCACGCTTGTCCCATTTGGCCGGACACACTTTCCTAGGTCATGCCCGGCCTTGGAAGATCAACACGTCGTAGCCCTACGTAAGCACAACAGAGAGGTCAGCACGCCGGTCTAAGTCCTAGGCGCGTAGGGGTCCGGGCCCATCGCCCAACGCACACCTGCACATTGCGTACGCGGCCGGTGAGCAGACCTAGCAACCTTCATTACTAAGGAAGTTACGTTACGCGGTCCTACCCGATGCGTGCCGCTAAGTCGCTGACATCAAGAAGGTTTCGGATGATACCACGATGTCGAGAGCCCATAACTATTCCCACGTAGCTGGTTAGTGCGTATAGGCCAATGGCCAGACTCAGATCAAATATCCAAACTCGTTAAGCGTGTTATTATGAAATAACTGCGGACAACGACCAGGGCCAGGCCACCTCTCCACTGGTGTCTCAACCTGCCATGTCACTCCGCCACAAAGATCCACTCGGGGGGGCCGTCGGGAACTCAGGCCCATCACTACCTGGATGGAGCCACCTGTCCTTTCAACCCCCACATCGAATCACTTGCGGGTACTCAATGAGCCGACCGGACTTTAGTCACATCATGTATCATGTATAAGTGTGTAGTATATACTCGTGATCACACCCAAGTGATCACGGCCCGATATATTAGCAGGGCAGACGGACAAGGGTGTAGGGCCACTGATGGAATACTAGCATCCTATACTAAGCATTAGGATAGCAGGTAAAGGTATCAACAGTTGTAGCAACAATGATAGGCTATGCAACAAATTAGGAGTTATCGAATCATCAACAGTAGCAAACCTAATGCAAGAATAAGAGAGAAGAGAATGGGTGATATCTGGTGATCAACGGGGGGTGGCTTGCCTAGAAGCTTTGTTGAAATGATCTGGTCGTCGACAACGTAGCCGTAGACAGCAACGTTGGTGGCAATGGTCTCGGTGTCTATCGAGAGGGGAGGGGGGGGGAAGAAACAGTCAATATAAAGCAGACAATAGTAACACAAAGTATGACATGGCGATATGATGTGCCGGGTGTGCCCTAACGCAGTGTTACATGTTACCGACAAATGAGGATCCCATCCGAGGATGTTTTCCTGATTCCGGACATTTGTCAAACAGATGACCGGAGGGGGAAAGTTCCATGTTTAGGTATTTAGAAGCACCGCACGAATACGCGGTAACGTATCCGGGTTCGTCTCGTCGTTCTGAGCAACTTTCATGTACAAAGTATTTTCATCCGAGTTACAGATTATTTTATACGAATTTTTAAAGATTTAAATCATTTTTTAAATTAACAGAATTAATTTAACTATAAATTGTAATTATGATGTCAGCGTGATGTTAGCATGATTTCAGCAGTCAACCGTGTGTTGACTCGGTAAACAGACGTGCGGGTCCCGCATGTCATTGTCTAACTAACTAACTAACTGTTTAATTAGATTAGTTAGTAGGTTAATTAGGTTCAATAGTTAATTAACATAATTAATTAATTAATTAATTATTTTAATTATTATTCTTTTTTTAACGTTCTGTGGGGGCTAGGCCCACCTGTCATAGGCCAGGCCGGACACATCCGGCTATGCCCATTCGGGCGCCGGACATGTCCGGGCAGCGCATGTGCGGGCGTGGCCGTGGCCGGCCGGCCAACGCAGGCAGCAGCAGGGGGTGGCTGGGCGCGGCCGAGGCAGAGTGGCGCTGGGGAGCGGGCGGCAAAGTGAAGGATGGGGCCGGGGAGTGGTCG
>LR738715.1:510452745-510477360 GCA_902687465.1 Secale cereale
GGTGGCGTTGACCGAGGCAAGGGGAAAGGTGAGTGGGCGGCGGAGGAGCTCCTAGAGGGGGCAAGGTAGGGGTGCCGGTGGGGCAGAGACCGGAGAGGCGGCCGGCGAGGAGAACCGGTGCAGGCCGACGTAGGGGCGGAGTCGTTCGCCGGGGTTGCGGGCGACGTTCGCCGGGGGTGCGGGCGATGTTCGCCGTGGGCGCGGGCGCCGTCGGGGGCGACGGGATCGTGGCGACGTCGGGCCATTGCCGACGAGGCCTATAGGGCGATGGTGCAAGACGGGTCAGGGGCGTCGGTTGCCCCAGATTCAGATCCACTCGGGGCGGGGTGGGGAGACGAGAGGGAACAAGGGGAGGAGCCAGTGGTCCGGCAGGGAGGTTCATCGAGGGGGGGAGGAACTCCGTGCGGCGGCGGCTGCAGTGATGCCCCGATCCTGATTTGGATCGGGGGCGAGGGAGACAGCGGCGTGGGGAGAGAGCGAGCGAAGTGGGGACAAGGGGATTAAGGGAGATGGGGTTGGGTCGGCTGACTAGGCTAAGGCCCAGTTGGGCTAGTGGGTTCTCTTTCTTTCTTTCTTTTTGTTTTCTTATTTTAATTACTTTTTGTTTAGTGTTTTCGTTTAGTTACTTTATATTTTTAATTTAGCAAAATAACAAAATGGCACCTAATTTGATGTTACCAAATATGTCATTATCACCTTAACTTGGCACTCAAACTATATTAGTTTCATAATTAATTAATATTTAAAAGCATTTAAATAATAGTTTTCTCTACTGTTTTATTCACCTAATAGTATTTAATTATTTTATGAAGGAGTGGTTTCTCCACCATATTTACTTACGATTTATTTGACACAACTTGAACATTTTAGTTTGATATTTGAAATCTTTTGTTTTTTTCTTTTAACTCAATTTTTTATTAGGATCGGTTTCGAACTAACACGAGATTATCAACAGTGATCATGGTGACGTGGCATCATTAGCGTGAATTTACTGTAGCGTAATTATCCGGGCATCACAAGAGTGGTCCGTGCCGCGGGAAGAGGTGCTATCACGGCCGCCCAGGGTGGCGTCGACCCCCAGAAGGAGTACGCCCATGACCCTGAAGCACCACTACAGGGGTAGAGACATGCTTGCGAGGGCGGCCCCGCCCCCTCTTGAGCGGCAGCAAGTCGGATCCCCCTCGCGAGCTTTCCCTTTCTCCGCGGCGGAGAACCTCTTCGTTGGCGCCGTGGAGGCTGCAACAAGAGGGCGAAGAAGCAAGGAAGAAGAAGAGGCGGGCGACAAGAAGAAGGAGATGAGCAATGGGGGCTTCACCCTCTCCCCATTTATAGCTTGGTGGAGGCCAACCGCCGGCCTCCACGATCTCACGTAATGATTGTTTTTCTATGTGTGCAGCAGGGTCTCGTCAAGTAAGGCAGTTACCGAGGCAGCGGTGGGAAGCATAGACTCCCACGTCCAATCAAGTCACCACACGTCAACCAAGGCCGCAGGCGATTGGGGCCCGCTGTGCTTCGCCCTTGCCCCTTTGGCTTAGCCTCGAAGCCAAGTTCGAGTGCACCTTGGGCCCGGGGGCTACTGTCGGTGTTCTGGGAATGGGGTACCCAGACTTGCCTGCCTGCGGCCCGTGACGTGCCTCCATCGGCGGCCTAGTACGGCCCAACTTCAGCAACCACAACTCAAGACCCTCGCGAGGGGCCGAGCCTCGCGAGGCGGACGACGGCAAGACCCCCATGGGGGCAGCCTCTCTAGGCTGGCTCCCGAGGAGCAGAGATATCTATGCAAGACGCACCTCGCGAGGTTCACGTGACGTGAGCCATGACGTCCAAGGCTAGGCGGGCGCCAGCGAGCGCAGTGTACTAGTTTCCCCTTTGGTGCTAATGGGGCAAGCGCAGGTATGGAGTCCCGAGGAATCAAGCAAAGATTTCCATATCGATGCAACAAGACCAAGGACCATCAGGGTGGCAGAATGGAGGTCATCGTGGAACCCGACGCGGAGTTACCCCCAGAGCCTTTGGCAGGCGAAGACCACTTTTGTCAGGATAACTTGTACTAGCTGTTCCCCTTCAAATTTAGCCATTGTGGGATCCCTTCCCGCCGATATTTGGGAAGAGGACCAAAGACACTATAAATAGGACCTAGCCACCACCATGGACGGCAGCTCATCTACTAGAGAGAGAGAAAGAGAGAGATCCATTTCACCCTACACACACCACAAGCTCATTCGAGCCCAAGAACACCTCTCCTCCGGAGGCTGTTCATCCATTGTACTAGTTCATCTTCAGCCCCTCGAGGCAATCCACCACACACACTAGAGTAGGGTATTACACCACAAGGTGGCCCGAACCAGTATAATCCTCTGCGTCCCTTGTTCCTTGAGTTCGTCGAGCCAGGCTGCGGAATCGTAAGGCGAGCACGCTGGGGAGAGAGTGTTCTTCGTGCACACCCCAGAGTTTGAACCTCTCAAGGGTTTGTGGAACCCGAAATCCGACAGGGGTAACGTTCTCTCCCTTTCTTCAAGTTGATGAAGAGGAAAGGCCCGTTCGAATGGACTCCTGGGGTTGACACGGCTTTCGAGGACCTCAAGAGGTATCTCACCAGCCCCCCTGTGATGGTGGCATCGGGCCTCCACGAGCCCTTGGTGCTCTATCTAGCCATCATGCCACATTCAGCCAGTGCCGCACTAGTGGTGATCCTGAAGGGGCCCCAAATTGATAACCCGAAGAAACAAAGTGGCTCGGTTTCAGCTGGGGAAGTGCAAGTTCATGAAGGAGCCAAGGAGACCACGGCGGACCTTCAAGATGGCAAGGCTCCAAAGGAGGGGAACACTTGGGGCCTCCGAAGCCTCGATGGGCGGTGAGGGTCCCGTAGACCCTTTGGTTTAGGAGGCTCGGGATGCTGCAGCCACATCCACCCTCATCGAGCACCTAGTTTACTTCGTAAGCATAGTACTGCATGACGCACGGGCCCGTTCCCTATGTCGCAGAAGCTCCTACTAGCGCTCCTTGTGGCCTCACGGAAGCTGCATCACTACTTCCATGGTCACCCCATCAAGGTCGTCTCAGCTTATTGATGACCCACAAGTGTAGGGGATCTACCGTAGTCCTTTCGATAAGTAAGAGTGTCGAACCAAACGAGGAGCAAAAGGAAATGATAGGCAGTTTTTAGTAAGGTATTCTCTACAAGCACTGAAATTATTGGTAACAGATAGTTTTGTGAAAAGGTAATTTGTAATGAGTAGCAAGTAGTAAAAGTAAATAAGGTGCAGCAATATGGCCCAATCCTTTTTGTAGCAAAGGACAAGCCTGAACAAACTCTTATATAAAGGAAAATGCTCCGGAGGACACATGGGAATTATCGTCAAGTTAGTTTTCATCACGTTCATATGATTCGTGTTCGTTACTTCGATAATTTGGTATGAGGGTGGACCGGTGCTTGGGTACTGCCCTTTCTTGGACAAGCATCCCACTTATGATTTACCTCTATTGCAAGCATCCGCAACTAGAAAAGAAGTATTAAGGTAAACCTAACCATAGCATGAAACATATGGATCCAAATCAGCCCCTTACGAAGCAACGCATAAACTACGGTTTAAGATTCTGTCACTCTAGCAACTCATCATCTACTTGTTACTTCCCAATGCCTTCCTCTAGGCCCAAACAATGGCGAAGTGTCCTGTAGTCGACATTCACATAACACCACTAGAGGAATGACAACATATATCTCATCAAAATATCGAACGAATACCAAATTCACATGACTACTTATAGCAAGACTTCTCCCATGTCCTCAGGAACAAACATAACTACTCACAAATCATAGTCATGTTCATAATCAGACGGGTATTAATATGCATATTGGATCTGAACATATGATCTTCCACCGGATAAACCAACTAGCATCAACTACAAGGAGTAATCAACACTACTAGCAACCCAGAGGTACCAATATGAGGTTTTGATACAAAGATTGGATACAAGAGATGAACTAGGGTTTGAGAGGAGATGGTGTTGGTGAATATGTTGATCGAGATTGACCCCCTCCCGATGAGGATCAATGGTGATGGCGATGGTGATGATTTCCTCCTCCCGGAGGGATATTTCCCCGGCAGAATAGCTCCGCCGGAAATCTAGATTGGTTCTGCCAAGGTTCTGCCTTGTGACGGCGGTGCTTCGTCCCGAAAGCTTCCTTCTGATTTTTTCCACGGCAGAACATACCTTATACCAGAAGATGGGCATCGGGGGGCTGCCAGGTGGCCCACGAGACAGGGGGCGCCCCATGGGGGTAGGGCGCGCCCCCACCCTCGTGGATGGTGGCTGGCCCCCCTCTGGTGCTTTCTTCGGCCGATATTTTTTATATATTCCAAAACTGACTTTCGTGGAGTTTCAGGACCTTTTGAGTTGTGCAGAATAGGCCTCCAATATTTGCTCCTTTTCTAGCCTAGAATTCCAGCTGCCGGCATTCTCCCTCTTTATGTAAACCTTGTACAATAAGAGAGAAAAGGCATAAGTATTGTGGCATAATGTCTAATAACAGCCCATAATGCAATAAACATCAATATAAAAGCATGATGCAAAATGGACGTATCAACTTCCCCAAACTTAGACCTCGCTTGTCCTCAAGCGGAAGCCGAAATCGAAAAATATGTCCACATGCTTAGAGATAGAGGTGTCGATAAAATATAATACGGACACGAGGGCATCATGATCATTCTTATAACAACAACATATTTATTGTCATATGATTTCTTATGCTAAAGTAACAATCTATTCACAATGTCAAGTAAGAATCAGAAACTTCATTGAAAACTGACAAACTATGATCTCGGTCATTGAAGCAATTGCAATTTATCATAACATCGGAAAGAGTCAATATAAGAGCTTTTCAGCAGTTCCACGTACTCAACTATCATTTAGTCTTTCACAATTGCTCACACTCACGCAATACTTATGGGTATGGAGTTTTAATCGGACACAAAGAAAGATAGGGTCTTATAGTGTTGCCTCCCAACCTTCTACCTCAAGGGTAATGTCAACAATAATAGTTTATGATAACTTACATCCAATTGGGTATATATGTCAGGATCTTTCCAACACAATGTGCTTTCCAAAGGATAAAATGTAAAAAGGAAAGGTGAAGATTACCATGACTCTTGTATAAGGTATAAGACAAGAACAATAGATAGGCCCTTCGCGGAGGGAAACAGAGGTTGTCATGTGCTTTTATAGTTGGATGTACAAAATCTTAGCACAAAAGAATGTCACTTTATATTACCACTTGTGATATGGAACTTTATTATGCAGTCTGTCGCTTTTATTGCTTCCATATCACAAGATCGTATAGAGTTTATTTTCTCAACACTAATAGATCATACATATTTAGAGAGTTGCGACAATGACAACTTACTTGAGGGATCTTACTCAATCCATAGGTAGATATGGTGGACTCTCATGGCAAAACTGGGTTTAAGGATATTTGGAAGCACAAGTAGTATATCTACTTGGTGCAAGGAGTTTGGCAAGAATTCGGGGGAAAGGCAAGCTCAACATGTTGGAAGATCCATGACTATATACTTTATTTCAGATATAAGAATACATAACCCATTACGTTGTCTTCCTTGTCCAACATCAACTTTTTAGCAGGTGGTATTTTAATGAGTGCTCACAATCATAAAAGATGTCCAAGATAGTATATTTATATGTGAAAACCTCTCTTTCTTTACTACTTCCTATTAATTGCAGCCATGACCAAAACTATGTTTGTCAACTCTCAACAAATTTTATTCATCATACTCTTTATATGTGAAATCATTACTCCCCATAAGATCAATATGATCTCTTTGATTCTTTTTATTCTTTCTTTTATTCTCTCATGATCATAGTGATATAATCAAGCCCTTGACTCAAAACTAATCTTTATTATATATAGCTCACGGACTCGATTACATAGATAAGGATCATAAAGCAAAGCTCAGAACTAGATCATACTAAACTTTATTCTACTAGATCATGATATTACCAAAAGGATCAAACTAAGAAAAACAGTAAAGACAAAGGTGTGATGGTGATATGATACAGGGGCATCTCCCCCAAGCTTCGCATATTCCTAGGGGAGTGCCCATACCCATGAGTTTATGTCTCTTTCTTCAGAGGTAGTGATGATGGAGTTGCTGACGATGTAGGCTTGTCGTCCATCTTCCAGGGCATAGGCTCACCCTCGTAGAAAGATGATCGAGTCTCTGTGATCTTCAAATCTGCAGCCAAACTCATCTTCTTGAATCTATATTCATACTCACCGTTTTGGTTTTGCTGGTCATAGATCTGGGCTCGGAGGTGCTCGATTTTCTCGTGAATCTTGAAGATGGCCTCCCCAATGTTCTTGGCATCCAGCTTGTGGTTGTTGGTGAACTCCGCGATCATCATGTGGTTGGCGTTGAGTCCTCGTTCCACCATCCCCTGGCACTTGAAAACTTGTTGCTCCATTGCTTCGAGTCTTGTCTCCACGCTTTCGGTCCTCCTTGGTCCCTCAACATCGCGGATGTGCAGCACCCCCTCACGCACCTCAATGGTTTGAGGGTGTTGCAGCACCTCCGCGAGGTAGGGGTTGATGACCTTCTCGAAGAACTTGACCTTGGGGACGCTTGAAGACGTCATGGTGATCTAGATTTGTCAGAAACATGGCTCGAAACAATAGTAGAGGATTTTGTCGTGGTACCATGGTCAAAACCTTCGGGAGATTGTATAATGAATTTTTACCGACTAAAAGAAGTACCGTGCAAGAAAACAGAGTCCGGAGGGCACACAAGGTGCCCAGGACGCAGGGGGCACGCCTAGGGGGTAAAGCGTGCCCTCCACCCTCGTGGATGCCTCGTGTCCCTTTCAGACTACTTCTTATTTTCCTATTTTCTTAAATATTCCAAAATGGAGAAAAAATTCCATTAGAACTGTTTTGGGGTCGGTTTACTTACTGTACCACATACCTCTTCCTTTCGGAGTCTGAGTCCTTCTAGAAAGAGTCCCTTATGTATTCTCCGGGGTTACGGTTTCAATAACATTAGTTTCAACATTTATGGGATTACCTGAGATATAATGTTTGATTCTTTGGTCGTTCACCACCTTTGGATTTGTGCCTTCGAAGTTGTTGATTTTTATGGCACCGGAACGATAGACCTCCTCGATAACGTAAGGACCTTCCCATTTAGAGAGAAGTTTTCTTGCAAAAAATCTTAAATGTGAGTTGTATAGCAAAACATAATCACCTACATTAAACTCACGCTTTTGTATCCTTTTGTCATGCCATCTTTTAACTTTCTCTTTAAACAGTTTGGCATTCTTGTAGGCCTGTATTCTCCATTCATCAAGTGAGCTAATGTCAAATAACCTCTTATCACCGGCAAGTTTGAAATCATAATTGAGCTCTTTAATGGCCCAATATGCCTTATGTTCTAGTTCGAGAGGTAAGTGACATGCTTTTCCATAAATCATTTTATACAAAGACATGCCCATAGGATTTTTATATGCAGTTCTATAGGCCCATAGTGCATCATCAAGTTTCTTGGACAAGTGTAGGGGATCTATCGTAGTCCTTTTGATAAGTAAGAGTGTCGAACCCAAAGAGGAGCAGAAGGACATGATAGGGAGTTTTCAGTAAGGTATTTTCTGCAAGCACTGAAATTATCGGTAACGGGTAGTTTTGTGATAAGGGAATTTGTAATGAGTAACAAGTAGTAAAATTAAATAAGGTGCAGCAATATGGCCCAATCCTTTTTGTATGAAAGGACAAGCCTGAAAAAACTCTTATATAAAGGAAAGCGCTCCCGAGGACACATGGGAATTATCGTCAAGCTAGTTTTCATCACGTTCAAATGATTCGCATCCGTTACTTTGATAATTTGGTATGTGGGTGGACCGGTGCTTGGGTACTTCCCTTTATTGGACAAGCATCCCAATTATTATTAACCTCTATTGCAAGCATCCGCAACTAGAAAAGAAGTATTAAGGTTAACCTAACCATAGCATCAAACATATGGATCCAAATCAGCCCCTTATGAAGCAACGTATAAACTAGGGTTTAAGCTTCTGTAACTCTATAAACCCATCATCTACTTATTACTTCACAATGACATCCTCTAGGCCCAAACAATGGTGAAGTGTCATGTAGTCGACGTTCACATAACACCACTAGAGAAAAGACAACATACATCTCATCAAAATATCGAACGAATACCAAATTCACATGACTACTTATAGCATGACATCTCCCATGTCCTCTGGAACAAACATAACTACTCACAAATCATTTTCATGTTCATAATCAGAGGGGTATTAATATGCATATAGGATCTAAACATATGATCTTCCACCAGATAAACCAACTAGCATCAACTACAAGGAGTAATCAACACTACTAGCAACCCACAGGTACCAATCCGAGGTTTTGATACAAAGATTGGATACAAGAGACGAACTAGGGTTTGAGAGGAGATGGTGCCGGTGAAGATGTTGATGGAGATTGACCCCTCCTGATGAGAGGATCGATGGTGATGACGATGGAGACGATTTCCTCCTCCCGGAGGGATGTTTCCCCGGCAGAACAGCTCCGTCGGAACCCTAGATTGGTTCCGCCAAGGTTCCGCCTCGAGACGGCGGCGCTTCGTCCCAAAAGCTTCCTTCTGGTTTTTAGGGCAGAAGACACCTTATACGAGAAGATGGGCATCAGGGGGGCTGCCAGGTGGCCCACGAGGCAGGGGCGCGCCTAGGGGGGTAGGGCGCACCCCCACCCTCGTGGATGGTGGGTGGCCCCCTCTGGTGCTTTCTTCGCCCGATATTTTTTATATATTCCAAAACTGACTTTCGTGGAGTTTCAGGACTTTTTGAGTTGTGCGGAATAGGTCTCCAATATTTGCTCCTTTTCCAGCCCAGAATTCCAGTTGTCGGCATCCTCCCTCTTCATGTAAACCTTGTAAAATAAGAGAGAAAAGGCATAAGTATTGTGGCATAATGTGTAATAACAGCCCATAATGCAATAAACATCAATATAAAAGCATGATGCAAAATGGACGTATCACTTACCCCGCGGTAAGGGTACTTCGGAGCCCCAATGTAGCAGGAAGAGTCGCCGAGTGGAACATTGAACTGCAGGAGTTTGAGTTGGAATTCAGCATGACCCTGATTATCAAAGGAGCGGCCCTCGCTGATTTCGTGGTGGAATGGACGACCACCCTAGTTCAGGAAGTGAGTGAGGACCTCTCCCTCACCCCTGGAGATGAAGCCCCAGATGGATGGGTCATGTACTTTGGCGGGGCCTTCGTGCGGCAGGGAGCGGGGACTGGAGTTGTGCTCATCTCGCCCACCAAGGACAAGCTCGACTACACCGTGCAACTATGCCTCCATAATGGCGAGAAGATCTCCAACAACATCATAGAGTATGAGGGCCTGATCGATGGCCTCAAGGCTGCAGCAGCGCTGGGGGTAAAGCGCCTCACCATCAAAGGCAACTCTCGGCTCCTGGTCAACTTCTCCAAGAAGGCATACACACCAAAGGACGAGCACATGGAGGCATACCTTGAGGAAGTGCAGAAGATTGAGAAGCAGTTCCTGTGGTTGGAATTGCAACACGTACCGCACGACACGAACAAGGAGGCGGACAACATTGCCAATAGGGCATCTCGGCGGTTTCCACAAGACCCCGGCGTATATGAAGAGAGACTCTTCAGAACATCAACAGCTCCTCCCACCGTCAACCGGCAACGCCTTGGGAGGAGCTCCCGCAAGCGCCCGCCTCTGGTGCACCAGCTTGCGGGCCAGCCTCGGGAGCCCGCCTGCTCCTTGAGGTGGAGCCTCAAGAGGGGTGTTGGCCTGAGGAATTCAAGTCATACCTGCTCCAAGGAACCCTTCCGGAGAAAGAAGAAGAAGCGGAGTGAATGGTGCGGCAAGCCACTTCATACTGCATCCAAGACGGTGAGCTCTACCGAAGGCGACCGAACGACGTGTCCCTACGATGCATATCCAAGAAGCAGGGACATGTGCTCCTGGAAGACATACACGGTGGAGATTGCGGGCACCACTCCTCCTCACGAACCCTCATGGGCAAGGCATTCCGCAGCGGATTCTATTTTCCCACAGCGCTCAACGATGCCACAGAACTGGTAAGGTCCTGCGAAGCCTGTCAATTTCATGCAAAACAGATCCACCAGCCTACACATGGCCTCTAGACCATCCCGCTATCCTGGCCATTCGTGGTCTGGGGGCTGGACATCCTGGGCCCATTCCCCAGGGCACCTGAGGGCTACCGCTACCTCTACGTCGCCATTGACAAATTCACCAAGTCGGCGGAGGTGAAAGTCGTCCACACCATCCCGCATGTATTGGCGGTCAAGTTCATCAAGGGCCTCGTGAGCCGCTTTGGGGTCCCAAATCACATCATCATCGACAACAGCTCGCAGTTCGCTAGCAACCTTTTCAAAACATATTGTGCTAACATTGGAACACAGATATGCTACACCTCTGTGGCACACCACGGGGGCAACGGCCAAGCCGACCGTGCAAATGCAGAGGTCCTGAGGGGCCTCAAGGCAAGAACCTTCAGGAAGAAGCTCGAGGCCTACGGGAGGGGATGGCTGGACGAGCTCCATTCCGTGTTGTGGTCCATCCGTACCACCACGACCAAGCCAACCGGAGAAACTCCTTTCTTCCTCGTCTATGGAGCCGAAGCGATTCTCCCACACGAGATCAAGCATTGCTCCGCACGGGTCATGGCATTTGATGAAGCATGCCAGGATGCCACGGGGGGGTTGACCTCGTGCTGGGAGGAACGTCACAATCAAGCCTCTCTTCGGGAGGCCAGGTACCAGCAGGCGCTGCGACGGTATCACTGCCGAAACATCCGCTCCAGGACGCTCGAGGTAGGCGACCACATCCTGAGGCAGGTGCTCTCCAAGGAAGGGCTGCATAAGCTCTCGCCCATGTGGGAGGGCCCGTTCAGAATCTCTTGCGTCTCCAGGCCTGGCGCCATGCGTTTGACTACGCAAGATGGAGTCCCCATCCAGAACGCCTGGAACATCCAACACCTCCGAAAGTTCTACCCATGAAGCAAGGCCCCGTGCCTATGAAAGTCTCCGCTTGTGACACTCTCGCATAATAATGAGTAGGGTTGTACACGCCCCGGGTGAGGGAGTCCTGGATTACGGGGTCCTCGGACGTCCGGGCTACGTAACGAGGGCCGGACTAATGGGCCATGAAGATACAAGATGGAAGCCTTTCCCCCGTGTCCGGATAGGACTCTCCAGGGCGTGTAAGGCAAGCTTGGCTTGCGAATATGAAGATTCCTTTGTCTGTAAACCGACTCTATACAACCCTAGCCCCCTCAGGTGTCTATATAAACCATAGGGTCAGGTCCATAGAGTCATTCATAGTCATACAGGCTAGACATCTAGGGTTTAGTCATTACGATCTCGAGGTAGATCAACTCTTGTAACCCCTATACTCATCAAAGTCAATCAAGCAGGAAGTAGGGTATTACCTCCATCAAGAGGGCCCGAACCTGGGTAAAACATCGTTTTTCCTGCTTCATGTTACCTTTGATCCTTAGACATAGAGTTCGGGACCCCCTACCCGAGATGTGCCGGTTTCGAAACCAACATTGGTGCTTTCATTGAGATTTCCACTATACCGTCGTCGAAAGGCTAGATGGCTTCATCGGTCATCTACAACAATGCCGCTGGAAAGGAGATTCTTTCTCCCCGGCTAGATCTTCGTGTTCGGTGGCTTCGCATTGCATGCCAACTTGCTTGGCCACCTGGAGCAGATTGATAGCTACGCCCCTGGTCACCAGATCAGTTTTGGAAACCTGAACTATGTCGCAGATATCCGAGGAGACTTGATCTTCCAAGGGTTCGCGGCTCCAACCACCGCTTTCGCCTTAGATCCGGAGTGTGTCACCTAGTCCAAAGATGGGAATCTCGAGCCCGCCAGACTATCTGCAGCCATAAGGTTCAACACTGGAGAACCACAGAGGATAGCGTCACCAACAGTTACCACAAAGCCGTACTCTTCTCCGTACACTGAGCTCGGCTATGGAACTTCGGTCCCCATCCGAAACTCGCTCTTAAACGAGACTTTGGACTTAATGCAATCCCTCACCATCACAGAGGAACTGCTTCTGAATTGCACCCAACCTGGACTAGGGGCTGAAACTAGGAAAAATTACTTCCCACCCACCACCCACTTTATAGCCACCATCGAAGACTTAACTGACATGCTCAACTACACCTCCGAGGACATCGACGGTATAGCCGACGATGCTGTAGAGGAGCAGGCCCAAAACCCGCCATTCACCGGACGCTGGATGACCACTTCCTCATACGACGTGTACATGGTGGACACACCCAAAGAAGGCGACGACGATGATAAGAAGGATCCAGTCGAGGAAGAACCTCCTGAGATACGGCCGAACCATCAACGTCAGCGGTGCCACTCTAAATCGCGTCGCGGAAAAGACAGCTACACCGACACTAGAGAAAATGACATACCGGAACACGCCGAAGAACAAGAAGACCCCATCGAACCAACATCCGAACAGGATGATCGGGAGGAGGGGCAAGTCGACCGTGACGACCTAGTAGGGAGCGAAGACTCGGAAGATAGCAACTATCTACCAATCTCCAAGGATGATGTGAGCCTCGGCGACGAAGATATTATCGTGCCAGAGGAACCCCTTGAACAAGAACGCTTTAAGCGCCGGATAATAGCCACGGCAAGAAGCCCAAAAAAGAAGCAGCAACAGCTTCAAGCTGACCAAGAACTGCTCAACGACAAATGGACTAATGTCCTGGCAGCCGAAGAATACGGCCTTGAATGCCCAACAAAGAGTTACCCGAAGCGAAAGCTGCTCCCCCAATTTGACGATGAAGCGCGGGAGCCTTTACCACCCACACGTAAGATGGCAGACGGGCCTGGCCCACCGCCACGCGGCCGAGACAGAACGGCAGCTCAAGCCGAACACCAACCTGCACAACTTCGCTGTAAAAGTAGAGAAACCACAGCTCGGGGATACACATATGGCCTGCGATAGGACCTGGAAAATAGAGCAGGTTAAACCAGGTCAATTTAGGATCGTGGGGGCGTGCCTTGGCACGAGAGGACGGTTACAAATCATGGCGCGACAAGCAAAACCACACCCGGGCTGAAAACCGCATACAGACTTCATCTGAACTGCGTCGTGACGTAGCCCGACACAGAGGTGCCGCACACCCCCTATGCTTCACCGATGAGGTAATGGAGCACCAGTTCCCAAAAAGGTTTTAACCCGTGAAAATCGAATCATACGACGGCACAATAGATCCCACAGTATGGATTGAAGATTTTCTTCGCCACATTCACATGGATTGCGGTGACGATCTACACGCCATCAAATACCTTCCCCTCAAACTTAAGGGACCAGCACGGCACTGACTCAACAACCTACCAGAAAATTCTATTGGTAGCTGGGAAGACTTGGAGGATGCATTCAGAGACAACTTCCAAGGCACCTATGTTCGGCCCCCAGACGTCGATGACCTTAGTCATATAATACAGCAACCCAGTGAATCGGCCCGGCAGCTATGGACAAGTTTCCTGCTTAAAAAGAACCAGATTGTGGATTATCCGGACGCCAAAGCCTTGCGGCTTTCAAACATAGCATCCGAGCTGAGTGGCTCGTCGGGCACCTCGACCAAGAGAAGCCGAAGTCCATGGCAGCCCTCACCACACTTATGACCCGTTTTTGCGTGGGAGAGGATAGATGGCTTGCTCGTAGAAGCAACAGCACTAGCGACCCTAGCACCTCCTAATACAGGGACGACAATTTCAAGCCACGACACGACAAGCACAAGTGTCAAAACAATAGTGATGGAACCCAAGACACGGCTGTCAACGCCGGGTTCAGCGGCTCCAAACCCGGTCAACGGAAGAAGCCATTCAAGGCAAACAGAGATGGCCCGTCCAGTCTGGATAGAATCCTTGATCGGCCTTGCGAGATTATGGCACCCCCAATAAACCCGCAAATCATACCAACATAAATTGTTGGGTTTTCAAGCAGACCGGCAAACTCAACGCCGAACACAAGGGGAAAGGACCGCCCAGCAACGATGATGGCCAGGAGCCTCGTCAACTGAACACAGGGGGACATAAGCAATTTCCCCCTGAAGTAAAACATTAAATATGATATATGTCACACATATCCCTAAAAGGGAACGCAAGCGTGTACTACGGGACATCTATGCCATAGAGCCGGTCGCCCCAAAATTCAACCCATGGACGGCTTGTCCGATCACCTTCGATCGAAAGGACCACCCAACCAGTATCCGTCATGGAGGTTCGGCAGCACTGGTCATCGATCCAACCATTAATGGATTTCACCTCACGCGAGTCCCCATGGACAGCGGCAGTAGTCCCAATATACTCCATCAAGACACTGCCCGCAAAATGGGCATCGATTCGTCAATAGTCAAACCCACTAAAACTACCTTCAAGGGAATAATACCTGGTGTGAAGGCCCCCTGCACAGGCTCAATCACACTAGAAGTTGTCTTCGGTTTGCCGAACAACTTCTGAAGCGAGGACTTGACCTTACATATCCTCCCTTTCCACAGCGGCTATCACGCACTGCTCGGACACGCCGCTTTCGCCCGCTTCAAGGCGGTTCCGCATTACGCCTACCTAAAGCTCATTATGCCCGGTCCACGTGGCATCATTACAATCAACGGAAGCGTGGAGCCCCCCCCCCCCGTACTGAGGAGAATACCGCGGCCATAGCGGCCGACGTACAAAGCGGCCCGGTCAAGCCGCACACATTATCGGTTACAAGGCTGGCAGACTTTATAGCACAAAGCCGGACAGTTCCGCATAACGATAGCCCGACAAACCCAGGGCTGGATTAGAAGTTCCGCCTCCGTCGATCCCCTTGTACAACAGCGAAGTTCGTACCGTGCATGCTTAACTATGCACTCAAAATACCTTGGGCATCAGCGGAGGTAATACACAGGATAGGCCTATAGTACAGTTCGACCTTATACGGCCCTCCCCTTTTTCTCTAATAATCTTTTTGGTTTTTATGATAGGTGAAATCAAAACCTACTCACCCTACGGACTTACAAAGACTCTCTCCGAGCCTGGTTCCGTATAAATAGCCGAAGACCATTCCCCTCAAGGAATCTTTCTTACTTGGGTAAAAGCGACGCACACGTGCGGCAGGAAGGTACAAGGGATTCCGTAGAGAACAAACTTCCCTCAAAGAACTTGTATAGAGCTTTTCCCTTATCCCTAGACCCCCGGCATGTAAAATGACCTTCGTGATTATGGTACCCTCTATAAGATTACGCTTTGAAGTATCAACCAGATTACAGTGAACCAAATTCTTATTCGGCATCATCTTTACTTAAATGTCGTCTTTTTAGTTGTTTCACGTACACACCTCGGCACAAATCGCCAGTGGCTCTATAAGGTAAGATATGTGTTGCCCAACAAAAAGTCCGAACAGCTTAACAGCACAATTCGGCATCCCGACCTCGGCAGTATATGCATCAGCTCCGAATCATGTCTTCGGTCAATAGTTGGGTTGCCCGGCTCCTGTGTTTGCTACCTTACATTCCGTCTGATCGGCTAGGGTAGTAAAGGGAGAACTACTGAGATTGTGTTTCTGGTTCGTCCGGTTAAGCACCTCAGTAGAGAAAGCCGAAAACTGACTGTCATGATGTGGCGAGAGCTGCTCAGCCGCTCGGCGACTTATTTCATTCTTTAGTGATTTTTTCGTATTACACGAAGGACTGTTTCCCGGTCACATATGTAGTGCACCCACATTGGGGGCAGCCACGTACATACTAGGGGCTACTTAGTAGACGCATCGTTAAACTCCTATGGCTAAGTGAGAGCAATAAAACCGAATAGTCTGATTGCCTGGTTCGCCACACTGATACCTCCTTCATGGACCAAGACGTTGGGTTAAGTGTATTAATGTGCAACTCTGAACACCCCGTTAGTATCTACGTGGGGGTTGAAGCCGATGACTGGGAACTCTCGGGTATAAAAACGGCTCCACACGAGGATAAAACTCTTCATAAGGAAAAGGATATATTACAAAAGACTTAGTTCATGATACAAACTCCCGAACAGTTCGGGCTCGTTCATTCGAACACTACATCCTTGGAGCATTAGCCTTCTATAAGGCGGGCACCCATTAGTATGTCCTCAAAATAGCGCTCTGGTGTGCGGTGGTCCTTGCTTTCAGGCGGACCCTCAATTGCCACCTTTTCAGCCTTCATGTTCGCCCAGTGCATCTTGACACGGGCAAAGGCCATTCGCCCCCCTTCTATGCAAGACCACCTCTTGACATTGTCGATTCGGGGTAGCGCATCGATGAGACGCCGCACGAGGCCAAAATAGCTGTCTGAAATATCTTCGTCCGGCCACAACTAGACTATGACGTCCTTCATGGCCATGTTGGGCATCTTATGCAGCTCCGCCCAATGTGCCATCTGGTCATTTAGCAGTCCAGGATGCTTCGGCCCCGTAAATTGCGACCAGAAGAGCTTCTTCGTCGCATACCCTTCCTTGGCCTGGAAGAATTGGGCAGCGTCCGCAACACTCTTCAGCAGATCCGCATATGCGTCTGGAGAAATCCACAGTCGATTAAGTAAGGCATACTTCGGGTCCCCAAATTTAGCCTGTAAAAAAAAGGGCTTACCAGCCACTATCTGTCCGGCTTGACGGATTTCTTCACGCGCTGTGCGGGATTCGGACCGCGCCTCCGAAGTGTCTTGAAGGGCATAGGCGAGTTCTGTCCCCTTCTCCTTATTTTCTTTTTCCAAGGACTCACAATTGGCGGCGATGTCCTTGAGCTTTTTCTCCATCTCGGTCACCCGTTCCTCAAAACGGTGCCGAGCGGCCTGTTTGGCCGTCAAATCAGCAGCCGCCTGGCTTACCCTTGCCTGCTCCTTGGCTTGGGCAAGCTCACCCCTGAGGGTCTCCACCGCGGTGGCACCATCTGTACATACACGCATATTGCAGCTCTTGAAACTCCACAAAGCACGGACATGAAACAGGCACACAACAAGATGTATCTTATACCTTGCGCCTAGTCGAGCCGCGTGTTAACAAGGACTAGGTCCTCATTGGCTTGCTCCAGTTTCCATTGGAGTTCGGAAACTTCCGCCGATTGGGCAGTCGCCGCTAACAGTGAAGCCTGTTTTAATACAAACAGAAAGTATGTTACCACCTGACAACTGATTATCAATCCTCTGCTCGCTTTTCTTTCAACAAACCGAATAGAGTCTCAGGGGCTACTATCTATATATAGGCATATTTCTCGTAAAAATGACCAAAAACATTACATTACGTACCTCGAAGCCCGCCAGCAGGCTGGAGAAGGCTTCGTTCAGCCCGCTCTTGGCAAACTGGATCTTCTCAGACACCATACCCATTAGGATGTGGTGCTCGTCTAGGACGGATGCACTTTGGAGTGCGTCCACCGTGGTATTTCGCGCCTCCGGATAGGCAGAGGTCGCCGCGCCCTCTTCTCCTGCAAGGGGTTGCTCATTAGACTCCGGAGCCCTATGGACCTCTGGAGTAGTATGCGGCTGGGGGCCGGATTGACCGGTGCTCCCGTCGTCGGTCTCCATGGGGGCTGCACCCCGTAGTTCTCCGACAACCGAGGAATTACCCTTTGGCGCTGTTAAATCCCCCCCCCTCCCCGCGCGCCTCTTCAAGGTTTGGGGGGGAGCCTGTGAGATTGAAAGCACATTTGCTCCCTGGGTGGTTTTGGTAATTAATGACAACATACTTTGTGGTTGGACTAATGCCTTTATCAAGTATGTTTCAGGAAATCCAATCACATTGGTATGGCAAGATGACTGAAGAAGTGGACCCCTCAAATGCTAAGGCAAGCATTGGCAAAAGCTCAAGACTCCATTTTTGGTTTAGTGATCCAATATCACATTGAGTCCATAGGAAAAGCCAATACTATTAAAAGGGGATGAGGTTGTGTTGATGATCTGGTTGCTCAAGTGCTTAGTGATTTAGCTCCTTCAACTATCAGCAACTTTCACTACTATACACACTCATAAGTAGTCTCGGACAAACCGATTCTTCCAACTCAGTCTCACCGAGATGAACCACTTCAGCCATATTCCAAACCCTAGAAAAATCGGTCATTCCGAGTTTGAGATCGATCTCACCGAAACTGGACTGCCAACCTTCTGTAACCGTTTGACATCATTTCGGAATATCCGAGAATGCATTTTCGGTCTCACCGAAATTGGCCAGCTTCTGTCTTGGCTCAAATCGGTCTCACCGAGATTGCATTATCGGTCTCACCGATACTGGCATGTTCTTGTCTTTTCTCAAATCGGTCTAACCGAGTTTTCTTTCTCGGTCCCACCGAAAACTCCAACGTTCATATCTTTTACACTTTCGGTCTCACCGAGATGGTATTTTCGGTCCCACCGAAAACCCCAACGTTCACTATATTTGAACTTTCGGTCTGACCGAGTTTTCACTTCGGTCCCACCGAGATTGCTCAATTATGTGTGTAACGGTTGGATTTTGTGTGGAGGCTATATATACCCCTCCACCCCCTCTTCATTCTAAGAGAGAGCCATCAGAAAGTACTACCACTCTTACCATACACTTTCTGAGAAGAGAACCACCTACCCTTGTGTTGAGATCAAGTCACTCCATTCCTACCATATGAAACTTGATTTCTAGCCTTCCCAAGGTGCTTTCCACTCAATCCTTTCTTCCACCACAGCCATATCAGTGAGGAGAGTTGAGTGTTGGGGAGATTATCATTTGAAGCACAAGAGCAAGGAGTTCATCATCATCAACAGCATCTATTACCTTTTGGAGGGTGGTGCCTCCTAGATTGGTTAGGTGTCGCTTGGGAGCCTCCGTCTTTGAGATGTGGAGTTGAACCAAGAAGTTTGTAAGGGCAAGGAGATCGCCTACTTCGTGAAGATCTACCCCGAGTAAGGCTAGTCCTCCGTGGGCGTAGGCCATGATGGAATAGACAAGGTTGCTTCTTCGTGGACCCTTCGTGGGTGGAGCCCTCCGTGGACTCGCGCAGCCGTTACCCTCCGTGGGTTGAAGTCTCCATCAACGTGGATGTACGATAGCACCACCTATCGGAACCACGACAAAAATCTCCGTGTCTCCAAACTGCGTTTGATCTTCTCCACCTCTCTTTACTACATGTGCAATTTACTTTCCGCTGCTTATACTCTAGAATTGCATGTGTAGGGTGATACTTGAATTGATCATTATTGTGAAACTGCCAAAAACTGTTCATGATCAAAAAGCAGAATTTTTATATTGTCAAGTAGTCTAATCACCCCCCCCCCTCTAGACATACTTCTTCGATCCCACAATTGGTATCAGAGCTTTGGTCTCCATTGCTTTGGTTTACACACCATTGGAGGAAGATGGACGTGTCTACGGATGGGAGTGTTAGCCATAGAGTGCCTGTTCTTAATGGAAGGTTCTATAACTCTTGGAGGTCTGAAATGCTTAGTATCTTTAAGATGTACAATTTGTGCAAATATGTTGAGAACCCCTATGTGCCTCCTTTTGATCCCTTGCACCCTACCATGGATGAAGAGCTTGATTTGCTTCGTAACCTTAGAACTGTAAATCTTATCATTAGAGGGTTACCCGATGACTTGCTTAATCTTGTTACAAACTTTGAGTGTGCCTATGCTATGTGGAAATTCTTGGAAGAACTTTATCCGGACTACTCTTTGAGAAGTCTTGATGAAATTCTACACAAGACTATTGAATTTGATAAGTTGCACCCCAATGATCCCAACTTTGATAAATGCTTCTTTGAGCTTCATGATCTTATGAAAAAGAAGGGTGATCCCGGTCTTATCAATATTATAATTAGAAATGCTCTTGCATTGCATTCCGAAGATTATTGTCACATTGACCAAACTAATGCAAGTACTTATCAAATTGACCTAGGTGTTGATGATGAACAATCTATGGGTCAATATGATGATGAGCATGAACATGATGATGATTACTCCGATTCGGACACCGAGCTAGACAAGGTCATGAAGAGTTTCAATCTCATAGCAAATATGAGAGACTACATGTCCGGCGGAAAAGAGTGGATTCTTGATAGTGGATGCACCGACCACATGACCGGAGACAAAGACATGTTTCGAGAGCTTGCAAAGAATGATGGTCCACGCAAGTATGTGACTTTTGGTGACAACTCCAAGGGTAAGGTACTTGGCCTTGGTAAGGTGGCCATATCTCATGATAGCTCCATTCAAAATGTCACGCTTGTAGAATCTCTTGGATACAATTTACTTTCTGTGTCTAGATTAGCTGACTTTGGATTCAATGTGCTATTCACCAAAGTAGATTGCCAAGTCTTTCGTCGTGACAATCAAAACATGTCTTTTACTGGTATTCGTAGAGGTGATCTATATATTGTTGATTTCACTAAGAAAGCCCAACCTAGAGCTTGTTTCATTGCTAAATCTTCTAAAGGTTGGCTGTGGCATAGAAGGCTAGGACATGTTGGTATGCGTAATCTTGACAAGCTGATCAAAGGTGATCATATTCTTGGTGTTAAAGATGTTTTCTTTGACAAAGATAGACTTTGTAGTGCTTGTCAAGCAGGAAAACTAGTTGGTGGAAGTCATCCCGTGAAAAACATCATGACCACAAGGAGACCGCTTGAGCTTCTTCATATGGATCTCTTCGGTCCCAATGCTTACAAAAGCCTTGGTGGTAACTCCTTTGGTCTAGTTATAGTTGATGATTATTCCAGATTTACGTGGGTATTTTTCCTTGATGATAAATCGCAGGTTCAAAGGATCTTCAAGACCTTTGCCAAAAAGGCCCTAAATCAATTTGAGGTGAAGATCAAGAAAGTTCGGAGTGACAATGGAACGGAGTTCAAGAACGCCAATGTAGACTCTTTTCTCGATGAGGAAGGGATTCTACATGAGTTCTCGGCTACGTACACTCCTCAACAAAATGGAGTTGTTGAGAGGAAGAACCGGACGCTCATTGAGATGGCAAGAACGATGCTTGATGAATACAAGACACCGAAGCACTTTTGGGGAGGAGCGGTCGAGACAGCTTGTCATGCTATCAACAGGCTTTATCTTCACAAGCTCCTCGGCAAGACATCATACGAGCTCCTCACCGGTAACAAACCCCAAGTGGGATACTTTCGTGTCTTTGGTTCAAAATGCTATATCCTTGATAAGCATCGTCGGTCTAAATTTGCTCCTAAATCTCATGAAGGCTTTCTTCTTGGTTATGGATCAAACTCCCACACCTACCGTGTCTACAATAATTTCACCCGAAAGGTTGAAGAGACGGTAGATGTGAAGTTTGATGAATCTAACGGCTCGCAAGTAGAGCAAATGCCTATTGATGTAGGAGACAAGGATCCATCGGAAGCTATCCAAGATTTATCTATTGGAAGATCCGTCCCATGGAAGTGAAGGAGAGTACCTCATCTACATATGTGGAGCCACCTACCTCACGGCGAGATGAACCTCAAGGCAACATGGAGGCCTCCACAAGTGGAACTCACCATGATGAGGAAATGCAACAAGAAGATCCACCACAACCTCCTTCTCCACCGCCGCAAGACAACACCAACAACAATGAAGAAGAAGAAGAGGAAGATGAAGATGATGAGGAAGCTGAGCCACAACCTCATCAAAAGCTATCCCGAGTCCGAGCAAGAGTCAAGAAAAATCATCCCGTGGAACAAATGATGAACGACATCAACTCCGGGAGAATTACTCGCTCTAAAACTCGCTTAGCTAACTTTTGTGAGCATTACTCATTTATCTCTAGTATTGAACCTATGAAGGTAGAAGAAGCACTTGAAGACCCTGATTGGGTGAACGCTATGCACGAAGAACTACACAACTTCGAGAGGAACAAGGTATGGACTTTGGTAGAGAAGCCCAACGATGATCAAAACATCATTGGAACCAAATGGGTGTTTCGGAACAAGCAAGATGAAGATGGACAAGTCATCCGCAACAAGGCTCGTCTCGTAGCTCAAGGTTACACACAAGTCGAAGGTATGGACTATGGTGAGACATATGCCCCCGTTGCTAGACTTGAGTCCATTCGCATTCTTCTTGCTTATGCCAATCACCATGATATTACTCTCTATCAAATGGATATCAAAAGTGCTTTCCTAAATGGTGAAATTGAAGAGGAAGTATTTGTGAAACAACCTCCCGGTTTTGTGAATCCCAAAAAGCCTAATCATGTTTACAAGTTGCACAAAGCTCTTTATGGTCTTAAACAAGCTCCTAGAGCTTGGTACAAATGCTTAACTAGCTTTCTTCTTGAAAAAGGGTTTGAAATTGGAAAGATAGACTCAACGCTGTTCACGAAAAGGGTTAATGGTGAACTATTTGTGTGCCAAATATATGTTGATGATATTATCTTTGGTTCAACTAACCCCCATTTTAGCAAGAAGTTTGGATAGCTCATGTCGGAGAAGTATGAGATGTCCATGATGTGTGAACTCAAATTCTTCCTTGGGTTGCAAATCAAGCAATCTAAGGAGGGTACCTTTGTCTCACAAACAAAGTACACCAAGGATCTCTTCAAGAAGTTCAACATGCAAGAAAGCAAAGGTATGAGTACCCCCATGCCTACTAGTGGACATAATGACTTGACAAAAGATGGAGAACCCGTTGATCAAAGGGTTTACTGATCTATGATTGGTTCTCTACTATACCTTTGTGCTTCTCGTCCTGACATAATGTTGAGTGTATGCATGTGTGCGCGATATCAAGCAGCCCCTAAAGAATGTCATCTTAAAGCTGTTAAAAGGATAGTGAGATACTTGATACACACACCAAACTTTGGCATTTGGTATCCTAAGAGGGCCTCTTTCGACCGTGTTGGCTATTCCGACTCGGACTATGCCGGTGACAAGGTTGATAGAAAGTCAACTTCGGGTACATGTCAATTCCTTGGTCGATCCCTTGTATCTTGGTCCTCCAAGAAACAAAATTCGGTATCTTTATCCACTGCCGAAGCGGAATATATTGCTGCTGGTTCGTGTTGTGCTCAATTGCTATGGATGACACAAACGCTTAAGGATTATGGGATACATGTGAGACATGTTCCCTTGCTTTGTGACAATGAGAGTGCAATCAAGATTGGACACAATCCTGTGCAACACTCTCGAACAAAGCATATTGAAGGTCGCCACCATTTTATTCGTGATCATATTGCCAAGGGTGACATTAATCTTAAGCATGTTCGTACTAACAAACAACTTGCTGATATCTTTACAAAACCTCGTGATGAGAAAGTGTTTTGTCGCTTGAGGAGTGAGTTGAACATCATTGATGCTTCAAACTTGGAGTGATAACTCCATTGATGCATGCAAGGCATGAGCTCTCTTGACTAATCCTTGATATTTCTCTTATGATGATGATCATATGTCTTGGACACATTTGCCTCCTTGTATTGCATCTAACTCCTTGCAGGTACTTGGATGATCTACATTCCACAAGATTACCACACACTCAAATCATGAGTAATCTTGTCATTGACCAAGTATCTAGCCCTTTGGGATGTTGAGTTCAAGGAACAAAATTCCACATATCCTTTTTGACATCTTATACATCTAGTATTTCACTCTTGTCATCTTGGATATTCTCGAGTATTTCCTTGCTTGCCTAACCCATGTAGGAAGATGAACTACACAAGTAGAAATGGCGCTCCAACTTCACATTCAATGAGCACCTACATCAAGCTTACCTACATGAGTAAAGCAACAACAAGCCCAAGGTATGTTCTTCACATCTTTAAGAAGCTTTGCTCAAAGTCATGAGTACAAGCAGCTTCATAAGATGTGATCACATCAAATGCTTAATCGAAAAATGGCAACCCCATTTTGAGCTTAATCGATGAGTATGACCTATGATCAAATGTCTTCATTTGACTCCTAAGTCAATATACTCAAACATAGGTGACTTTGTCGCCGACCTTTATCTAGATGAAGTACATATGCTTTTGGAGTCTTTCTGTTTTCTCTTATGTTCTCTCATTGAGTTTTCTTTAAAAAAAACTTCATCTAGGAATCTTTTTCATTTCTTTTCTTATGTCTTTGTGAATATCCTTTTGGCTCTGATCAATTCCCCGAAAATCTTTTACAAATTCATTGCAAATCCTTTGAAACATTCCTCGCAAAGTGAGCTGAATTATTTCTGTATTTCCTTGGAATAAACTCGGCGTCACTGATTTGAAATTTTCGGTCTAACCGAAAAGGATTCGGACCCACCGATCCATAAAATTCGGTGTCACCGATTTATCTTCCAGGACATCAACTTCTGCAGCTCCACTCAAATTTAAATCTTAAGGGGGAGAAGACTCAAATTTAAATTCAAATTGCTTCTCTATGAATGTTCTTATTTGCCCTGTTGTGATTCTTAAGGATCCCACTTCTTTCTTTCTTTCTTTCTTTCCATCTTTCCTGCCCTACCTAGTTTGCTGTCCTTTTCGGCACTTGATGTCAAAGGGGGAGAAGACTTAGGGGGAATAGGGGGAGTAGGGGGAGAAGAGAAGACTTAGGGGGAGAAGAAA
>LR738715.1:510477401-510620973 GCA_902687465.1 Secale cereale
TTAAGGGGGAGAAGACTCAAATTTAAATTCAAATTGTTTCTCTATGAATGTTCTTATTTGCCCTGTTGTGATTCTTAAGGATCCCACTTCTTTCTTTCTTTCTTTCTTTCCATCTTTCCTGCCCTACCTAGTTTGCTGTCCTTTTCGGCACTTGATGTCAAAGGGGGAGAAGACTTAGGGGGAATAGGGGGAGTAGGGGGAGAAGAGAAGACTTAGGGGGAGAAGAAAAGTAATCTTATCTTAAGGGGGAGAGAATCACATCAAAGCTTTGCCGTATTTTACATTGGACATCATTCTCAATTGGCATCATTCTTTTGATTTTGCTTTTTCCATCAAGACCCCTTGTTCTGAGAGAACTCAAAGGGAGAGGAATCTTCACAATTGATATCTTATGGAAAGCAAAATCTCTCAGAGTTCATTGAAAATCTTTTAGTTTCGGAGACATGTTTGCTGATTCAAGCTTGTGCTCAATATGAGACACTCTTTATACATGTCCTCCCTGGCTTGGTACTCTTGATGTTCTTGCAGTTGGTTGAAGGAATACTCTTGTGTTATCTAACCTTGTTTTCCCAAGCTTATCCCTTCAGGTACAATGCCAAGGAACCTCAAGGTAAGTATATGCATCTTGCAGAATGTGCATGATGGTGACTTGCTTGTAAATACCTGTTTGCAAGAAATCACCATGCACATATGCATTATCACTCATTTCCTTTCATCTGCTCTGATGCATATAGCCAAGCTGCATGTAGCACATCTTGCTTATCTCTCCTGTGTGCTTGTGGTAGTCCAAAACCATAATCTATGAAAATCTCGCACACTTGTAGGAGGAGCCTGTGTACTACATGCTTGTCAAAGCTTTCATGATAATTCTGTCTTTCTTTCAATAAGCTTTGATGTCTTGTTTAGTGTGATTTTAGTGTGTTGCCATCAATTACCAAAAAGGGGGAGATTGAAAGCACATTTGCTCCCTGGGTGGTTTTGGTAATTAATGACAACATACTTTGTGGTTGGACTAATGCCTTTATCAAGTATGTTTCAGGAAATCCAATCACATTGGTATGGCAAGATGACTGAAGAAGTGGACCCCTCAAATGCTAAGGCAAGCATTGGCAAAAGCTCAAGACTCCATTTTTGGTTTAGTGATCCAAGATCACATTGAGTCCATAGGAAAAGCCAATACTATTAAAAGGGGATGAGGTTGTGTTGATGATCTGGTTGCTCAAGTGCTTAGTGATTTAGCTCCTTCAACTATCAGCAACTTTCACTACTATACACACTCATAAGTAGTCTCGGACAAACCGATTCTTCCAACTTAGTCTCACCGAGATGAACCACTTCAGCCATATTCCAAACCCTAGAAAAATCGGTCATTCCGAGTTTGAGATCGGTCTCACCGAAACTGGACTGCCAACCTTCTGTAACCGTTTGACATCATTTCGGAATATCCGAGAATGCATTTTCGGTCTCACCGAAATTGGCCAGCTTCTGTCTTGGCTCAAATCGGTCTCACCGAGATTGCATTATCGGTCTCACCGATACTGGCATGTTCCTGTCTTTTCTCAAATCGGTCTAACCGAGTTTTCTTTCTCGGTCCCACCGAAAACTCCAACGTTCATATCTTTTACACTTTCGGTCTCACCGAGATGGTATTTTCGGTCCCACCGAAAACCCCAACGTTCACTATATTTGAACTTTGGTCTGACCGAGTTTTCACTTCGGTCCCACCGAGATTGCTCAATTATGTGTGTAACGGTTGGATTTTGTGTGGAGGCTATATATACCCCTCCACCCCCTCTTCATTCGAAGAGAGAGCCATCAGAAAGTACTACCACTCTTACCATACACTTTCTGAGAAGAGAACCACCTACCCTTGTGTTGAGATCAAGTCACTCCATTCCTACCTTATGAAACTTGATTTCTAGCCTTCCCAAGTTGCTTTCCACTCAATCCTTTCTTCCACCACAGCCATATCAGTGAGGAGAGTTGAGTGTTGGGGAGATTATCATTTGAAGCACAAGAGCAAGGAGTTCATCATCATCAACAACATCTATTACCTTTTGGAGGGTGGTGCCTCCTAGATTGGTTAGGTGTCGCTTGGGAGCCTCCGTCTTTGAGATGTGGAGTTGAACCAAGAAGTTTGTAAGGGCAAGGAGATCGCCTACTTCGTGAAGATCTACCCCGAGTAAGGCTAGTCCTCCATGGGCGTAGGCCATGATGGAATAGACAAGGTTGCTTCTTCGTGGACCCTTCGTGGGTGGAGCCCTCCGTGGACTCGCGCAGCCGTTACCCTCCGTGGGTTGAAGTCTCCATCAACGTGGATGTACGATAGCACCACCTATCGGAACCACGACAAAAATCTCCGTGTCTCCAAACTGCGTTTGATCTTCTCCACCTCTCTTTACTACATGTGCAATTTACTTTCCGCTGCTTATACTCTAGAATTGCATGTGTAGGGTGATACTTGAATTGATCATTATTGTGAAACTGCCAAAAACTGTTCATGATCAAAAGGCAGAATTTTTATATTGTCAAGTAGTCTAATCACCCCCCCCCTCTAGACATACTTCTTCGATCCCACAGAGATACTACCTTACCATCATCCGCCCTAGGTGGCGTGGAAGCCAATGGAGGCGACCCACTCTCCATCATCTCAAGTGCCAGATCTCCTGAGGATGAGGATAGCTAAGAAAAATCGCGGGCCGGACTAAAAGACATAACTTAGAGTTATCATCATGGGTCATAGAGATCAGATAAAGTGAAGGATCCTGGGCTACTTACGATTTGGCTTGGGGCTTGGTTTGGCGACGATGCTTCGGGATGGGCTCGACGTTTGACTCCGAGTCATCAGGGATGATGATTTTATCCCTCTTGGAAGCTTCGTCCTCCAGGTGTTCGGAGGCCGCCCTCTTCTTGCCTTTGCGGGGAGGATCTTCTTCTTCCTCCTCCTCCACCTCGTCATCATCGCCCATATGGGAGGACGGGGCATCAGCCTCTCCGGACATTGCGACCAAAGTGCCCTCCTCTTTCTTCTCCTTCTTGTCCTTCTTAACCGGCGCCTGCTATGGCGCCGGGACCAGCATCCTCATTAGTAGAGGATTGGCTGGGACGGACACCACATCTGCTTTGACTTCTTGATCCAAACCTATTTTGGGGAAGGACTACTCAATACTTCTCCTTCCGAGCGACAAACCTATTGGTGTTCTGTGACACCCCGAGACCGATGCACGAAGTGTCAGCCAGTTATTCGTCGTCGTTGCCATGTCATCTACTTGCGTGTTGCATTTTGTCATGTCATCGTGTGCATTGCATCATCATGTTTTCAAAACTTGCATACATCCGAGTCCGCCCGTCCTTTCCGTAATCTGCTCTGAGTCCAGACACACTCGCACGTGCCCGCGGCACCATCGAAAATTTATTTTATAAGTGGCCGAAAAATGTTCTCGGAATGAGATGAAACTTGGCGTGTGGTCTTATTATAGTGTAGACAGACCGCCTGCCAAATTTCATCGCATTCGGAGTCCGTTTGATCGCCTAACCGTTAAATATAGGGCCACTCCCTGTACCGGATCCGGCGAGCCCTGCCCGGAACCACCACCTCCGCCCCGTCCTTTGCCTCGCCGGCGCAGGTCCGGTCACCGCCGGACCGGCCCTCCTCTGCCCGTGCTGAACATGTCCGGAGGAGCCCGGACATGTCCACCCATAGTCTCTCTTGGGTGGCTGACAAGTGGGCCCGCGAGCCAGCACCGACGAACATGTTCGTCCAGACCCGGACATGTTCGCCCTCCGAGGTTGGTTTTTTTCTCCTAAGTCCCTGAGATTTGTAAACATGTTGCATACTTTGAGTGGCTGTAACTTTTTGTGTGGTGATCCAATTGAAGAATATGATATGTCGAAATGTTCGTTGTTATATGCTCTTCATATTGTTATACGGTGGCATGCTTGTTTGAGGTCATCTTGATGCCCTAATCATCGTTGCAAAAGTGCTATATGTTTTAAACTATTGAAAACTATTGTTAAGTGTGCATGTTCGAGTGATGATAACTTTGTGCATGTTGGTCCAGATGGAGTGTATGATATGTCAAAATGTTCATTGTGAAGTTCTCTACATGATGGTTGTTGTAGCATTCATGTTAGGTGCCAAATTTCCATGTTAATCTCTGTTGCAAAAGTGCATGTGGCTGATAAGTGCTGAAACTTGTTATGAGAAGCTGATTTGTCTTGTTCATAGCTATTGGTGTGATTGTCTTTTATGCCACATGTCAATATGTTTTAGAAGCACAATCATGCCATCTTTGTTGTGGTGCAATCCTAATTTCATGATATGCCTTGTGGTGTGTGCAAAAAGCTTGTAAAGTGGCCTACCCGCTGATGTTTTCCTGAGACTTGTTGAAAAAACTTCTAAGTCTGAAACTGTTAAACCTGATGCCATGTTTTCTTGATGCCCCACTCAAAGCCATGAATGCTTTAGTATGTCAAATGATCATGTCTTGTTGTCCATGTTATGTTCTATCCATCCATGCCCTTGTTTGCATAAATGGCCTGCTGTAGCTTATTTATTTCATGCTCTCAAGTTGCTATAAAATGTTTCTGTCAGCCCGTTATCAGCAAGTTCAGTTTTGCCATGTGAATAGCTATTGTTCTATGCATCCTATGACCATGTTCTTGCTCTGATTAGCTTCATAAACATGCCTTCTTACTTTTGGTTATATTATTATGCCATGTTATGCTCAGAGTTGATTTAGACAAGCTTGCAAACATGCCTACTTGTCGTAGTTTCTGCCATGCTCTGTTTTTTTCACTAAGTCTGAGAAATCAGTAAACTTCTTGAATCTTGCCATGCTAGTTTAATTGTGTTCCAGCAAGTTTTTGAGTGTGCTCTGAGTTCATGGTTGTTGAGAATCATGTCTATTTCACATCCATGCCTTTTGTTATCATGATTGGGTGTTGTAGCATAAATATTCCTTGCTCCAAAGTTGCTATGTTGCTGTTTTTGGACAGCTTGTTGATATATCTTGTTTCATGTGTATGTGTTGAACCGTTGCTCCGTTTTGAGCGTGTCCTATATGAAACTTGTGTGTTTTTGCATGTAGATGCATAATAACATGTTGTAAACCTGTTTGGAGTGTGTTTGCTTGATGTTTGGGTGCATCTTGCATCATTGCCATGCTTGTCTTGTTTTGCTCATAATTCTAGGTCGTAGCTCCGAATTAAATAAACTTCATATGTAACTTGACTTAGAATTTCGAGTAGATCATCATGGTGCATGTTAACTTGCTGTTTAACAACTTGGACTGAAGGTTTGTTCAGATCTGGACCAATTTCGAAATGTGCATATGAGGACTTACTGGAATTGTTATATGTTGATTCCGGACTCATTTAAACTTGCCTTGTTGTGTTTTCTTGTTTGCATCATCCCTTGCCATGTTTTGCATCATATAGACTTGTCTTGCATCATACTTGGTTGAGCATCTTGTCATGTTCTTGAGTGGTGTGTTTACCGCGTTGCTTGCTTCTTCTCATTAGTGCTTGTTCCGTTGCGATCATGAGGATTCGTTCAACTTCACTTGGTTCGTCTTCGTGGATTCTTCTTCGTCTACTTCATGGACTCGTTCTTCTTCCTTGCAGGATCTAAGGCAAGATGACCATCCCCTTGGATACCTTTACTATCATTGCCATGCTAGTTGTCTCGATGCTATTGTTATATGTCGCGCTACCTATCTATTTGTCAGCCTCTCCTCGTTGCCATGAAACCTCGAACCTTTGACACCTTCCTAGCAAACTGTTGTTTGGCTATGTTACCCGCTTGCTCAGCCCCTCTTATAGCGTTGTTAGTTGCAGGTGAAGATGAAGATTTCTCCGTGTTGGAACTTGTTGTTGGAATATCACAATATATCTTATATATATTAACACACCTATATACTTGGCAATGGGTGGAAGGCTTGGCCTTTTGCTCGGTGTTTTGCTCCACTCATGCCACCTTAGGGGCCGATAAACCGGCATTATGTTCCTTGATTTTGTGTTCCTAACGCGGTTTGGTATATGGGGACCCCTTGACAGTTCGTCTTTGAATAAAACTCCTCCAGCAAGGCCCAACTTTGGTTTTTAATTTGAAACATAATAAAAAACTTATTTATTTAATTAATTGCATAGGGAGTTAGCGCTACCCGAGGATTCTTCTACATACAGGGGGCCAATGCTGATGGTGTCGGTCCCAAACGAGGCTTATGCGGGGCCGCCACGGGGAAACTCGAGGTATCTGGCTCCCGTAGGATCACACATCCGATCGTGGCCTGAGACGAGATACGCGCGGCTACTATCAGGGTGTCGGCACGCTGGGAGGTCCTTCTGGACTTGTTTTACCATTGTCGAAATGTCTTGTGCACCGGGATTCCGAGTCTGATCGGATTGTTCCTAAGCTAAGGGGTAATACTTTTACTTCTGCCGATCGTGAGAGCTAGTGATGGGCTAAGTTGGGAAACCCCTGCAGGGTTATGATCTTTCGAAAGCCGTGCCCGCGGTTATGTGGCAGTTTGGAATTTATTAATGTCCGATTGTAGAAAACTTGATAGAGGATCCGAAGTAAAATACACGAACCGCATGAGTAACTGTGACCGTCTCTTTTCACTTTGAGAAGAGAACACGGTGGGGTTATGCAAGACTTATAGGTAGATCAGGATCTTTAGAGATCATTACTAGTTGCGACCGTGTGCGTAGATGCTTATTTTATTCTTGTACTCGTAAGTTAGCCACCATACATATGCTTAGCCGCTGCTGCAACCTCACCACTTTACCTCTTCCTACCCATTAAGCTTTGCTAGTCTTGTTACCCATGGTTATGGGATTGCTGAGTCCTCGTGGTTCATAGTTACTACAATAGCAGTTGCAGGTGCAGGTTTTCCGACGACTTGACGTGAGAGCGATGTTCTTTGAGTTGGAGTTCTTTCTTCTTCTTCTTCGTTAGTCTTGGGTTAGGTTCCTGGTCGGCAGCTTGGGATAGCAGATGGATGTCGTTGTGTTTTTCATGTTTGCATTTGTAGTCGGATGCCTAGTATTGATGATGTTTTATTCATGTGAATTGTATGTATTGTTGTATCCCCATGTATTTATGTAATGGTACGATGTAATGATATCCATCTTGCTAAGCGCCCAAAATGTGATTGTGCCCCAATCACGAGAGTGTCATGTGATCGGGATAGAGTCGCATCTTGGGCCTGACATGTTCAGAGGTTTAAGAATTTACCTCGGTGGCCAGATAGTTCCAATCGAGGCCGGTGTCGTCTGATGACTTTGGCCACTTTTTTTGCTTCTTAAAAAGCAGCTTCCAAATCCCCTTATGCTTCGTGCCGTAGAACCATTGTAGGGTCCGCAGTCCTTCTAGATTGAACTCCCACATCTTGATGGGCCGCCGTTGGCAGGGAAGTTCAGGGCGGATTAGCATCACATGGATTACATCAGTAAGGGTAATGTCCTTTGCTATCATACTCTTTATGCATTTTTGCAACAACAGCACCTCGGGAACCGACCCCCAGTCTGGACCCTTGTTGGTCCAGGATGTGAGCCTCAGTTGGGGTCCGGATCTAAAGGCTGGAGCGGCGGCCCATTTGGAGCCGCGAGGTTCTGTGATATAGAATGATACGTCTCCAACGTATCTATAATTTTTTTATTGTTCCATACTATTATTTATGAAGTCTTGGATGTTTAATGGGCTTTATCATTCACTTTTATATCATTTTTGGGACTAACCTACTAACACAAAGGCCCAGTCCAGATTGCTGTTTTTTGCTTGTTTCAGGGTTTTGCAGAAAAAGAATATCAAACGGATTCCAAACGGAATGAAACCTTCGCGAGAGATAATTTTTGGAGAAAATCACGCACGCGGAGCTTGAGAACCACGTCAATGGATCAAGAGGTGGCCCACGAGGGTGGTGGGCGCGCCGCCTTCCTAGGGCATGCCCCCCTGCCTCGTGGCCCCCTCGAGCATCCCCTGGTGCCCTCCTTCTTCCTATATAAGTCTACGTACCCCAGAAACTCTGTGAATAGAGAGAAAACCCTAATTCCAACACCGTACCTTCTGTTCCCGTGAAGATCCCATCTTGGAGCCTGTTCCGGAGCTCCATCGGAGGGGGCTCCATCATGGAGTTCTTCTTCATCATCATCATCGCCCTCACCATGAGTTGTGAGTAGTTTACCACAGACCTTCGGGTCCATAGCTAGTATCTAGATGGCTTCTTCTCTCTCTCTGGATCTCAATACAAAGTTCTCCTCGGTCTTCGAGGAGATCTATTCGATGTAATCTCTTTTTGCGGTGTGTTTGTCGAGATCCGATGAATTGTGAGTTTATGATGAAGGTTATCTATGAAAGATATTTGGTTCTTCTCTGAACTTTTTATGTGTGCTCATAATATCCTTGCAAGTCTCTTCGAATTATTGGTTTGGTTTGGCCTACTAGATCTATAGTTCTTGCAATGGGAGAAGTGCTCGGCTTTGGGTTCAATCTTGCGGTGTCCTTTTTCAGTGACAGTAGGGGCAGCAAGGCACGTATTGTATTGTTGCCATTAATGATAAAAGGATGGGGTTTATATCATATTTCTTGAGTTTATCCCTCTACATCATCTCATCTTGCTTAAGGGGTTGCTCTATTCTTATGAACTCAATACACTAGATGCATGCTGGATAGCAGTCGATGTGTGGAGTAATAGTAGTAGATGCAGAATCGTTTCGGTCTACTTGTCCCGGACGTGATGCCTATATACAATGATCATGCCTAGATAGTCTCATAATTATTCGCTTTTCTATCAATTGCTCGACAGTAATTTGTTTACCCGCCGTAGAATATCGCTACCATGAGAGAAGCCACTAGAGAAAACTATGGCCCCCGGGTCTATTCTCAACATATCAATCTACATCTACTTTACTTTTATTGCTTTTATTTGTTGTTCTTATGAACTAAAAATACCAAAAATATAAACTATCATCTCTATCAGATCTCACTTTCGTAAGTGACCGTAAAGGGGTTGACAACCCCTTATCGCGTTGGCTGCGAAGTTCTTATTTGTTTGTGCAGGTGCGAGGGACTCGCGCGTGGTCTCCTACTGGATTGAACCTTGGTTCTAAAAAACTGAGGGAAATACTTACGCTATTGTGCTGCATCTCCCTTTCCTCTTCGAGGGAATACAACGCAAGCTCAAGAAGTAGCAAGAAGAATTTCTGGCACCGTTGCCGGGGAGGCTTACGAAAAAGTCATATACCAAGTACCTATCACAAACCCTTATCCTTTGCATTACATTTATTTGCCTCTCGTTTTCCTCTCCCCCATTTCACCCGTGCCATTTTATTTGACCTTCTTCCGTCGTGTGTTTATCGTTCGCTTGCTTCTTGTTTGCTTGTATGCGTTGGATTGCTTACTTGTCACTATGGCTCAGAACAATACCAAATTGTGTGACTTCTCCAATACCAACAACAATTATTTTATTAGCACTCTGACTGCTCCTATTACCAATGTTGAATCTTGTGATATCAATGATGCTTTGTTGAATCTTGTCATGAAAGATCAAATCTTCGGCCTTCCTAGTGAAGATGCCGCTACCCATCTAAACAACTTTGTTGATTTGTGTGATATGCAAAAGAAAAGGGATAAGGATAACGATATTGTTAAATTGAAGTTATTTCCTTTTTCACTTAGAGATCGTGCTAAAACTTGGTTTTCCTCTTTGCCTAGAAATAGTATTGATTCGTGGAATAAGTGCAAAGATGCTTTTATCTCTAAGTATTTCCCTCCTGCTAAGATCATCTCTCTTTGAAACGATATTATGAATTTTAAGCAACTAGATCATGAGCATGTTGCACATGCTTGGGAGAGAATGAATTTAATGATACGTAATTGCCCTACACATGGTTTGAATCTATGGATGATTATTCAGAACTTTTATGCTGGCTTGAATTTTGCTTCTAGAAATCTTTTAGATTTGGCCGCCGGAGGCACTTTCATGGAAACCACCTTAGGAGAAGCTACCAAACTCCTAGATAATATTATAGTTAATTATTCTCAATGGCACACCGAAAGATCTACTAGTAAAAAAGTGCATGCTATCGAAGAAATTAGTGTTTTGAGTGGAAAGATGGATGAACTTATGAAATTATTTGCTGCTAAGAATGCTTCTTCTGGTCCTAATGATATGCCTTTGTCCACTTTGATTGAGAATAACAATGAATCTTTGGATGTGAATTTTGTTGGTAGGAATAATTTTGGTAAAAATGCTTATAGAGGTCATTTTAATCCTAGGCCTTTTCCTAGTAATTCCTCTAATAATTATGGTAACTCCTACAACAACTCTTATGGAAAGATGCCTTATGAATTTGAAACTAGTGTTAAGGAGTTTATGATCTCGCAAAAAAAATCAATGCTATGCTTGAAGAGAAATTGCTTAAGGTTGATGAATTGGCTAGAAGTGTGGATAGAATTACTCTTGATGTTGATTCTTTGAAACTTAGATCTATCCAACCTAAACATGATATCAATGAGTCTCTCAAAGCCATGAGAAGTTCAATTTGAGCATAATGACTTTTTCAGAAGTGAGCTTAAATAATAGAAAAAGTATATGGAGTATATGAATAAAGACCTTGATGATATGTCCGGGGGCCATAGTTTGCTCATCTTGAGAACTTAATTGCCCAAATTTTGGATAAACAGACCACCTTGATTAATAAGATGGCTGCTAAACCGGAAGAGCATGAAAATAAAGATGAAGATCTGAAAGTTATTGATGTGTCACCTATTAGATCCTTGTTTTCTAGTATAAATCTTTATGAAGATAGGCTTGGAGATGATTCTGCTTTAAGGTGTCCCAATGAATCGGAGTTTTTAGATCTTGATGCTAAAATTGCTAAAAGTGGGAGTGAAGAGATTAAAACTTTGCATAGTGATGAACCCACTACTTTGGATTTCAAGGTATTCAATTATGACCATTGCTCTTTGATTTATTGTATTTCCTTGTTGTAATCCGTGCTAAATTCTCCGCATGCTTATAGTCAAAATAAAGCTTTCACCAAACACATAGTTGATGCTTTGATGCAATCTTATGAAGAAAAACTTGAGTTAGAAGTTTCTATCCCGAGAAAGCTTTATGATGAATGGGAACCTACTATCAAAATAAAAATAAAAGATCATGAATGCTATGCTTTGTGTGATTTGGGTGCTAGTGTCTCCACTATCCCAAAAACTTTGTGTGATTTGCTAGGGTTCCATGAGCTTGATGATTGTTCTTTAAATTTGCATCTTGCGGATTCCACTATTAAGAAACCTACGAGAAGAATTAATGATGTTCTTATTGTTGCCAATAGGAATTATGTGCCCGTAGATTTCATTGTTCTTGATATAGATTGCAATCCTTCATGTCCTATTATTCTTGGTAGACCTTTCCTTAGAACGATTGGTGCAATTATTGATATGAAGGAAGGAAATATTAGATTCCAATTTCTGTTAAGGAAAGGCATGGAACACTTTGCTAGAAAGAAAATCAAATTACCATATGAATCTATCATGAGAGCCACTTATGGATTGCCTTCCAAAGATGGCAATACCTAGATTTATCTTGTATCATGCCTAGCTAGGGGCGTCAAATGATAGCGCTTGTTGGGAGGCAACCCAATTTTATATTTTTTTTGTTTCTGTTAGGGAATAAATATTGCATCTAGCCTCTGATTAGATGTGGTTTCATGTTTTGTTTAGTGTTTGTGCCAAGTAGAACCTTTGGGAAGACTTGTGTGAAGTTTATGTGATCTTGTTGTGAAAAACAGAATTGTTAGCGCTAGCTAAAGTGGTCTTCAGATTTTACTGGATCGTGCTTTTTAGTTGATTCTTTTTGAAGATGATTGGTAGACAAATTCCGAAAATTTAACAATTTAGTTTGAATTTTTTGGAGTTCCAGAAGTAAGCGAAACCTGTAGATTACTACAGACTATTCTGTTTTTAACAGATTCTGTTTTTCGTGTGTTGTTTGCTTATTCCGATGCATCTATGAGTAGTATTGGAGGATATGAACCATAGAGAAGTTGGAATACAGTAGTTTTAACACCAATATAAACAAAGAATGAATTCATTGCTGCACTTTTGAGTAGTGGTTTGCTTTCTTATACTAACGGAGCTCACGAGAATTTATGTCTAAGTTTTGTGTTGTGAAGTTTTCAAGTTTTGAGTATTGGTTTGATGGACTATGGAACAAGGAGTAGCAAAGGCCTAAGCTTGGGGATGCCCATGGAACCCCAAGTAAATTCAAGATAATCAAAAGCCTAAGCTTGGGGATGCCCCGGGAAGGCATCCCCTCTTTCGTCTTCATCCATCGGTAACTATACTTGGAGCTATATTTTTATTTGCAACATGATATGTGTTTTGCTTGGAGCGTCTTGTATAATTTGAGTCCTTGCTTTTTAGTTTGCCACAATCATCCTTGCTGGACACACCTATTTGAGATAGTTAAATATGTCCTAGAAATTGTTAGAACACTCTATATGCTTCACTTATATCTTTTGAGTTGAATAGTTTTTGCTCTAGTGCTTCACTTATATCTTTTAGAGCACGGTGGTGGTAATATTTTGTAGAAATTGTTGAACTCTCATGATTCACTTATATCCTTTTGAGAGTCTAATAGAACAGCATGGTAATGTGTTTAGGCTAAAGAAACTAGTCTTCACATGATAGACATCCAATGTCAATGTAATAAAAAAAATCACACTAAGTGCATTGAATAGAATAAGATGTTGGATGCTTGATAATTGTTTTGAGATATGAGGATAGTTATATTAGAGTCATGCTAATGGAGTTATTATGAAATTAAGAAATACTTGTGTTAAGGTTAGTGATTCCCTTATCATGCACGTATGGTGAACCGCTATGTGACGAAGTTAGAGCATGAGGTATTTGTAGAGTGCCAACCTTTGTGTGGAGGTCGGGGGCGCGCGATGGTTAACTCCTACCAACCTCCCCCTAGGAGCATGTGTTGATTGCTTTTTTTTGATGACTCGTAGATTTTTGCAATAAGTATATGAGTTCTTATGACTAATGTTGAGTCCATGGATTATACGCACTCTCACCCTTCCACCATTGCTAGCCTCTCTTGTACCGCACAACTTTCGCCACTGCCATAAACCCACTATATATCCTTCCTCAAAACAGCCACCATACTGTTCCTCAAAACAGCCACCATACCTACCTATCATGGCATTTCCATAGCCATTCCGAGATATATTGCCATGCAACTTTCCACCATTCCGTTCATATGACACGCATCATATTGTCATATTGCCATGCATGATCATGTAGTTGACATCGTAGTTGTGGCAAAGCCACCATGCATAATTTTTCATTTATGTCACTCTTGATTCATTGCATATCCCGGTACACCGTCGGAGGCATTCATGTAGAGTCATACTTGTTGTAGTATCGAGTTGTAATTTCGAGTTGTAATAAAAAGTGTGATGATCATCACTATTAGAGCATTGTCCCATGTGAGGAAAGGCCAATAAAAAAAGATGGCCCAAAAAATATATAGAGAGGGGCTAATAAAAAAAGGAGAAAGCCCCTCCAAAAAAATGGGAGAAAAGAGAGAAGGTACAATTGCTACTATCTTTTCTCCACACTTGTGCTTCAAAGTAGCACCATATTCTTTGTAGAGAGTCTCATGCTTAGTCACTTTCATATACTAGTGAGAATTATCATTATAGAACTTGGCTTGTATATTCCAACTATGGGCTTCCTCAAATGCCCTAGGTCTTCGTGAGCAAGCAAGTTGGATGCACACCCACTAGTTTATTTTGTTGAGCTTTCATTCATACTTAGCTCTAGTGCATCCGTTGCATGGCAATCCCTACTCACTCACATTGATATCTATTGATGGGCATCTCCATAGCCCGTTGATAAGCCTAGTCGATGTGATACTATCTCCCTCCTTTTTGTCTTCTCCACAACCACCTCAATTCCACCCATAGTGCTATATCCATGGCTCACGCTCATGTATTGCGTGAAAGTTGAAAGGTTTGAAAAGATAGAGTATGAAAACAAGTGCTTGGCTGAAATCGGGGTTGTGCATGATATGAATATTTTGTGTGATGAAGAGGGAGCATAGCCAGACTATATGATTTTGTAGGGATAACTTTATTTAGCCATAGTATTTTGAGAAGACATGATTGCTTTGTTAGTATGCTTGAAGTATTGTTATTTCTTATGTCAATATAGACGTTTATCTTGAATCTTTCAGATCTGAACATTCATGCCAAAATTGAGAGAATTACATTGAAAAACCATATTGGTTAGCATTTCACATCAAAAATTCTTTCTTTATCATTTACCTACTCGAGGACGAGCAGGAATTAAGCTTGGGGATGCTTCATACGTCTCCAACGTATCTATAATTTTTGATTGTTCCATGCTATTATTTATGAAGGCTTGGATGTTTAATGGGCTTTATCATTCTCTTTTATATCATTTTTGGGAATAACCTACTAACCCAAAGGCCCAATCCAGATTGTTGTTTTTTGCCTCTTTCAGGGTTTACAGAAAAAGAATATCAAACGGAGTCCAAACGGAATGAAACCTTCGCGAGAGATATTTTTGGAGAAAATCACGCACGCGGAGCTTGAGAACCACATCAGGGGATCAAGAGGTGGCCCACGAGGGTGGGGGCGCGCCCCCCTGCCTCGTGGCCCCCTCGAGCGTCCCCCAGTGCCCTCCTTCTTCCTATATAAGTCTACGTACCCCAGAAACTCCGTGAACAGAGAGAAAACCCTAATTCCACCGCCGTACCTTATGTTCCGGTGAAGATCCCATCTTGGAGCCTGTTCCGGAGCTCCACCGAAGGTGGATCCATCACGGAGTTCTTCATCATCATCATCATCGCCCCCACCATGAGTTGTGAGTAGTTTACCACAGACCTTCGGGTCCATAGCTAGTATCTAGATGGCTTCTTCTCTCTCTCTCTGGATCTCAATACAAAGTTCTCCTCGGTCTTCGAGGAGATCTATTCGATGTAATCTCTTTTTGCGGTGTGTTTGTCGAGATCCGATGAATTGTGAGTTTATGATCAAGGTTACCTATGAAAGATATTTGGTTATTCTCTGAACTTTTTATGTGTGCTCATAATATCCTTGCAAGTCTCTTCAAATTATTGGTTTGGTTTGGCCTACTAGATCTATAGTTCTCGCAATGGGAGAAGTGCTTGGCTTTGGGTTCAATCTTGCGGTGTCCTTTCCCAGTGACAGTAGGGGCAGCAAGGCAAGTATTGTATTGTTGCCATCGAGGATAAAAAGATGGGGTTTATATCATATTGCTTGAATTTATCCCTCTACATCATGTGATCTTGCTTAAGGCGTTACTATGTTCTTATGAACTCAATACACTAGATGCATGATGGATAGCGGTCGATGTGTGGAGTAATAGTAGTAGATGGAGAATCGTTTCGTTCTACTTGTCTCGGACGTGATGCCTATATACAATGATCATGCCTAGATAGTCTCATAATTATTCACTTTTCTATCAATTGCTCGACAGTAATTTGTTTACCGGCCGTAGAATATCGCTATCATGAGAGAAGCCACTAGAGAAAACTATGGCCCCCGGGTCTATTCTCAACATATCAATCTACATCTACTTTACTTTTATTGCTTTTATTTGTTGTTCTTATAAACTAAAAATACCAAAAATATAAACTATCATCTCTATCAGATCTCACTTTTGTAAGTGACCGTAAAGGGATTGACAACCCCTTATCGTGTTGGCTGTGAAGTTCTTATTTGTTTGTGCAGGTGCGAGGGACTCGCGCGTGGTCTCCTACTGGATTGATACCTTGGTTCTCAAAAACTGAGGGAAATACTTACGCTACTGTGCTGCATCTCCCTTTCCTCTTCAAGGGAATACAACGCAAGCTCAAGAAGTAGCAAGAAGAATTGATAACCCACAATTGTAGGGGATCGCAACAGTTTTCGAGGGTAAAGTATTCAACCCAAATTTATTGATTCGACACAAGGGGAGCCAAACAATACTCTTAAGTATTAGCAGCTGAGTTGTCAATTCAACCAGACCTGGAAACTTAGTATCTGCAGCAAGATAGTTTAGTAGCAAAGTAATATGATACTGGAGGTAGCAGCAATAAAAGTAACGATAGTATTTTTGTAGTTTTTGTGATAGTAGCAATGGAAAAGTAAATAAGCAACAAGCAATATAGTTAAAGCTCGTAGGCATTGGATCGGTGATGGGAAATTATGTCGGATGCAATTCATCATGTAGAAGTTATAACGTAGGGTGACACGGAACTAGCTCCAGTTCATCAATGCAATGTAGGCATGTATTCCGAATATAGTCATACGTGCTTATGGAAAAGAACTTGCATGACATCTTCTGTCCTACCCTCCCATGGCAGCGGGGTCCTATTGGAAACTAAGGGATATTAAGGCCTCCTTTTAATAGAGTACCGGACCAAAGCATTAACACACAATGAATACATGAACTCCTCAAACTACGATCATCACCGGGAGTGGTCCCGATTATTGTCACTTCGGGGTTGCCGGATCATATCACATAGTAGGTGACTATAGACTTGAAAGATAGGATCAAGAACACACATATATTCATGGAAACATAATAGGTTCATATCTGAAATCATGGCACTCGGGCCCTAGTGACAAGCATTAAGCATAGCAAAGTCATAGCAACATCAATCTCAGAACATAGTGGATACTAGGGATCAAACCCTAACAAAACTAACTCGATTACATGATAGATCCCATCCAACCCATCACCGTCCAGCAAGCCTATGATGGAATTACTCACACACGGCGGTGAGCATCATGGAATTGGTGATGGAGGAAGGTTGATGATGACGATGGCGACGATCTCCACTCTCCGGATCCCCGAACGGACTCCAGATCAGCCCTCCCGAGATAGATTAGGGCTTGGCGGTGGCTCCGTCTCGTGAAACGCGATAATTCCTTCTCTCTGGTTTTTTTCTCCCCGAAACGGGAGATATAGGATCTGGGGGTACGTCGGTGGAGCACCAGGGGGGCCACGAGGCAGGGGGGCACGCCCTGGGCAGGGGGGCGCGCCCCCACCCTCGTGGGCTGGCCCAAGGCCCCCTGGTGTGGATCTTCTTGCAGGTATTTTTTATATTTTCCGAAATAATTCTCCGTTGATTTTCAGGCGATTCTGAGAACTTTTTATTCTGCACAAAAACAACACCATGGCAGTTCTGCTGAAAACAACGTCAGTCCGGGTTAGTTCCATTCAAATCATGCAAGTTAGAGTCCAAAACAAGGGCAAAATGGTTTGGAAAAGTAGATACGTTGGAGACGTATCAACTCCCCCAAGCTTAAACATTTGCTTGTCCTCAAGCAATTCAGTTGATAAACTGAAAGTGATAAAGAAAAACTTTGACAAACTCTGTTTGCTCTTGTTGTTGTAAATATGTAAGCTAGCATTCAGGATTTTAACAAGATCATGAACTAACCACATTCACAATAACTTTCAGGTCTCAAGACTACTCACATCTATGGCATAATCAACTAGCGAGCAATAATAATAAACCTCGGATGACAACACTTTCCCAAAACAATCATGATATGATATAACAAGATGGTATCTCGCTAGCCCTTTCTGAGACCGCAAAACATAAATGCAGAGCACCTTTAAAGATCAAGGACTGACTAGACATTGTATTTCATGGTAAAAGAGATCCAGTCATGATTATACTCAATGCAAATTAATAGTAATACATGCAACGACAGAGGTGCTCTCCTACTGGTGCTCTTTGATAAGAGGATGATGACTCTACATAAAAGTAAATAGATAGGCCCTTCGCAGAGGGAAGCAGGGATTTGTAGAGGTGCCAGAGCTCGATTTTTAAATGGAGATGAATAACATTTTGAGCGGTATACTTTCATTGTCAACATAACAACCAAGAATCTCGATATCTCCCATGCTACGCACATTATAGGCGGTTCCCAAACAGAATGATAAAGTATATACTCCCCCAACCACCAACAAGCACACTCCACGACTAGCCCGAAACAACGGGTACCGTCCAAACCAGCAACAGCCCTGGGGGAGTTTTGTTTAATTATTTATGATTTTGAGCATGGGACTGGGCATCCCGATACCAGCCATTTTCTCATGAATGATGAGCGGAGTCCACTCATCGTGAGAATAACCCACCTAGCATGGAAGATATAGACAGCCCTAGTTGATACATGAGTTGTTCGAGCATACAAAATAGAATTTCATTTGAAGGTTTAGAGTTTGGCACAAACAAATTTACTTGGAACGGCATATAAATACCGCATATAGGAAGGTATGGTGGACTCATGTGGAATAACTTTGGGGTTTATGGAAGTGGATGCACAAGCAGTATTCCCGTTTAGTACAGGTGAAGGCTAGAAAGAGACTGGGAAACGACCAGCTAGAGAGCAACAACGATCATGAACATGCATTAAAATTAATCAACAATGAATGCAAGCGTGAGTAGGATATACATCACCATGAACATAAATATCGTGAAGGGTATGTTACTTTGTTTCAACTACATGCGTGAACATGTGCCAAGTCAGATCACTTAAATCGTTCAAAGGAGGATACCACCCATCATACCACATCACAAGCATTTTAATATCATGTTGGCATGCAAGATAGACCATTATAAACTCTCAGCTAATTAAGCATGGCATAAGCAGCTATGATCTCTAATTGTCATTGCAAACATGTTTCATTCATAACAAGCTGAATCAGGAACGATGAGCAATCATATTTACAAAAACAAGAGAGGTCGAGTTCATACCAGCTTTTCTCATCTCAATTAGTTCATCATATATCATCCTTATTGCCTTTCACTTGCACGACCGAACGGTGTGTATAATAATAAATAGTGCGCGTGCATTGGACTAAGCTGGAATCTGCAAACATTTATTATAAGAGAGAAGACAAGGTAATATGGCTCAAGGTTAATCAACAACAAAGCATATGAGAGCCATTAAGCATTTTAATCATGATCTTCTACTCTTGACCCCCAAAGAAAAGAAAAGAAACTATTTACACGGGAAAGCTCCCAATAAGCAAAAGAAGAACGGGAAATCTTTTTGGGTTTTCATTTTTAACTACTACTACAAGCAAAGAGAGTAAACTAGCTAGAAGCTGCAACTAATATTTTTTTGTTTTTCTGGGTTTTTCTAGCACACAAGAAAAAGACTAAGAAAAAGAAATTGAAACTAAGCATGGATGGTACAGTGAAAGAGTGTGAGCACCGACAACTATAATAAGTGTGAACATGAATGTAAGTCGGTGAGAAACACGTACTCCCCCAAGCTTAGGCTTTTGGCCTAAGTTGGTCTATGGCCAGTATTGGCCTGACGGATATCCAAAGTCGTAGTTGGGGTTGTACTGGGATGCAACAGATACTGCATGCTGAGCTGCAGCTTGGAGGCGGGTTGCCTCCATCATGTTATAATAAGCATTTGCCTCCTCCATAGTTATAGTGTATCTCCCTTTTTCCTGAAAGTTAAACAAAGTAGGGGCAGGAAGAACAATAGGGATGGCATGTTGCCTGTTAAAGATTAGTCGATATTTGAGGGTTTGATTATCCCACTCTATAAACTGGTGACTAGTTATAGCATGGTAGTCTAAATAAGCAGGAGGTAAAGGATCATCATTCACGTGCACGAGTATACCAAGGAAGCAGGCTATGCGGGTAGCATAGATCCCACCAAATAAATCTTCATGCAAGCCATTATGGTGTAACCTACGTGCAACGATTGCTCCCAAGTTATATTGCGTATCACCTAGTACAACACTCCTGAGAATACTAAGATTAGGGACACACATGTGACAAGCCTCATCTTTACCGTTTATGCATCTACCGATAAAGAGAGCAAAGTAATGAATAGCAGGAAAAATGTATGCTCCCTGTGGTAGCTTGTGTGACGTCCCTGGATACGCCAACTGTAATACTAGCTAGGAATTCTCTAAATTCAGATTTGCGAGGACCACTCATACTGCCCCACTTTGGGAGCTTGCAGGCAACATTAAAATCCTCTATATCCATGGTATAAGATTTATCATATATGTCAAAAAGCACAGTGTGAGAATTACGTGAAGACGAAAATTTAAACCTTCTCACAAAGCTATCAGTTAAGCCACAATACTGAGGACACTTATCTTGTATGAAGTCCTCGAGGTCAGCGTTGTGCACGTATGCATAAAATTCATCTTTGATGCCTGCTTGACCCATGAAATCATCTGACGGCCATTCACAAGGCCGCACATCAGCATCCCTCGATGGTTCATCGTCAGGCTCACGGAACGCGAGCCTTGGTTCTTGCTTCCTTGAGGGACCACCTTGGAAGTTTCTCCTAGACATTTTTTCTGAAATTTTCTGAAATTTTTAGTAACTTCAAAATAAAAGTTAACCAAACTCAACAAGATTGATAACAACAACTCCTATAAGTGCCTAGAGGCTATATCAAGCATTAGAACTACTTGGGACCAAAAAAATTTAACATGAAAGCTCAAGAACAAGGTCACCACAGCAACATAAATTTACAACAAATAAAGAACTAGAGCAAAACCTAATTGGACCAATGGAGGAGTCACATACCAAGGAACAATCTCCCCAAACAGTTTGGTGAATGGTGCTTTGAGCAAGGAGATCGAAAATGGCAGCAAGATGAGCTAGAACTCGGGTTTGAGCTGGTTGGTGATTTTTTTGGGAGGAAGAAGAAAAGCATGGGTGCAGGGATAAGTGGAGGGGGGGCATGTGGGGCCCACGAGTCAGGGGGCGCGCCCTCAGCAGGGGGGCGCGCCCTGCACCCTCGTGGCCACGTGCTGGCTCCCCTCGTTGTGTGTTCAGTGCCATATTTTCTTAAATATTCTAGAAAAAAATCATATTTCATTTTCATGGCATTTGGAGAACTTTTATTTTCAGGATATTTTTTTATTGCACGGATAAGTCTGGAAACAGACAGACAATGCTATTTTTGTTTTATTTAACCTAATTAACAGAAAGTAGAAGGAGGGTACAGAAGATTGTGCCATCTAGATTCACCTATCCCATGCTCATCAAAAGGAATCCATTAACAAGGTTGATCAGGTCTTGTTAATAAACTCTTTCCGAGTAACATGAAACCGGAGATTTTTTGAATAACACTAGGTTACCTCAATGGATTTATGTATGTCCCCAACAATAAGAATGTCATATGTCTTCTTGATAGTAGGACTAGGAAACTCAAAACCTCCAATAGTAATAGTCGAAGTTATTCCAATATAATTGGTACTATGGACCTGAGGTTGTTTCCTAGGAAAGTGTACTGTATGCTCATTACCATTGACATGAAAAGTGGCATTGCCTTTGTTACAATCAATAACAGCCCCTGCAGTATTCAAAAAGGGTCTTCCAAGAATAATAGACATACTATCATCCTCGGGAATATCAAGTATAACAAAGTCCGTTAGAATAGTAACATTTGCAACTACAACAGGCACATCCTCACAAATACCGATAGGTGTAGCAGTTGATTTATCAGCCATTTGCAAAGATATTTCAGTAGATGTCAACTTACTCAAGTGAAGTCTACGATATAAAGAGAGAGGCATAACACTAACACCAGCTCCAAGATCACACAAAGCAGTTTTAACATAGTTTCTCTTAATGGAGCAAGGTATAGTAGGTACTCCCGGATCTCCTAATTTCTTAGGCATTCCACCCTCACAAGTGTAATTGGCAAGCATGGTGGAGATTTCTACTTCAGGTATCTTTCTTTTGTTGGTAATAATATCTTTCATATACTTGGCATAAGGATTTATTTTAAGCACATCAGTCAAACGCATACGCAAAAAGATAGGTCTAATCATTTCCGCAAAGCACTCAAAATCCTCATTATCCTTTTTCTTGGATGGTTTTGGAGGAAAATGCATGGGCTTTTGAACCCATGGTTCTATTTCCCTACCGTGCTTCCTAGCAACAAAGTCTCTCTTATCATAACGTTGATTCTTTGATTGTGGGTTATCAAGATCAACAGCAGGTTCAATCTCTACATCATTATCATTGCTAGGTTGAGCATCAGCATGAACATCATCATTAATATTATCACTAGGCTCATGTTCATTACTAGATTGTGTCTGAGCATCAGAAACAGATATATCATTGGGATTCTCAGGTGTGTCAGCTACAGGTTCACTAGAAGCATGCAAAGTCCTATCATTTTTCTTTTTCTTCTTCTTAGAAGAACTAGGTGCATCTAAATTAGCTCTCTGAGAATCTTGCTCAATTCTCTTAGGGTGGCCTTTAGGATACAGAGGTTCCAGAGTCATTTTACCACCTCTAGTAGCAAATCTAACAGCATAGTCATTATTCTTACTATTTAATTCATTGAGCAAATCATTCTGAGCCTTAAGTACTTGTTCTACTTGAGTGGTAACCATAGAAGCATGTATACTAATAAGTTTCAGTTCACCTTTAGCTCTAGATAGATAATCACTCAAGTGTTCAATCATATAAGCATTGTGTTGTAATTGTCTACCAACATAAGCATTGAAGTTTTCTTGTTTCACAATGAAATTGTCAAACTCATCTAAACATTGGCTAGTAGACTTATAACGAGGAATATCACCTTCATCAAATCCATAAAGAGAATTTACCTTTACTACCTGTGTCGGGTTATCAAGACCATGTATTTCTTCAATAGGCGGTAAATTCTTAACATCTTTAGCTTTAATACATTTTTCTTTCATAGATTTCTTTGCCACTTGCATATCTTCAGGACTGAGAAATAGAACACCTCTTTTCTTCGGAGTTGGCTTAGGGGCTGGTTCAGGAAGTGTCAAATTATTTTCATTGGCCAGCATATTATTCAATAGTAGTTCAGCTTGTTCAACTGTTGTTTCCCTGAAAACACAACCAGCACAACTATCCAGGTGGTCTCTGGAAGCATCGGTTAGTCCATTATAAAAGACATCAAGTATATCATGCATCTCAAGAGGATGATCAGGCAAAGCATTAAGTAACTGGAGAAGCATCCCCCAAGCTTGTGGGTGACTCTCTTCTTCAGTTTGAGCAAAGTTATATATTTCCCGTAAGGCAGCTTGTTTCTTATGAGCGGGAAAATATTTAGCAGAGAAGTAATACATCATATCCTGGGGACTACGCACACAACCAGGATCAAGAGAATTAAACCAGGTCTTAGCATCACCCTTTAACGAGAACGGAAACAACTTAAGGATATAATAGTAGCGAATCTTTTCATCATTGGTAAACAGGGTGGCTATATCATTTAACTTAGTAAGATGTGCCACAACAGTTTCAGACTCATAGCCATGGAAAGGATCAGATTCAACCAAAATAATTAACTCAGGATCAACAGAGAATTCATAATCCTTATCAGTAACACAAATAGGTGAAGTAGCAAAAGCAGGGTCATGTTTCATTATAGCATTCAAGGACTTTTCTTTCAGCTTAGCTAATAATTTCTTAAGATCATATCTATCATTGCAAGCAAGAAAGTCTCTAGCAGTTTCTTCACCCATAACATAACCCTTAGGCACGACAGGCAATTCATATCTATTGGGAGTAGTTTCATCATCACTTTCATAAATATCATCAGTTTCAACATTTGCACTCTCCCTAATCTTAGCAATTTGTTCATCTAGAAATTCACCTAGTGGCACAGTATCAGGCATAGAGGTAGTTTCATCATACATAGCAGAAGTAGCATCATCAAGAACATACGACATATCAGATTCAATAGCAGCAGTAGGTGTCACAAGTTTACTCATAACAGAAGGAGAATCAAGTGCAGAGCTAGATGGCAATTCCTTACCTCCCCTTGTAGTTGAGGGCAAGATCTTGGTTTTTCAGTCCTTCAAATTCTTCATAGTGATCAGCAGATATAAATCCCAAGTGACTTAAAGAATAGAGCTATGCTCCCCGGCAACGGCGCTAGAAAATAGTCTTGATAACCCACAAGTGTAGGGGATCGCAACAGTTTTCGTGGGTAAAGTATTCAACACAAATTTATTGATTCGACACAAGGGGAGCCAAAGAATACTCTTAAGTATTAGCAGCTGAGTTATCAATTCAACCACACCTGGAAACTTAGTATCTGTAGCAAGATAGTTTAGTAGCAAAGTAATATGATAGTGGCGGTAGCAGCAGTAAAAGTAAGGATAGTATTTTTGTAGTTTTTGTGATAGTAGCAATGGAAAAGTAAATAAGCAACAAGAAATATAGGTAAAGCTCGTAGGCATTGGATCGGTGATGGGAAATTATGTCGGATGCAATTCATCATGTAGAAGTTATAACCTAGGGTGACACAGAACTAGCTCCAGTTCATCAATGCAATGTAGGCATGTATTCCGAATATAGTCATACGTGCTTATGGAAAAGAACTTGCATGACATCTTTTGTCCTACCCTCCCGTGGCAGCGGTCTCCTATTGGAAACTAAGGGATATTAAAGCCTCCTTTTAATAGAGTACCGGGCCAAAGCATTAACACATAGTGAATACATGAGCTCCTCAAACTACGGTCATCACCGGGAGTGGTCCCGATTATTGTCACTTCGGGGTTGCCGAATCATAACACATAGTAGGTGACTATAGACTTGCAAGATAGGATCAAGAACACACATATATTCATGGAAACATAATAGGTTCAGATCTGAAAGCATGGCACTCGGGCCCTAGTGACAAGCATTAAGCATAGCAAAGTCATAGCAACATCAATCTCAGAACATAGTGGATACTAGGGATCAAACCCTAACAAAACTAACTCGATTACATGATAGATCCCATTCAACCCATCACCATCCAGCAAGCCTACGATGGAATTACTCACACACGGCCGTGAGCATCATGGAGTTGGTGATGGAGGAAGGTTGATGATGACGATGGCGACGATCTCCACTCTCCGGAGCCCCAAACGGACTCCAGATCAGCCCTCCCGAGAGAGATTGGGCTTGGCGGCGACTCCACCTCATGAAACGCGATAATTCCTTCTCTCTGATTTTTCTCTCCATGAAATGGAAGATATACGATCTGGGGGTACGTCGGTGGAGCACCAGGGGGGCCATGAGGCAGGGGGCGCGCCCTGGGCAGGGGGCCGCGCCCCCCACCCTCATGGGCTGGCCCAAGGCCGCCTGGTGTGGAAATTCTTGCATGTATTTTTTATATTTTCCAAAATAATTCTCCGTTGATTTTCAGGCGATTCCGAGAACTTTTTATTCTGCACAAAAACAACACCATGGTAGTTCTGCTGAAAACAGCGTCAGTCCGGGTTAGTTCCATTCAAATCATGCAAGTTAGAGTCCAAAACAAGGGCAAAAGGGTTTCGAAAAGTAGATACGTTGGAGACGTACGTCCATTTTGCATCATGCTTATATGTTGATATTTATTGCATTATGGGCTGTTCTTACATGTTTTGTCACAATACTTATGCCTTTTCTCTCTTATTTTACAAGGTTTACATGAAGAGGGAGAATGCCGGCAGCTGGAATTCTGGGCTGGAAAAGGAGCAAACTCTGGAAACTTATTCTGCACACAACTCCAAAATCCCAGAAACTCAACAGAACATCGTTTCAGCAAATATAAAAATATTTAGCGAAAGAAGTCCACAAGGGGGCCACCGGCTGCCCACGAGGGTGGGGCACGCCCCCCTTCCCATGGCGCGCCCCCTGCCTCGTGGGCCAGCCGGAAAGCCCCCGATGCCCATCTTCTCCTATATGAGGTGTTTTGACCTGTAAAAAATAATAAGGAGGCTTTCGGGACCAGACGCCGCCGTCTCGAGGCAGAACCGAGGCGGAAACCAATCTAGGGCTCCGGCAGAGCTATTCTGCCGGGGATACTTCCCTCCGGGAGGGGGAAATTGTCACCACCGTCATCGCCAACAACTCTCCCATCTTGGGGAGGGCTATCTTCATCAACATCTTCACCAGCACCATCTCCTCTCAAACCCTAGTTCATCTCTTGTATCCAATCTTTGTACCCAAACCTCAGATTGGTATGTGTGGGTTGCTAGTAGTGTTGATTACTCCTTGTAGTTGATGCTAGTTGGTATATTTGGTGGAAGATCATATGTTCAGATCCATTATGCATATTAATACCCCTCTGATCATGAACAATATTATGTCTTGTGAGTAGTTACTTTTGTTCCTGAGGACATGGGAAGAGTCTTGCTATTATTAGTCATGTGAGTTTGGTCTTCATTCGGTATTTTGATGAGATGTATGTTGTCTCTCCTCTAGTGGTGTCATGTGAACGTCGACTACATGACACTTCACCATTATTTGGGCCTAGAGGAAGGCATTGGGAAGTAATAAGTAGATGATGGGTTGCTAGAGTGACAGAAGCTTAAACCCTAGTTTATGCGTTGCTTCGTAAGGGGCTGATTTGGATCCATATGTTTCAGGCTATGGTTAGGTTTACCTTAATACTTCTTTTGTAGTTGCGGATGATTGCATTAGAGGTTAATCGTAAGTGGGAGGCTTGTCCAAGTAAGGGCAGCACCCAAGCACCGGTCCACCCACATACCAAATTATCAAAGTACCGAACGTGAATCAGACGATCGTGATGAAAACTAGCTTGACGATAATTCCCATGTGTCCTCGGGAGCGCTTTCCTTTATATAAGAGTTTGTCCAGGCTTGTCCTTTGCTACAAAAAGGATTGGGCCACCTTGCTGCACCTTATTTACTTTTACCTTTTGTCACTTGCTACCAATTACCTTATCACAAAACTATCTGTTATGTGTAATTTCAGTGCTTGCAAAAAATACCTTACTGAAAACTGCCTATCATTTCCTTCTGCTCCTCATTGGGTTCGACACTCTTACATATCTAAAGGACTACGATAGATCCCCTACACTTGTGGGTCATCAAGACTCTTTTCTGGCGCCATTGCCGGGGAGTGAAGCGGCTTTGGTAAGTGGAATTTGGTAAGGAAAAATGTATATAGTGTGCTGAAATTTATTGTCACTTGTTACTATGGCTCAAATTCCTTTGAGGGGATTGTTCGGGGTATCTTCACCCCGGCCAGAAGAGCAAAGAGTTGCTACTCAACCTACTACACCAATTGAAATTGTTTGCGTTGAGATTCCTTCGGGTATGATAGAGAAACTGCTTGAAAATCCCTTTACAGGAGACGGAACACTACATCCCGATTTACATCTAATCTATGTGGATGAAGTTTGTGGATTGTTTAAGCTTGCAGGTATGCCCGAGGATTTTATCAAGAAGAAGGTCTTCCCTTTATCTTTGAAGGGAGATGCATTGACACGGTTTAGGCTATGTGATGATATGGGATCATGGAACTATAATCGTCTCAAGTTGGAATTTCATCAGAAGTTCTACCCTATGCACCAGGTTCATCGTGATCATAATTATATTTATAATTTCTGGCCTCGCGAAGGAGAAAGCATCGCTAAAACTTGGGGGAGGCTTAAGTCAATGTTATATTCATGCCCCAATCATGAGCTCTCAAGAGAAATTATCATTCAATATTTTGATGCTCGGCTTTCTCATAATAATCGCTCCATGGTCGATACTTCTTGTTCTGGCTCTTATATGATGAAGACTATTGACTTCAAATGGGATTTATTGGAAAGAATTAAATGCAACTCTGAAGATTGGGATCTCGGCGAAGGTAAGGAGTCAGGTATGACCCCTAAGTTTGATTGTGTTAAAGCTTTTATGGATACCGATGTTTTCCGTGAGTTTAGCACTAAATATGGACTTGACTCTCAGATAGTAGCTTCTTTCTGTAAATCCATTGCTACTCATGTTGATCTCCCCAAGGAGAAGTGGTTTAAATACCATCCCCCTATTGAAGTAAAAGTAGTTGAACCTATTAAAATTGAAAAAAAGACTATCACTTATAATGTTGATCCTGTTATTCCTACCGCTTATACTGAGAAACCACCTTTCCCTGTTAGGATAAAGGATCATGCTCAAGCTTCAACTGTAGTTCGTAAGAGTAATACTAGAACACCTACGCCCTCTGAGCAAATTAAAGTTGAACCTAGTGTTACTATGGTTAAGGACCTCTTGGTAGAAGATTTAGATGGACATGTTATTTACCTCCAAGAAGAGTCTGCTAGAATAGCCAAACCCAATGCAAGGAATAGACATAAACCGGTTGTAGGCTTGCCTGTCATCTCTGTTAAGATAGGAGATCATTGCTATCATGGTTTATGTGACGTAGGTGCTAGTGTGAGTATTATCCCCATTGATTTATATAACGAAATTATGCATGATATCGCACATGTTGAGTTAGAAGGGATTGATGTTACTATTAAGCTTGCCAATAGAGACACTATTTCACCGGTTGGGATTGTTAGAGATATTGAAGTCTTGTGTGGAAAGTTCAAATACCCTGCTGATTTTCTTGTTCTTAGTTCCCCACAAGATGTATTATGTCCCATTATATTTGGTAGACCCTTCTTGAATACTGTTAATGACAAGATAGACTGCATGAAAGATATTGTCACGGTTGGATTAGGGGATATGTCTCACTTTGCTAAATTCTGTAGACAACCCCTTGAAATGGCACCACCTAGTAAGGATGAAATTATTGGTCTTGATTCTATTGCCGTGCCACCTAATGATCCTTTAGAACAATACTTGCTAGACCATGAAAATGATATGCATATGAATGAGAGAAGGGAAATAGATGAAATATTCCTTACACAGGGACCTGTATTGAAAAACAACTTGCCTGTTGAAATCCTAGGGGATCCTCCTCCACCCAAGGGTGATCCCGTGTTTGAACATAAACCTTTGCCTGATAATCTTAAGTATGTTTATCTTGATGAAAAGAAGATATATCATGTTATTATTAGTGCTAACCTTTCAGAGCAGGAAGAAGAAAAATTATTGAAAACTCTGAAGAAGCACCGTGATGCCATTGGATATACTCTGGATGATCTTAAAGGCATTAGTCCCACTATATGCCAACACAAGAAAAAATTGGAAGAAAATGCTAAACTAGCTATTGATCATCAGCGACGACTAAATCCTAAGATGAAAGAAGTGGTAAGAAAGGAAATACTAAAGCTTCTAGAGGCAGGTATTATCTATCCAGTTGCTGATAGCCAGTGGGTAAGTCATGTCCATTGTATTCCTAAGAAAGGAGGTATGACAGTAGTTCCTAATGATAAAGATGAATTGATCCCGCAAAGAATAGTTACGGGTTATAGGATGGTAATTGATTTCCGTAAGTTAAATAAAGCTACTAAGAAAGATCATTACCCCTTGCCATTTATTGATCGAATGCTAGAAAGGTTATCCAAACATACTCATATCTGCTTTCTAGATGGTTATTCTGGTTTCTCTCAAATACCTATGTCAAAAGGGGATCAAGAAAAGACCACTTTTACTTGTCCTTTCGGTACCTTTGCTTATAGACGTATGCCTTTTGGTTTATGTAATGCACCTGCTACCTTTCAAAGATGCATGATGGCTATATTATCTGATGCTTGTGAAAAGATTATTGAGGTTTTCATGGATGATTTCTCCGTTTATGGAACTTCTTTTGATGATTCCTTAAGCAACCTTGATCGAGTTTTGCAGAGATGTGAAGACACTAACCTTGTCTTGAATTGGGAGAAGTGCCATTTTATGGTTAATGAAGGCATTGTCTTGGGACATAAAATTTCTGAAAGAGGTATTGAAGTTGACAAAGCTAAAGTTGATGCTATTGAAACGATGCCATGCCCCAAGGACATCAAAGGTATACAAAGTTTCCTTGGTCATGCCGGGTTTTATAGGAGGTTCATAAAGGACTTCTCCAAAATCTCCAGGCCTCTGACTACTCTCTTACAAAAAGATATTCCTTTTGTCTTTGATGATGATTGTCTAGAAGCATTTGAAATACTTAAGAAAGCATTGATCTCTGCACCTATTGTCCAGCCTCCTGACTGGAATTTACCCTTTGAGATTATGTGCGATGCTAGTGATTATGCTGTAGGAGTTGTTTTAGGGCAAAGAGTTGATAAGAAATTGAATGTCATCCAATATGCTAGTAAAACTCTAGATAGTGCCCAAAGAAATTATGCTACCACTGAGAAAAAATTATTAGCAGTTGTATTTGCTTGTGATAAGTTTAGACCCTATATCGTTGATTCTAAAGTAACTATTCACACTGATCATGCTGCTATCAAATACCTTATGGAAAAGAAAGATGCTAAGCCTAGACTTATTAGGTGGGTTCTCTTGCTGCGAGAATTTGACTTGCATCTTATTGATAGAACGGGAGCTGAGAACCACGTAGCAGATAACTTGTCTAGGTTAGATAATATACTTGAGGACCCACAACCTATTGATAATAGCTTTCCTGATGAACAATTAGCTATCATAAATACTTCTCGTACTGCTCCTTGGTATGATGATTATGCTAATTATATTGTTGCTAAGTTTATACCTCCTAGCTTCACATACCAGCAAAAGAAAAAATCTTCTATGATTTGAGACATTACTTCTGGGATGACCCACAACTTTATAAAGAAGGAGTAGATGGTATTATAAGACGTTGTGTACCTGAGCATGAACAAGAACAGATCCTACGCAAGTTCCACTCCGAGGCTTATGGAGGACACCATGCGGGAGATAGAACTACGCACAAGGTATTGCAATCGGGTTTTTATTGGCCTACTCTCTTCAAGGATGCCCGTAAGTTTGTCTTATCTTGTGATGAATGTCAAATAATTGGTAATATTAGTAGATGTCAAGAAATGCCTATGAATTATTCACTTGTTATTGAACCATTTGATGTTTGGGGCTTTGATTATATGGGACCTTTTCCTGCCTCTAATGGGTACACACATATTTTAGTTGTTGTTGATTACGTTACTAACTGGGTAGAAGCTATTCCAACTAGTAGTGCTGATCACAACACCTCTATTAAGATGCTTAAAGAAGTTATATTTTCGAGGTTTCGAGTCCCTAGGTATCTAATGACTGATGGTGGTTCACATTTTATTCATGGTGCTTTCCGTAAGATGCTCGCTAAGTATGATGTCAACCATAGAATTGCATCACCCTGTCACCCACATACTAGGGGTCAAGTTGAACTAAGTAATAGGGAGTTGAAATTAATCTTGCAAAAGACAATTAATAGGTCTAGGAAGAATTGGTCCAAGAAACTTGATGATGCATTATGGGCCTATAGAACTGCATACAAAAATCCTATGGGTATGTCTCCATATAAGATGGTATATGGAAAAGCATGTCACTTACCTCTTGAGCTAGAACATAAGGCATAGTGGGCTATTAAGGAGCTCAACCATGATTTCAAACTTGCCGGTGAGAAGAGGTTATTTGATATTAGCTGTCTCGATGAATGGAGAACCCAGGCCAATGAGAATGCCAAACTGTTTAAAGAAAAAGTTAAAAGATGGCATGATAAAAGGATACAAAAGCGTGAGTTTAACGCAGGTGATTATGTCTTGCTATACAACTCTCGTTTAAGATTTTTCGCAGGAAAACTTCTCTCCAAGTGGGAAGGACCTTACGGTATCGAGGAGGTCTATCGTTCCACTGCCATAAAAATCAACAACTTTGAAGGCACAAATCCGAAGGTGGTGAATGGTCAAAGAATCAAACATTATATCTCGGGTAATCCTATAAATGTTGAAACTAATGTTATTGAAATCGTAACCCTGGAGGAATACATAAGGGACACTTTCCAGAATGATTCAGCCTCCGAAAAGGAAGAGGTACGTGATACGGTAAGTAAACCGACTCCAAAACAGTTCTAAAGGCAATTTTTCTCCGTTTTGGAATATTTAGAAAAATAGAAAAATAAACCGCAGTCCTGAAGAGACATGAGGCATCCACGAGGGTGGAGGGCACACCCACTTCCCAAGGCGCGCCCCCTGCCTCGTGGGCACCCCGTGTGTCCCCTGAACTCCGTTTTCTTGTGGGTTACTCCTTTTGGTCGGTAAAAATTCATTATATATACTCCTAAAGGTTTTGACCTCTCTATCACGCAAAAATCCTCTGTTCTTGTTTAGAGCTGTTTTCTGTTAGGGTTTGCGGAGCCAGGCATCATGTCGTCTCGTTCCTCCAACAATGAAGGCAACGATGCTTGGCTAATGAAGATAGATCTGAAGAGGGAAGGACCCAAGGAGATCCACAAGGAGAAGAGGATCAAGATGGAGGTGGAAGATCCGGCTCCGGCAGCGGGAGAAGACGACACCTCTAAACCCCTTCCTAATCTCTTTACCTCAACTGAGCTAGAAGCTTTCAGGATGATTGAGTTAGCTCAGATTTGAAATAAGCATCTCACAAGTGAAAATATTTTGTTGAAGGATTACATAGCTGCTCTCAAAGGTATTATCCGCAAGCTGGAAGATCTCCTATCCTCGATATATGAGGATCCTCCGTCACTACTTGCAACTCCATCATCACCAACCCCGAAGAAGGAGACATAATCATATGGGTATGGGCACTCCCCTTGGCAACTGCCAAGCTTGGGGGAGTGACCCCGGTATCGTATCACCATCACTCCTATCTTTACCATTTTACTTAGTTCGATCCTTTTGGTAGTATCTTGATCTAGTAGAATAAAGTTAGCATGATCTAGTTATGAGCTTTTGCTTTGTGAGCTTTACCCTTTGTAATCAAGTCCGTGAGCTATATAATAAAGATTAGTGTTGAGTCAAGGGCTTGATTTCCTCGCTTGGGTCATGATAAAAAGAAAGAAAACATAACGATTATCAAAGAGATCATATCAATCTTATGGGAAGTAATGACTTCACATACAAGAGTATGATAAATAAAAGTTGTTGGGAGGCGACAAACATAGTTTCATCGTTGCAATTAATAGGAAGTAACAAAAGAAGAGAGGCTTCACATACAAGTATACTATCTTGGACATCTTTTATGATTGTGAGCACTCATTAAAGTATGACATGCTAAAGAGATGATGTTGGACAAGGAAGACAACATAATGGGTTATGTCTTCTTATATCTGAAATAAAGTATATTGTCATGGATCATCCAACATGTTGAGCTTGCCTTTCCCCCTCATGCTAGCCAAAACTCCTCGCTCTAAGTAGAGATACTACTTGTGCTTCCATATATCCTTAAACCCAGTTTTTCCATGAGAGTCCACCATACCTACCTATGGATTGAGAAAGATCCTTCCAAGTAAGTTGTCATGTTGCAAATCCGCTAAAATATGTATGATTTATTAGTGTGGGAGAAATTAGCTTTATACGATCTTGTAATATGGAAGTAATAAAAGCGACGGAATGCATAATAAAGGTCCTTATCACAAGTGGCAATATAAAACGAAGTTCTTCTATGCTAAGACTTTGTGCATCCAACCATAAAAACACATGACAACCTCTGCTTCCCTCTGCGAAGGGCCTATCTATTATTCCTGTCTTATAAGTGTCAAGGTGAAATCCACCTTTCCTTTTTACATTTTATCCTTTGGCAAGCACATTGTGTTGGAAAGATCCTGACATATATACCCACTTGGATGTAAGTTTTCATGATCTATTACTGTTGACATTACCCTTGAGGTAAAGGTTGGGAGGCAACACCATAAGCCCCTATCTTTCTCTGTGTCCGATTAAAACTCCACAAACATAAGTATTGCGTGAGTGTGAGCAATTGTGAAAGACTATATGATAGTTGAGTATGTAGGCTTGCTGAAAAGCTCTTATATTGACTCTTTCTCATATTAAGATTAATTGCAATTGCTTCAATGACCGAGATCAAAGTTCGTTAGTTTCCAATGAAGTTTATGATTCATACTTGATATTGTGGATGAATTGTTACTTTAGCATAAGAATTATATGACTATATTTATATAAGTTGTTGTTATGAGAATGATCATGATGCCCTCATGTCCGTATTTTGTTTTATCGACACCTCTATCTCTAAACATGTGGACATATTTTTCGATATCGGCTTTTGCTTGAGGACAAGCGAGGTCTAATCTTGGGGGAGTTGATACGTCCATTTTGCATCATGCTTATATGTTGATATTTATTGCATTATGGGTTGTTCTTACATGTTTTTTCACAGTACTTATGCCTTTTCTCTCTTATTTTACAAGGTTTACATGAAGGCAAGGCACGCCCCCTGCCTCGTGGCCCCCTCGAGCGTCCCCCGTCGCCCTCCTTCTTCCTATATAAGTCTACGTACCCCAGAAGCTCCGAGAACACAGAGAAAACCCTAATTCCACCGCCGTACCTTCTGTTCCCGTGAAGATCTAATCTTGGAGCCTGTTCCGGAGCTCCACCGAAGGGTGATCCATCACGTAGTTCTTCATCATCATCATCATCGCCCTAACTTTGAGTGGTGAGTAGTTTACCATAGACCTTCTGGTCCATAGCTAGTTTCTAGATGGCTTCTTCTCTCTCTCTCTGGATCTCAATACAAAATTCTCCTTGGTCTTCGAGGAGATATATTCGATGTAATCTCTTTTTGCAGTGTGTTTGTCAAGATCCGATGAATTGTTAGTTTATGATCAAGGTTATCTATGAAAGATATTTGGTTCTTATCTGAACTTTTTATGTGTGCTCATAATATCCTTGCAAGTCTCTTCGAATTATTGGTTTGGTTTGGCCTACTAGATCTATAGTTCTTGCAATGGGAGAAGTGCTCGGCTTTGGGTTCAATCTTGCGGTGTCCTTTTTCAGTGACAGTAGGGGCAGCAAGGCACGTATTGTATTGTTGCCATTAATGATAAAAGGATGGGGTTTATATCATATTTCTTGAGTTTATCCCTCTACATCATCTCATCTTGCATATGGCGTTACTCTATTCTTATGAACTCAATACACTAGATGCATGCTGGATAGCGGTCGATGTGTGGAGTAATAGTAGTAGATGCATAATCGTTTCGGTCTACTTGTCCCGGACGTGATGCCTATATACAATGATCATGCCTAGATAGTCTCATAATTATTCGCTTTTCTATCAATTGCTCGACAATAATTTGTTTACCCGCCGTAGAATATCGCTACCATGAGAGAAGCCACTAGAGAAAACTATGGCCCCCAGGGTCTATTCTCAACATACCAATCTACATCTACTTTACTTTTATCGCTTTTATTTGTTGTTCTTATAAACTAAAAATACCAAAAATGTAAACTATCATCTCTATCAGATGTCATTTTCGTAAGTGACCGTAAAGGGATTGACAACCCCTTATCGCGTTGGCTGCGAAGTTCTTATCTGTTTGTGCAGGTGCGAGGGACTCGCGCGTGGTCTCCTACTAGATTGATACCTTGGTTCTCAAAAACTGAGGGAAATACTTACGCTACTGTGTTGCATCTCCCTTTCCTCTTCCAGGGAATACAGCGCAAGCTCAAGAAGTAGCAAGAAGAATTTCTGGCGCCGTTGCCGGGGAGGCTTACGCAAAAGTCATATACCAAGTACCTATCACAAACTGTTATCCTTCGCATTACATTTATTTGCCTCTCGTTTTCCTCTCCCCCACTTCACCCTTGCCATTTTATTTGCCCTTCTTCCGCCATGTGTGTATCGTTCGCTTGCTTCTTGTTTGCTTGTGTGTGTTGCTTGCTTGCTCGCCCTCATGTCTGAGATGGGGGACGATTTTATCGAGAAGGGTAGCAATGTCGAGGGCAACGTTCATGTTGACCCCCGGATGAAGCTACCACTTTACATATTAAGAAGTTCCAGGTTGGTAGTGGTAATATTATTGGAAAAGGAGTTCTTTAAGACTTCTTTACTTGTGCCAGTGCTTTGCCCACTATGGGTGGCTCTATTCTTCACAGAACTAGTAGCCTTGTAGATGTTGTATCTATGCTCATAGTAGAAATTGAAAGACAATTTATCCATATGCATCCCTGTATTCAGAGAATATTTTTGGAGTTCTCCAATATTGAGCATTCTTCTGTTAAGCGTGCTGCTACTATCTTTTTGGCTCATGAATTTAGATATATCATGAAAGAGGCCACAGAAATCTTTGCTCATTACGGAGTAGATGCCGGTCGACCTCTTATAGAGGATGTCGGTGTATTTGGATCGACACCTATGGGATCACAAGGATCCCTACTACGGTTGCGGGGCGCGGGATTGAGAGAAGAGCGGATCTAACAGTCAGGACACGGTTCCTTTACCCAGGTTCGGGCCGCAAAGATGCGTAAAACCCTACTCCTGCTTTGGTGGATTATATGTTTGTGTTCTTCAGCTAGTGAGGAGCTCCAAAAGAGTCGTGAGGAGTTCTAAAAAGCCGAATCCTCCTCCTGGTCGCCTCGGGCCTCCTTTTATAGGAAAAAGGGGTCGCCACTGTGGCACACAGGAGGTGGAAAGGGTACAGTGATGCGAGGTTATCCCTCGTATTACAAGACAAGGCATATTTAATGCGCTTAGCTTAGGTGTCCTTGCTTTATCGGGAACGAGGGGAGACGTCCGTCTTGTCCGTCACCGCTCCTCATCGTGTTGACACGCGCCCTGGCCAGCGGTGCCTGAGGTGCCATGTAGGCAGACAGGCAGCTGAGGTGGTGCAACGGCGGGTCTCCACGAAGATCTGTGGGTTGCCACGCAGGAGCCTGTCCAGCTGGTTGGGTCGGCAGCTGCGTGGGTCGGTGGAAACCCAGTTGGTGCGGACCTGATGATGGCCCCATGGGCGTCCTCGGCAAGGGCCTTGCCGGGGTTCCGGCAAGGGTCCTGCCGTGGCGCCTACTGTCATCTCCGGCAAGGTGCTTGCTGGGGGCCTTGTAGTTCTCCTTGGCTATGATCCCACCAAGGTTCGTCGTCTTCTTAACTTGTATCTGATCTTGGATGTCTTCACAAAGATCTGCATGCCACCACGGGGATATATCCCGAATCCTGGCCCCATGGGGGCAGTGGACTCAAGGGTGATCCGCTCCGTATGCGTGGGGCGAGCTGCCGCGGCAAGGGTCCTGCCGGGGCTGCCAGAGCTGGCCCAGGCAAGGACCTTGCCGGGGAGAGCCGCTTCGTCCCTTTGCTCTTTGTGGTCTTGTTCTTGGCGTTGCTCCAGTCTCCATCAAGCTTTGATCTTACCCCGGCTCACCTCCCTTGCCATGCTTGGTGTGGTGGTGCCCGTGGCTCAGACTGCCCGTGCACAGTCATAGGGGTACAAAAAGTGTACCCCTCTTTTTGTACACCGACAGGAGCCCCCGGGCCTGGGCCACACATAAGCGCGACACGTTGTTTGGCCAGGCCCAAAACGGTGCGCGGGCAGGCGGGGCGGTTTTCACCGTGGTAAAATTTCCCGCGCGCTGCGCCTCCCACAACCCGCGCGCGCGGCACAGGGTGGAGGGGCGTGCATGACGTGGGCGGCATGCGTGGGGCGGTTTCCGCAGGCATGCGTCACATCGTAGTAAATGCGAAAGGAGGCGGCTCGCGTTTTCCACCATAAAAAGGAATAACCGCGAGCGCGCTGCCCACTTCCTCCATTTTCATCGCACCTCTTCCAATCTCAGAGCTGCTGTTCCCTTTCTTCCTTCCTTCCGAAGCTTTCGCTGTCGCCTGTCGCCGTTGCTTCGCCATCTCCTTCCCTCAGCCCTCCCACTCAGCCGCTATGGCATCCAAACCCGCCAAGGGCAAAGGGGCGGCCAAGGGCGCCGGTCCTATGGCGCCGCCGGAGGGCGCGTTTACGGGGGATCGGACGAAGGCCGCTTTCTTCATCCCGTCGTCGGTTGATGTCTTCGAGCTCCGGGCCGCCTTCAAACCCCTTTGGTGGGCGGAGACGGGGGAAAAGGCTTGGGCCATCCGGCGACGCGCGTCGTTCCGGCCGCTTGCGCTCCGCCTGGCTCAAATCGGTACCCTTTCTTTGTTGATTACTTCTCTTGCGGGTTGTGTCCCCCCTTCTCCGATTTCTTCTATGACGTCATGCAAACCTTTGGTTTCCGCCTTTTAGATTTTACCCCAAATGCGGTGGCATGCATGGCTTTCTTCGTGCACCTCTGCGAGGGCTTTGTCGGAGTGCAGCCCAACACGGCGCTCTTCCGCCACTATTTCACCCCTCGGATCCAGCCGGGAGGCGCAGTCTCTGGATGCATCACCTGGATACCAAGAACCAAGGTAGTGTACCCGGAGGGCGCCGTGAAGGAGAGGTGGGACGAATGGCGCGACTGGTGGTGCTGGATTGAGGAAGACGAGCCGCCAACATTCTGCAGGGTCCGCCGGGCGCCGCCGGTCCGTGGCAGCGACTGGAGCGACGTCGACACCGCCGACGGGAGGCTCACTGTTGCCTTCACCAGGATCAACCGGCTCGTCCAGGCCAGACTCACCCTCAAGATGATCGGCGCGGATTTCATTCGCGGTGGGATCGCCCCGCTGCACAACAAGGGGAGGCCAGCCTGGCTCTTCAAGAACCCGGCTGACGTCATGCGCCTCCGCCCTGGCCTCAACCACAACCTCACGGTGATGGGACATGCCCATTTCTGTCAGCGGCTCTTCTAGCTGGATGTGGGTCGCGATGGCGAGGTCGAGCGGACCGCCAAGGCTGCAAAGGCTGCCGCAAAGGCCGGCAAGGCCGTCAAGGGGCAGCTCTTCAAGCTGCTAGCGGGAGTGGTCCCGCTGTGCAACAATTCGCGCCAGTCTGAGATCGTCGCCATGATGCCGGAATGTAGCACGCACGGCCCCGTCCCGAGCTGGCAGGAGCCGAAGGACGAGGTCGTGCAGCAGTTCTTCGACACTCTGGTCGAGGTGTGCGTCGATCCTGATGCCGAGCGGTGGCTTGTCAGGGACACCACCCCGGAGGAGCTGGAGTACATCGCCGCTAGGGCGAGGGAGGCGCAGCTCATCAGGGAGGCCGGCAGCGCCGGAGGTATGGAGGACCAGGACGCCACGGCTGCGGAGGAGGAGGAGTTCGCCCAGTGGGCGGCGGCTGCCGGAGAGGCTAGCAGCGCCAGCACCGGAGCTCCACTGGTTGAAGACGCGGCCGATGAGTCGTCGGAGGAGGAGGACGCGGCGGCTGACCCGGCGCTAGCCAGGGGAAGAGGGCGAGTCTTGCGGCGGGCCTGTTCCGGCGAGCCGGTCCGGCCCGGCAAGACTACGCAGCCTCAATTGGCCCTGGAGGGGTCTGGGCGCCTCACGAGGGCCACGGCGGCGAAGAGGTCGACGAAGGCCGTCGAGAAGAAGAAAGCGACAGCTCTCTCTTCGTCGAGGCGTGCACAAACTCCGCCCCCTTCTTCGCCTCCCCCGATAGACGTCGATTCGGAGGGTGACGCGGAGTTCCCCTTTGACCTCGGGCCCGTCAGCCCGAAGAGGAAGAGGAAAATGGCGGAGGAGGAGGAGATGGACAATGAGTAAGTATTCCATTCCTTATCGTCATTCCCATCTCCCTAGACCATGCCATTCATCTTGATTTGTTTTTGCTTCTTCAAGGACGCAGAGACGTTGGCCCAGAGGGTAAAGAGGGCCAAGGCTTCGGCGAGCAGCCAGCCCCCGGCTGGGGCTTCAGGGACACCACCGGTGGTGTTGAGCAGCTCCGACGGCAGCCCCCAGCACAGCCCCCAGCGTAAGTCCACCAACCTCTTCTCGCTCGACATGCAGTAGGTGTTGGATGCTAAAGGTGCTGACCTTGCCGGTTCTATAGGACGGGAGAAGCAGCAGGAGGAGCCGCATGGGGCTACTCCCAACACACCACCCCCATCGACCACGCCGCCATGAGGGGCGTCCCCGGCAAGGGCACCAACCATGGAGCCCACGCGCATGGAGGAAGAGGGGAACTTGGGCGCTGGTGGCCCGGCCCCGGCGCCTGACGCCGGCGGGGATGGGACTTTCGCTTCACAGCTCGGCGCTGGTGAGTCGCCAGCCTTTTGTCTTTGCTTTTCCCTTGCGCTTTCTCTTGACTTCATTATCCCTACCACGGCCCAGGCCCTCCTTCAACAGATGCGGAGGACATGGACGCCGTCATCAAGGAGGTTGCTGAGGTGGCCGCGGCGGAGGCCGACAAGATCACTGCCGAGGAGGCCGCCAAAGACGCCGCCGGGGCCGCCGCAGATAAGGCCGCTGAGGATGCCGCCAAGGGTACTGCCGAGGGTGCCGGTGGTGGGCCTGCCGGGAGGCCGGCAAGGCCACATCCGAGGAAGAGGCGATTGATGATCAGCCTTCTTCCTCCGCGACCTTGGGCCCCGGCAGGTATCTGAAGGTGGGCGACATCCTCTTCGCCCATCTTGTCGGGGCGCCAAGCTCTCGGGTGCCTGCCGGAGGGGAAGTATTTGATGGCGAGGTGCTCGCCGCCACCGGGCTCGAGGTCATTGATGAACCGGGCGCCGGCGGCGACGGCTCTCTAGAAGGGCAGCTCTTCCGGGCCATGGGGGCCAACTTCCGGAAGCTCCGGGCGCTCTACCGTGCCCATCTGGACAAAGTTAAGTCCAGAATGGAAATAGTAGACGACGCGGAGGTGGACTTCCAGGCGCGCGTCGCTGAGGCGCAAACCTGGTTCCACCAGGTCCGCGAGGAGCAGAGGGCCTTCCAGGAAGAACTGGCCAAGCATAATGCAGAGCTCATCATGAAGATGGCCGACATCGAGAAGGCCCAGGAAGAGGCAGCGAACTTGGCTGCCGCGGCGGAGGCCGCCCGGAACCAGCATCAAGACGCCCTCGATTCCCAGGAAGAAGACCTCTCCGCACGTGAGGCGAAGCTTGCCGCAACGCTCTGCGGCAAGGACAAGGAGCTCGAGGCTCTTGTCGAGCGGCGGACTCGTGAGCTGGGGCAGAGGCACAAAGAGGCGCTCGATGCCTAGGCTCTGGCCCACGCCGGCAAGGTACAAGAGCTGGAGGTGGAACGGGACGGGCTGAAGGAGCAAGCCCTCAGGCTGTCCGACGAGAAGAACATGCTCAACTACGCCTTGACAGAGGTGCAGGGAGCGATCATCAGCAGGACTAGGGAGCTCTCCGAGGCGCAAAACACCATCAGAGATCTCAGGCTGAGGCTGGAGAATCTCGAGTAGATGTTGGCGGAGAGCTCTGCTCGGGAGGAGGCCTTGGCCAAGAGCCTGGAGGAGGAGAAGCAGCTGCGGGCGGACGAGGGCGCCTCCCACCAAGAATACGTGGTGGAGGAGAACAGGTGGATCAGCCGGCTGGAGGACATCACCGGCAGGGTTACCTCACAGTTGGCCCTCATGGGGATGCCAAACGTCAGGTACGCCCCTGAATGGAGCGGGTCCGTCAACGCCAAGCTGACCCTGTCTTCGAGGGCGTCCTTGGTGCCTTTACTGATCTTCACTCCAACAGAATGGCCATGCTCGCCGGGGAGGCCCGGCGCCTCTGCCGGGGGGTCATGACCAAGGTCCTCACCAAGGTGGCGTTCTGTAACCCCGCCCTCGACTTCGAAGCCGCGATGGACAGCTTGCCGGAGGATGCCAACCTCACGACGCTCAAGGAGCGCATTAAGCCCGTCATCAGCCACATCGACGAAATCAAGAGGGTGGAGGGCCAGCGCCGGGATTAGGCATCCCGTTCTCCCTTGCCGCTGCGGGTTCATGACCAAGACAAATTTTATCTTTAGTTAGAACCGCGGCGATTGCATGATGTAATATAACTTTGAAACATCTTCAGAATCATGCATGTTATTTTCCTGTTTGCTGCCTCTTTGTGTGTCCACTCTACGTTAACTGGATAGGCTTGCCGGTGCGAAATACCCAAGGCGACGTCTTGGGGACGGGTCCCCATTGGCCTGCCAGGCGAGCGTGCTGCCGGGTCCGCCACCTTGCCGCTCTTAACACAGACGCTCGAACTGTCGAGTTTGACTCGAGTCAGAGTCGAGAGCTTTGTCAGTTGCGGAAGGCTACCCTACCGTTTCCAACGCAGCCGTCTGAACTATTGAGCGGACTCGAAACAGAACAAAGGCGTTGCCGATCGGGAAGGGGCCCATTTGCGTGCAGGTTTCTTTTTGCACAAAGAATGACAGCTGCGAGGATAATAACTTTAAATAATAGGGTAGAAATGTCTAAGGTTCAATGTAACTTAGCTTTTATTTATAGTCGCTCGAGCGCAGGTCTTCCGGCCTCCTCAAAGGGCCACGAAGACGAGAGAGCGTCGGGCCAACCACTAGAGCCAATTCTCACAACTGCGCCCCCTACCTGGCGCGCCAAAGATGTCAGTGTATTTGGATCGACACCTATGGGATCAAAAGGATCCCTACTACGGTTGCGGGGCGCGGGGTTGAGAGAAGAGCAGATCTAACAGTCAGGACACGGTTCCTTTACCCAGGTTCGGGCCGCAAAGATGCGTAAAACCCTACTCCTGCTTTGGTGGATTGTATGTTTGTGTTCTTCAGCTAGTGAGGAGCTCCAAAAGAGTCGTGAGGAGTTCTAAAAAGCCGAATCCTCCTCCTGGTCACCTCGGTCCTCCTTTTATAGGAAAAAGGCGTCACCACAGTGGCACACAGGAGGTGGAAAGGGTACAGTGATGCGAGGTTATCCCTCGCATTACAGGACAAGGCGCATTTAATGCGCTTAGCTTAGGTGTCCTTGCTTTATCGGGAACGAGGGGAGACGTCCGTCTTGTCTGTCGCTGCTCCTCCTCGTGTTGACACGCGCCCTGGCCAGCGGTGCCTGAGGTGCCATGTAGGCAGATAGGCAGCTGAGGTGGCGCAACAGCGGGTCTCCACGAAGATTTGTGGGTTGCCACGCAGGAGCCTGTCCAGCTGGTTGGGTCGGCAGCTGCGTGGGTCGGTGGAAACCTAGTTGGTGCGGGCCTGATGGTGCTCCCATGGGCGTCCTCGGCAAGGGCCTTGCCGGGGCTCCGGCAAGGGTCCTGCCGTGGCGCCTGCTGTCATCCTCGTCAAGGTGCTTGCCGGGGGCCTTGTAGTTCTCCTTGGCTGTGATCCCGCCAAGGGTCGTCGTCTTCTTAACTTGTATCTGATCTTGGATGTCTTCACAAAGATCTGCATGCCACCACGGGGATATCTCCCGAATCATGGCCCCATGGGGGCGGTGGACTCAAGGGTGATCCGCTCCGTAGGCGTGGGGCGAGCTGCCGCGGCAAGGGTCTTGCCGGGGCTGCCAGAGCTGGCCCCGGCAAGGACCTTGCCGGGGAGAGCCGCTTCGTCCCTTTGCTCTTTGTGGTCTTGTTCTTGGCGTTGCTCCAGTCTCCATCAAGCTTTGATCTTACCCCGGCTCACCTCCCTTGCCATGCTTGGTGTGGTGGTGCCCGTGGCTCAGACTATCCGTGCACAGTCATAGGGGTACAAAAAGTGTACCCCTCTTTTTGTACACCGACAGAGGCTATCTTGTTCAATCAAGAAGACCTAATGCGATTGCGATCTCCTGATCATGTTGCTTTTAATGAAAACCTTAGAGAAAAGGTTCCTATTGAGATCTTGATTGATAGAATTTCTGAGATAAATGATGATTTTGTTGTTCAAAATAATGGGTTAGGCTTCTCCCTTGAGCGAAGGCTCATGACCTTCTGCCAAAAGAATGCCTATAATGATGAATTGGCTAGAAGTGTGGATAGAATTACTGTTGATGTTGATTCTTTGAAACTTAGATCTATTCCACCTAAGCATGATATCAATGAGTCTCTCAAAGCCATGAGAATTTCCATTGATGAATGCAAAGAAAGAACCGCTAGAATGCGTGCTAAAAGAGAGGATTATATTAAATCGTGTTCTTCTAGTTATCATGAAAATAAAGATGAAGATCTGAAAGTTATTGATGGGTCTCCTATTAGATCCTTGTTTTCTAGTATAAATCTTGATGAAGATAGGCTTGGAGATGATTCTGCTTTAAGGTGTCCCAATGATTCAGAGTTTTTAGATCTTGATGCTAAAATTGCTAAAAGTGGGAGTGAAGAGATTAAAACTTTGCATAGTGATGAACCCACTACTTTGGTTTTCAAGGAATTCAATTATGACAATTGCCATGATGCTAAAATAGCTAAAAGTGGGAGTGAAGAGATTAAAACTTTGCACAGTGATGAACCCACTACTTTGGATTTCAAGGAATTCAATTATGACAATTGCTCTTTGATTGATTGTATTTCCTTGTTGCAATCTGTGCTAAATTCTCCGCATGCTTATAGTCAAAATAAAGCTTTCACCAAACACATAGTTGCTGCTTTGATGCAATCTTATGAAGAAAAACTTGAGTTAGAAGTTTCTATCCCTAGAAAGCTTTATGATGAATGGGAACCTACTATCAAAATAAAAATAAAAGATCATGAATGCTATGCTTTGTGTGATTTGGGTGCTAGTGTCTCCAATACCCCAAAAACTTTGTGTGATTTGCTAGGGTTCCATGAGCTTGATGATTGTTCTTTAAATTTGTATCTTGCGGATTCTACTATTAAGAAACCTATGGGAAGAATTAATGATGTTCTTATTGTTGCCAATAGGAATTATGTGCCCGTAGATTTCATTGTTCTTGATATAGATTGCAAACCTTCATGTCCTATTATTCTTGGTAGACCTTTCCTTAGAACGATTGGTGCAATTATTGATATGAAGGAAGGAAATATTAGATTCCAATTTCTGTTAAGGAAAGGCATGGAACACTTTGCTAGAAAGAAAATCAAATTACCATATGAATCTATCATGAGAGCCACTTATGGATTGCCTTCCGAAGATGGCAATACCCAGATTTATCTTGTATCGTGCCTAGCTAGGGGCGTAAAATGATAGCGCTTGTTGGGAGGCAACACAATTTTATGTTTTTCTGTTTTTGTTGCTGTTAGGGAATAAATATTGCATCTAGCCTCTGATTAGATGTTGTTTCATGTTTTGTTTAGTGTTTGTGCCAAGTAGAACCTTTGGGAAGACTTGTGTGAAGTTTATGTGATCTTGCTGTGAAAAACAGAATCGTTAGCGCTCGCTAAAGTGGTCTTCAGATTTTACTGGAGTGTGCTTTTTAGTTGATTCTTTTTTCCGATGATTGGTAACCAAATTCCGCAAATCTACCAATTTATTTTGAATTTTTTGAATTCCAGAAGTAGGCGAAACCTGCAGACTGTTCTGTTTTTGACACATTCTGTTTTTCGTGTGTTGTTTGCTTATTCCGATGCATCTATGAGTAGTATTGGAGGATATGAACCATAGAGGAGTTGGAATACAGTAGGTTTAACACCAATATAAACAAAGAATGAATTCATTGATGCACTTTTGAGTAGTGGTTTGCTTTCTTATACTAACGGAGCTCGCGAGAATTTTTGTGTAAGTTTTGTGTTGTGAAGTTTTCAAGTTTTGAGTATTGTTTTGATGGACTATGGAACAAGGAGTAGCAAAGGCCTAAGCTTCGGGATGCCCATGGCACCCCAAGTAAATTCCAGATAATCAAAAGCCTAAGCTTGGGGATGCCCCAGGAAGGCATCCCTATTTCGTCTTCATTCATCGGTAACTATACTTTGAGCTATATTTTTATTCGCAACATGATATGTGTTTTGCTTGGAGCGTCTTGTATAATTTGAGTCTTTGCTTGTTAGTTTGCCAAAATCATCCTTGCTGGACACACCTATTTGAGAGAGTTAAATATGGCCTAGAATTTGTTAGAACACTCTATATGCTTCACTTATATCTTTTGAGTTGAATAGTTTTTGCTCTAGTGCTTCACTTATATCTTTTAGAGCACGGTGGTGGTAATATTTTGTAGAAATTGTTGAACTCTCATGCTTCACTTATATCCTTTTGAGAGTATATTAAAACAGCATGGTAATGTGTTTAGGCTAAAGAAACTAGTTTTCACATGATAGACATCCAATGTCAATGTAGTAAAAAAATCACACTAAGTGCATTGAATAGAATGAGATGTTGGATGCTTGATAATTGTTTTGAGACATGAGGATAGTGATATTAGAGTCATGCTAGTGGAGTTATTATGAAATTAAGAAATACTTGTGTTAAGGTTAGTGATTCCCGTATCATGCACGTATGGTGAACCGCTATGTGACGAAGTTAGAGCATGATGTATTTCTAGAGTGCCAACCTTTGTGTGGAGGTCGGGGGCGCGCGATGGTTAATTCCTACCAACCTTCCCCCTAGGAGCTTGCGTCGATTGCTTTGTTTTGATGACTCGTAGATTTTTGCAATAAGTATATGAGTTCTTATGACTAATGTTGAGTCCATGGATTATACACACTCTCACCCTTCCACCATTGCTAGCCTCTCTTGTACCGCGGAACTTTCGCCTGTGCCATAAACCCACTATATATCCTTCCTCAAAACAGCCACCATACCTACCTATCATGGCATTTCCATAGCCATTCCGAGATATACTACCATGCAACTTTCCACCATTCCGTTCATATGACACGCATCATATTGTCATATTGCCATGCATGATCATGTAGTTGACATCGTAGTTATGGTAAAGCCACCATGCATAATTTTTCATTTATGTCACTCTTGATTCATTGCATATCCCGGTACACCACCGGAGGCATTCATGTAGAGTCATACTTGTTGTAGTATCGAGTTGTAATTTCGAGTTGTAATAAAAAGTGTGATGATCATCATTATTAGAGCATTGTCCCATGTGAGGAAAGGCCAATAAAAAAAGATGGCCAAAAAATATATAGAGAGGGGCTAATAAAAAAAGAGAGAAAGCCCCTCCTAAAAAAATAGAGAAAAGAGAGGAGGGACAATTGCTACTATCTTTTTTCCACACTTGTGCTTCAAAGTAGCACCATGTTCATTGTAGAGAGTCTCATGCTTAGTCACTTTCATATACTAGTGGGATTTTTCATTATAGAACTTGGCTTGTATATTCCAACGATGGGCTTCCTCAAATGCCCTAGGTCTTCGTGAGCAAGCAAGTTGGATGCACACCCACTAGTTTCTTTTGTTGAGTTTTCATTCATATTTCGCTCTAGTGCATCCGTTGCATGGCAATCCCTACTCACTCATATTGATATCTATTAATGGGCATCTCCATAGCCCGTTGATACGCCTAGTCGATGTGAGACTATCTCCCTCCTTTTTGTCTTCTCCACAACCACCTCTATTCCACCCATAGTGCTATATCCATGGCTCACGCTCATGTATTGCGTGAAAATTGAAAGGTTTGAAAAGATAGAGTATGAAAACAAGTGCTTGGCTGAAATCGGGGATGTGCATGATATGAATATATTGTGTGATGAAGAGGGAGCACAACCAGACTATATGATTTTGTAGGGATAACTTTCTTTAGCCATAGTATTTTGAGAAGACATGATTGCTTTGTTAGTATGCTCGAAGTATTGTTATTTCTTATGTTGAATCTTTCAAATCTGAAAATTCATGCCACAATTAAGAGAATTACATTGAAAAACTATATTGGTTAGCATTTCACATCAAAAATTCTTTCTTATCATTTACCTACTCGAGGACGAGCAGGAATTAAGCTTGGGATGCTTGATACGCCTCCAACGTATCTATAATTTGTTATTGTTCCATGCTATTATTGATGAAGTCTTGGATGTTTAATGGGCTTTATCTTTCACTTTTATATCATTTTTGGGACTAACCTACTAACCCAAAGGCCCAGTCCAGATTGCTGTTTTTTTTGCGTGTTTCAGGGTTATGCGGAAAAAGAATATCAAACGGAGTCCAAACGGAATGAAACCTTCGCGAGATATATTCTTGGAGAAAATCACGCACGCGGAGCTTGAAAACCACGTCGGGGGATCAAGAGGTGGCCCACGAGGGTGGGGGGCGCGCCCCCTGCCTCGTGGCCCCCTCGAGCGTCCCCCGGTGCCCTCCTTCTTCCTATATAATTCTACGTACCCCAGAAAATCCGAGAACAGAGAGAAAACCCTAATTCCACCGCCGTACCTTCTGTTACCGTGAAGATCCCATCTTGGAGCCTATTCCGGAGCTCCACCGGAGGGGGATCCATCATAGAGTTCATCATCATCATCATCATCATCATCGCCCTTTCGGTTTTTGAGAACCAAGGTATCAATCCAGTAGGAGACCACGCGCGAGTCCCTCGCACCTTTACAAACAAATAAGAACTTTGCAGCCAACGCGATAAGGGGTTGTCAATCCCTTTACGGTCACTTACGAAAGTGAGATCTGATAGAGATGATAGTTTATATTTTTGGTATTTTTAGTTTATAAGAACAACAAATAAAAGCAATAAAAGTAAGGTAGATGTATATTGATATGTTGAGAATAGACCCGGGGGCCATAGTTTTCTCTAGTGGCTTCTCTCATGATAGCGATATTCTACGGCGGGTAAACAAAATACTATCGAGCAAATGATAGAAAAGCGAATAATTATGAGACTATCTAGGCATGATCATTGTATATAGGCATCACGTCCGAGACAAGTAGACGGAAACGATTCTGCATCTACTACTATTACTCCACACATCGACCGCTGTCCAGCATGCATCTAGTGTATTGAGTTCATAAGAACAGAGTAACTCCTAAAGCAAGATGACATAATGTAGAGGGATAAACTCAAGCAATATGATATAAACCCCATCTTTTATCCTCGATGGCAACAATATAATACGTGCCTTGCTGCCCCTACTATCACTGGGAAAGAACACCGCAAGATTGAACCCAAAGCCAAGCACTTCTCCCATTGCAAGAACTATAGATCTAGTAGCCCAAACCAAACCAATAATTCGAAGAGACTTGCAAGGATATTATGAGAACACATAAAAAGTTCAGAGAAGAACCAAATATCTTTCATAGATAACCTTGATCATAAACTCACAATTCATCGGATCTCGACAAACACACCGAAAAAAGAGATTACATCGAATAGATCTCCTCGAAGACCGAGGAGAACTTTGTATTGAGATCCAGAGAGAGAAAAGAAGCCATCTAGATACTAGCTATGGACCCGAAGGTCTATGGTAAACTACTCACAACTCATGGTGAGGCCGATGATGATGATGATGAAGAACTCCGTGATGGATCCCCATCCGGTGGAGCTCTGGAACAGGCTCCGACATGGGATTGTCACGAGAACAGAAGGTACGGCGGTGGAATTAGGGTTTTCTCTCTGTTCACGGAGTTTCTGGGGTACGTAGACTTATATAGGAAGAAGGAGGGCACCGGCGGACGCTCGAGGGGGCCACGAGGCAGGGGGCGCGCCCTGGGAAGGGGGGCACACCCCCACCCTCGTGGGCCACCTCTTGATCCCCTGACATGGTTCTCAAGCTCCTCGTGCGTGATTTTCTCCAAAAATATCTCTCGCGAAGGTTTTATTCCGTTTGGACTCCGTTTGATATTCTTTTTCTGCAAAACCCTGAAACAGGTAAAAAACATCAATCTGGACTGGGCCTTTGGGTTAGTAGTTAAGTCCCAAAAATGATATAAAAGTGGACGATATATCCCATTAAACATCCAAGACTTCATAAATAATAGCATGGAACAATCAAAAAATATAGATACATTGCAGACGTATCATAGAACCATTCATGTTGCCATATCTTGACAATGTCCACAAAAGCCCCCTTTGGCCAGTTAACCTTGGGGAGCTTGCTCACCCTGGCGCCACAACAGTCTGCGTGTTGCCCGTCAACCACCTTTGGCTTCACATTAAAAATCTTGAGCCATAAGTCAAAGTGTGGAGGGACGCGGAGAAAGGCCTCACACACGACGATGAACGCCGAGATGTGAGGGAATGAATTCGGGGCCAGATCGTGAAAATCCAACCCTTGGTAAAACATGAGACCCCTTAAAAATGGGTGAACGGCGAAACCAATTCAGTGGAGGAAGTGGGGGATCAACACCACCCTCTCGTCGGGCTCCGGAATAGGGATGACCTGCCCCGGATTGGGAAGCCTGTGCTTGATCTCCGCGGTCAGATACCGCGCTTCCCGCAGATCCTTGATGTTCTCCTCCGTGACGGAGGAGGCCATCCATTTACCTTGAGAGTCGGCCATGGTCGGAGGAGTTGCAGAGGGAAGAAAAGCTTGGTACTTGGGCACTAGAGCTCGAGCATGGAGAGGCAAAGAGAGAATGAGGCATGTGTCGGAAGAGTTGGATTCCATCCGTTTATATGGACTACGAATATCAAGCGTCCCCCTCCCTCAAGCCTTAAAACTCGCCCGTTACCAAGGGGTCATGCGGGCGGCACGGTTACATTACCAAAGCTCGTATTGATGAGAATACTGCAATAAGGGGGACACGATCTCTGCTTCGACAAGACGTGTCAATGGGAGTTGCATATTAAAACACAAGACGGGAGGCCCAAAAAACGATTCGAAATGATGACGGAGCCAAAGCATGACGTTTCTCCGGATAAAGCTATCGCTGGATTTTTTTTTGTGCTTTCGTGGTCAGGAGGTTAACCTATTATATACAGAGCCGGATATAGATCTCCTGTCCGGAGGACTTCTTTGGAGTATTGAGAGGAGGAACGCGCCTTGCAATACCGAAGACAATCTGCGCGCCGGACACATCGCCATTGAAGCCTGGTTCAGAGGCTACTGAGGGAGTCCTGGATTACGGGGTCCTTAGGTGTCCGGGATACGTAACATGGGTCGGACTACTGGGCCATGAAGATACAAGACGGAAGCATTTACCCCGTGTACAGATAGGACTCTCCATGGCATGGAAGCCAAGCTTGGTGTGCGGATATGAAGATTCCTTTCTCTGTAAACCGACTATGTACAACCCTAGCCCCCTCCGGTGTCTATATAAACCGGAGGGTTTAGTCCGTAGAGTCATTCATAGTCATACAAGCTAGACATCTAGGGTTTAGTCATTACGATCTCGAGGTAGATCAACTCTTGTAACCCCTATACTCATCAAAGTCAATCAAGCAGGAAGTAGGGTATTACCTCCATCAAGATGGCCCAAACTTGGGTAAAACATCATGTCCCCTGCCTCCTGTTACCTTCGATCCTTAGACGAACAGTTCGGGACCCCCTACCCGAGATCTTCCGGTTTTGACACCGACACCAGAGTCTCCGGAGTGCCGCCCTGGAGCCTCGGGGGCTCCCTCCCATGTCCTAGTGGCAGCACTTAGCTTCGCGCTGGTGAGAAGATTAGACTAGGTGCCGGACGCGGCTGTTCATTTGCTTGCTTTCTGTAGTTGATTTGCAACCTCTTAATGGAATTTGGAGTTTCCACGTTTCTCGATTGCCTAGTTGGGTTTCCCTCCTTTTATTCGCTTGCCTTGGCTACCTTTGATCTCGCGAGGAGCCCTCGAGCGATCTCGTGACTTACGCCCCCTTTTTTAAGCCAGTACCCCCCCCCCCGGGGGGGGGGGGTACCGCGACTCGGTGCACTAAGCCATGGCTAGCCCATGCCTAAGGGCTCGCGCAAGGAAGGACAAGATACCCGATGATTCTCCTAACAACCCTGCAGCCTTATGATGCCTCTCGAGGCCGGAAGCTACCGAGTCGATAGTAGAGGGGGCTTCACCGAATGGCAAAGGGCTCACCCTCACGAGGCAGGAAGCTACCGCGAATTTATCGAGCTAAGATCTAGTCAAGTTGAATGGTTACCGAGGCAACGTGGGGAAGTGGAGACGCCCACGTCCAATCTAGGCGCCACGTGTCGACTAGGACCGAGCCCGCGGCACTTCACCCTTGCCCTTTAGCTTCGCCTCGAAGCCAAGTCCGAGCCCGCCTTTGGCCTGGGGCTACTGTCGGCGTTCTCGGAAACAGGGTACCCAGACTTGCCTACCTGCGTCCCATGACATGGCTCTTTTCAGGCCTAATACGGCCCATCCTCAGCATCGACAGTCAAGACCCTCGCGAGGGACAAAGCCTTGTGGGGTGGACGACACCATGACCTCCAGAAGGGGCAGCCTCGTCTGGCTGGCTCCCGAGGAGTGGGGAACTCTATGCAACCCCCACCTCGCGAGGTTTGCATGACACAAGCCATGACGACCAAGGCCAGGCGGGCGCCAGTGGGCGCACTGCAGCAGTTTCCTGTTTGGTGCTTAGGAAGCAGGCTCAGATGCAGAGTCCTAAGGAATCTTCCAAAGGTTTCCATTCCAGTGCAACAAGACCAAGATCGTCAAGACGGCAGGATGGAGGTCATCACCGAGCCCACCATGGCGTCAGGATCAGAGGCCTTGCAGGCGATGACCACATTTAGTCAGGATAAGATGTACTTGTTATCCCCTTCAAAATTGGTCATTGTGGGATCCCTTCCCACCAAAAATTTCGGGTAAGAGGACCAAGGCTACCATATAAGTAGGATAGCCACCACCCAACAGGGGGAGGGGACAGGAAGGATAGAAAGGAGGGGGACGAATCATTCAGACCCTCTCCTCCACCACCAAGCAATAACACCTCACCTCCGGAGGTCGTTCACCCATTCTATTAGTTCATCCATAGCCCATCTCGAGGCTAATCCACCATGCTGCTGGAGTAGTGCCACTCACGGCTACGTGGCCTGAACCAGGATAAATCGCCTCGTGTCTCTTTTACATTCTTGTTCATCGTGATAGTTTGTGAGACGGCGAGTACATAGATAGGCGAGGTTGAGATCTTCACCCGCACCCCAGAGTTCGAACCTAGAGGGTTTTGTGGAGCCCTAAATCCGACAGTCACCTTCCTCAAAACACCGGGTGTGAACCCTGTTGCTGTGATAGTGACGCAGGGCTTTCTGACAGCGTGCAGCATGCATAGCAGCCCGGAGACGGTTCTCCTCGAGTAGCACAACGTCGTCACGCCGGTGCTGATCTTGCACTACTTCATCGTAGGAAAGCACTCGAGGAGACCCGTAAATGAGTTCTGCGGGGATAACTGCTTTTGCCCCGTAGACCAGGGAGAAGGGAGTCTGTCCGGTAGCTCGGTTAGGTGTTGTTCTGAGGGACGAGAGAACTACCGGCAGCTCCTCGATCCATCGCCTGTCGTGCTTCTGCAGCGTATCAAAAGTTCTTGTCTTGAGTCCACGTAGCACTTCAGTGTTTGCCCTCTCAGCTTGTCCATTGCTCCGGGAGTGTGCCACAGAGGCGAATGAGATCTTGCATCAGAGGGTACAAACATATTGCATGAAGGCGTGGCTCATGAACTGGGTGCCGTTGTCGGTGATGATCCTTGTCGGAACTCCAAAACGACACACCAATTCTTTCAAGAACTTGATAGCTGACTGAGCAGTCACTTTTCTCACGGCAGTCACTTCTGGCCACTTTGTAAACTTGTCGATGGCAACGAACAAGAATTTAAAGCCCCCGATTGCTTGGGGAAAGGGCCGAGGATATCGAGCCCCCAAACCGAAAATGGCCATGATAGAGGGATTTTTTGAAGAGCTTGGGTAGGCAGGTGTGTTTTCTTGGAATGGAACTGACAGGATTCACATGACGTGATGACCTCGACTGCATCTTGGAGGGTTGTGGGCCAATAGAATCCTTGCCATAATGGTTCCCCAAATAATGGTTGTGATCCAATGTGGGAGCCGCACATTCCTCTGTGAATCTCAGCTAGAAATTCCTTTCCATCCTCCCAGCAGACACACTTCAATTTCACACCGTTGGGCCTGCTTCTGTATAGAGTGTCATCGACAAACTGATACATATTGGCCCTCCGGGTTACTTTTTGAGCTTCATCTTGGTCGTTAGGGAGTGCTTTGGTTTGGAGGAAGTGGACAATGTGTCTTGCCCAAGCTAGGGCCTGGTGCTCGGCAACGAGGACTAGCGGCACCTCATCTGCTATGGGAGCACCAGCCTCGTTTGCGGGGTCCATTATCCCAGCTGGAGGGGGTGGTTCGGCAGGCTGTGAGGAGTTGTTTCCGGCAGGGTCTCTGCCAGGAGCGGACAGGTCGATCGGGAGAGGCTTACCATAGTCCAACTTTCTCCTTTCCTGGTCCATTGTCGCTGGTGATACGGAGGGCTGAGAGAGACGGAGAACAAAAGTTCCTGGTTCCACAGGAAGCATCTGGGCAACACACTTTGACAGGTGATCATCTATGTTGTTTTCCGCATGAGGTATGTGCTCTGTTTGCAATCCGTCAAAGTTCTCTTCCAATCTCCACACTTCCTCGACGTATGCCTCCATCAATGGACTTTGGTAATCCTAGTTGACTTGTCTCACCACAAGCTGTGAATCTCCTGGAATGATCAGCTTCTTAATTCCCAATTCTGTTGCAATTTTGAGCCCAGCAAGGAGCCCTTCATACTCTGTTGTATTGTTGGTGGCTTCTTCCCGGGCAAAATGCATTTGGACGTGTACTTCAAGTGTTCCCCGGAAGGGGCAACAAGAAGTACACCAGCCCCTGCACTTTGTAGGGAAAAAGCACCATCAAAATACATAATCCATTCCTGGGGTGATTCCTTGTCGGGATAGCTATCTCTGTTATCTCCTCATCAGGGGTTGGCGTCAATTCAGCAATAAACTCTGCCAATTCCCTGCTCTAGATAGTTGATGTGCTCTCATACTTCAACCCAAAGTTGGATAACTCCAAAGCCCACTCCACTATTCTGCTAGTAGCCTCAGGGTTTCAGAGTATCCTTTGCAACGGAAAACGAGTGACAACCGTGACTCGTGGGCTTGGAAGTCGTGGTGCAATTTCCTTGAGGCCATAACGAGACCAAAGATAAATTTTTGCACACCAGAGTACCTCAATCTAGCCCATTGTAACAAGGAGTTGATGAAGTACACTGGGCGTTGCACCACTTTCTTCCTTGCCGCGTCCTTGGGGTTGCTCTCGTTGTCGTGCTCCTTACTGTCTTAATCCTTCTCTGACTCTGTCGTGTTCTGCTCGCTTTCTTCCTCATCCACTTCTCTCTGCGCTACCAAGGACGCACTGACCACTTGTTTGGTTGCCACCAAGTATCGCAACAACGGTTCTTGGGGTTTGGGCGCAACCAAGGTGGTTACAGACGAAAGGTAGGCCTTCATCTCCTGCAGGGCTACATCTGCTTCCGGGGTCCAGTTCAGAGGTCGGCTATGTGGGAAGACAGCAAGGTGGCGCTCGATTACCTCCCTGGGAACACCGGGGATATCAGATGGTTGCCAGGCAAACATATCGATATTCGCCCGCAGGAAGGCAACGAGCGCTCTTTCCTATTTGTCATCGAGGGCGGCGTTGATCGTGAAAGTACCATCAACGCCAGCTAGCCCTGTCGGGACCTTCTTTCATTTGGGGTGTAGCATCCTTGGATCTCTTGTTGTTAGAACACGCCAGCACGTCATCCGAGGGGGCATGCTTCCCATACTCCTTACCATAGGTCCTGCCATCCTTATTCTTTCCTTCGCTTTCCTTGGCGGGAGCTGCTGTTGCCGCTGCCTCTGCTGCGACTGCATTACGGTACATCTTGTCCACACAGATAATTGCATCCTTCTCATCTGATGGTATAGTGATGACTCCCAGTGGCCCAGGCATCTTCAAGGTGTTGTAAGCATCGAGGGATGCTTCCATGAACTTGGACAGGGTCGGGCATCCAAGAATCCCATTGTACGGCAGGGGGAGATCAACCACATCAAACACAATCATCTCAGTCCGATAATTCAGTTCTCCCCCAAAGGTCACTAGCAATGTCATCTTTCCTTTAGGATGGCTCCTGCTGGGATTAACTCCATGAAATGTGCCGGTAACCTCTAGCTCTTCTTCTCCTATCTGAAGCTTGTTGATGATTGCCGGGGAAATCAGATTCCACCTGGCCCCGCCATCCACTAACATCTTAGTGACCTTGAGGTTGCGAATTGTTGGGGAGACCAACAATGGCAAACATCCTACCGTAGTTGTGCGGCCAGGGTGATCTTCCTCGTCAAATATGATGGGCGTGCTGGACCACTTGAGCAGCTTCCGGGCCTCTCGCCCTGGTTCCACGGCATTGATCTCTCGTGCCCACTGCTTGAGCTGGCGGTGAGAGGCATGCAAAGATGTACCACCATCAATGCATACGGCGTCAGTGGCCTTCTGAAACTCCTGCCACTAGTTTCCTCTCCATCCCCTCCATCACTCACATTATCATTGATTTCCTTCTCTTGACCCTTGGCGGATTTTCCTTGATTCCGAAAGGGTTTGCCGAGGCGGTTTGCTTCACCGCCTCGGCCCTTACTGCCAGTGGCATTCTGACCCTTTTCCATGTCACGCTTATCATATTCTGCCCTCTATTTCTTGACAAGCTGATCAACCTGGTAACACTCCTGAAGGTCATGGCCCTTGGTCTGATGGATCTTGCAGTACGTCCCATCGCCCTTCCCAGCATTCTGGGCGGCAACAGCTTACAGGCAGGCAGCGCAAGCGGTAGCTTCCTTGCTGGGGGCCTCAGCCTTTGCCTTCTTGCCGGTACTAGGTGTGCCTGATCCTTCCACAGTCATCACTGCCTTGTCTCTTAGCTTCTTTCTGCACTTCTTGCCCTTTCTCTAACAGGTTGATTCATCCTCATCCTCTGAATCAACATTGGTGCAATCGTTTCTCTCCAGGCAACTTCCTTCCTTCCTCCATCCGAGCACACTTATCCACCGGTGTGTCTAGCTCCTTCACATCTTGGGCAACCGCACGTTCATCTTGGAATGAATGCGACGGTTGTGCACATTGGACTGGAAAGCCGCTATAATGGCTGTTGGATGGATATCTGGAATATTTCTATGAACTTTACTGAATCTCTGTAAATACTTACAGAGAGTTTCTCCTTCCTTCTGCTGAAGGAATTGCAGGTCGCTGGGCCTGCCAGGTTCTTTGTGGCCACGGGTGAAGGCACCGATGAACTCGTGGCACAGGTCTACCCATGACGAAATGGAGGCTTCTAGTAGGTCCATTAGCCAAGACCTCATGTTGGACTTGAGGGCCAAAGGGAAGTAATTGGCGAACACCTTCTCGTCTCTTCCCCCGGCAGCCTGAACAGCGATGCTGTGGATTCTCAGGAACACTGCCGGGTTCAGCCTCCCATCGTACTTCTCAGGTATCCCTGGCATGAATATGCAAACGGACAACAAATGGACTTGCCGCGGTTCTTATATGAAGGCAGGGCAGCCGACCTCAAATGGTAGGCACCCGCCAACACCAAGCGCAGGCTCGTCAACGTTGAGGCCGTCGCACTCGTCGGTCTGGTGGAGGTCGTCACGATGTCGATCTCTGAAGATGCGTGTGTCTCCCTGCCGCTTATCCTCTGGGGCCCGATTTAGGCCAGGACATGCTCGAGCGCCAGAAGAGGCCATTGAGACATCGTCGGGGTCTTGATTCTGTTGCGCCCGCACCGGCTGCTGTGATGGGGACTGCACCATGGGGATGGTGAAAGGGCATGTCCCTTCCTATGTGGTTTTGGTGATTGATGCCAATGCGTTTGCGGACTAATCGTTTGTGCTAAGTATTTCAGAGATTAGTTGTCACATCCCTAGTTAGCACTTGTATTAGGACTAGCTAGAGTGTGCATCATGTTTACTTATCAAAGAAACTTGAAATGGGAATGACAGAAACCCCAGCACCCCTCTTCTAACAACTAGGGTTTGATAAAATCTTTTCCAATGTACCCAAAATGCCCTTCAAAATGTTCAACATTTCTTCCTTGGTCCTAAACCTCTGCCAAAAATGGTGCACAATTTTCTAGGACATCTAAGGTCTCTGAATTAAATCATATGGTATTTGTATTTCGGCATTTAAATGCTATAAAGTATATTATGTGCCCAAATAATCATAAACTATAATGTTCCATGCTGTTCATATTATATACAGTGGGCATGACTAGTTTTATGAGTTATAAAAATGTTCTGGCATTTTTAATAATTGAACAAAGTTGCAAAAGAAATGAAACAGAAAAGAAATAGAAAAGGGAGAGAGGGAAAGGGTTACCTGACGCCCAACCGGCCCACCTGCCGGCCCAGCCCAGCTGCCGCTCCAGCGAGCTGCTTGGCTCGGCCACGCAGGCAGGCAGGTGCTCGACGGCGGCCGCAGCGCGCGCCACGTAGCTGCCCGCCGCCCTGCTTCCTCCCCTCGCCGCCCTGGAGGCTTGGATCGATCGTCCACCTCGTCCCCGAGCTCGCTGACACTCTCCCCTCTCCCCAGCTCCTCTTCTTCGCCCTCCCCGCACCATGGCCGACGCCGCCGTGCTCGCGCCGTCGTAGTAGCCGTGTCCACCGTCGTCCCTGAGCCCTGTCGTCGTGTCCGTCGTCTCCGCCGTCCTCGACTACATCGAGTAGGCTGAGCCCCGAGCGCTCGCCCGCCCTGGAGACGCCCCCGACCTCTTCTTCCCCAACTCCGGCCGCGGAGATCCCCCTCGCCGTCTCGCTCAGCTCCGACCGCCCCCAAGCTCGCTCCGGCGTCTGCTGCAACCGCTGTGAGCCCAGCTTCGTCCTCCCCCTCTCCGTTGGCTCTCTCCTACACTGAAACGCACTGCACGTAGCTCACCTGCACGCGCCACCGCGGAGCTCGTCACCGACGAGGCTCCGGCCATCCAATGGTCCGGCCGCCGTGCCCTTCAGCTTCGCCGTTCCGTGTAGATGCGGTAGGACCACTCCATGCACCTCTACGAGCACCGCACCGCACCGTCGTTTTCGACTTCGCTCGAACTCCGGCAGCCGCTGGACTCGTCGCCGACGTCGACTCCGGCGACCTCGAGGCTAGCCACCACCTCCACTCGATGCGGTTTGCGTGTGCTCCGCCGTTGTTTTGGCAGCCGGAGCACAAAACCCGCACCTCACCGCCGTGTTTTGCCTCGCCGGCGGCTAAACGCCGGTGAGTTGGCCCTGTTTGCCCACGGGTTTGACCCCCCTGGGTCACTGACATGTGGGCCCTGCCTGCTAGTCAAACCAAGTTCAAGTGTTAATTTAATTCTAATTAGTTAATTAGCTAACTGAGACACTGACCAGTGGGCCCCACCGGTTAGGTTTGACCTGGGTCGCCCTGTTGACTGGCTGACGTCAGCATGATGTCATGCTGACGCAGTAAAGGATTTCTGGGATTTTTAGATTTAAAAATAATTCAGGAAATTCCAGAAAATGCCTAAACTTCAAAAAATCATATAAATTCAACAGTAGCTCAGATGGAAAAGATTTATATATGAAAATTGATCAGAAAAATCCAATCTTTCCAATGGCAATTGTTTCATGCATGTTTGAGAAAGTTAACCTTGCTGTATACATTAAAACATGATAATGCACTTAATTAAATAATAGCTAAAGTTCCAATGTGAATCTTTGATTCGAATAGGCTCAAACCCTTCTAGTTATAGTTGCATTAGACAAAACACATGCATCTTGCCATGTCATGAGCATGCATCATATTGTTGCATTTGTTTGTCTATTGATTGTACCGCCGGTATTCTCCGTGTTAGGTCCTGCTCCCGAGGATACTTCTGCGTATCCAGCTGAAGAGCAGTACCCGACAACCACTCTGTCAGGCAAGCAATCATTGATCATTCCGGTACAAACCCAATCTTCTCGCTCCTACTCTCTTTTACTTCATTAAGGCAACAGCGTGTGAACTGCTACTTGCTGCGGTAGTTGAACCCTATTCCCTTCCATGACCTGTCATTGCCACAGTAAATAGTTGAAACCCACTAGCATGTGTAGGAGTTGATTGAGCCATGTGATGTGTGATCCACCATGCTATTTGTTTATGTTGCCTGCTATGCTTAGAGTTGTGTCAGGTCTGGTTTATCTGGGTGATGGTGTTGGAAATATGCCCTAGAGGCAATAATAAAAGAGTTATTATTATATTTCCTTGTTCATGATAATCGTTTATTATCCATGCTATAACTGTATTGATTGGAAACTCAAATACACGTGTGGATGAATAGACAGACTTTGTGTCCCTAGTGAGCCTCTACAGGACTAGCTCGTTGATCAAAGATGACCGCGGTTTCCAGGTCATAGACATGAGTTGTCATTTGATAACGGGATCACATCATTAGGAGAATGATGTGATGGACGAGACCCAAACGTTAACATAGCTTTTGATCGTGTCAGTTATCGCTATAGTTTTCTGCATGTCAAGTATAAGTTCCTATGACCATGAGATCATGTAACTCACTGACACCGTAGGAGTGCTTTGTGTGTGCCAAACGTCGCAACGTAACTGGGTGACTATAAAGGTACTCTACAGGTATCTCCGAGGGTGTCTGTTGAGTTGACATGGATCGAGACTGGGATTTGTCACTCCGTATGACGGAGAGGTATCTCCGGGCCCACTCGGTAATACGTCATCTCAATGAGCTCAAAGTGACTAAGTAGTTGGTCACGGGATTATGTATTATGGTAACGAGTAAAGAGACTTGCCGATAACGAGATTGAACTAGGTATAGAGATACCGACGATCGAATCTCGGGCAAGTAACATACCGACGAGACAAAGGGAACTGTATACGGGATTGCCTGAATCCTTGACATCGTGGTTCATCCGATGAGATCATCGAGAAACATGTAGGAACCAATATGGGTATCCAGATCCCGCTATTGGTTATTGACCTGAGAGTGTCTCGGTCATGTCTACATGGTTTCCGAACCCGCAGGGTCTACACACTTAACGTTCGGTGACGCTAGGGTTGTTAGTGAGAAGAGTGCATGGTTACCGAAGGTTGTTCGGAGTCCCGGATGAGATCCCGGACATGACGAGGGTCTCCGGAATGGTCCGGAGACGAAGATTGATATATAGGATGAAAGGTTTCGGAGTACCGGAAGTGTTCCGGGGAGCATCGGGAAATCGGCGGAGTACCGGGAAGGTTTTCGGGGGGTCCGGAAGGTGTTCTGGGCCTATTGGGCCACAAGGGGGGACACCACAGCCCTCAGGGGGCTGTGCGCCCCCCCTGGGCCCTCTCCCCATGCGGCTAAGGGGGTGGGACCCCCTAGGGCTGGCCGCACCCCTTGGGACTTGGGGGGCAAGGCACCTAAGGGGGAAACCCTAGGGCCTGGGCGCCTCCCCCTGCCCTGGCCGCCGCCCCCCTCCCCTTGCCCTGGCCGCCGGCCCCTAGGGGAAACCCTAGGGCGCCCTAGCCTCTCCACCCCCCCTATATATAGTGGGGCAAAGGGAGGGCAGCCAACACAGTTCGTGCCTCGGTGCTGCCCTCCCTCTCCCGTCATATCTTCTTCTCCCGCGGTGCTTAGGCGAAGCCCTGCTGGAGTTCTTCTCCACCATCACCACCACGCCGTCGTGCTGCCGGTTCTCCATCAACCTCTCCTCCACCCCTTGCTGGATCAAGAAGGAGGAGACGTCCCCGAGCCGTACGTGTGAAGAACGCGGAGGCACCGTTGCTTCGGTGCTAGGTCTTCGGCGATCTGAATCGCGACGAGTACGACTCCATCATCCGCGTTCATAACGCTTCCGCTTAGCGATCTACAAGGGTACGTAGATCACACTCCTTCCTCGTAGTTGCATCTACTAGATTGATCTTGGTGAACGGTAGGAAAAATTTTTGTTTCCCATGCAACGTTCCCCAACAGCTGTTGGAAATATGCCCTAGAGGCAATAATAAAAGAGTTATTATTATATTTCCTTGTTCATGATAATCGTTTATTATCCATGCTATAACTGTATTGATTGGAAACTCAGATACACGTGTGGATGAATAGACAGACTTTGTGTCCCTAGTGTGCCTCTACAGGACTAGCTCGTTGATCAAAGATGACCGCGGTTTCCAGGTCATAAGGCATGAGTTGTCATTTGATAACGGGATCACATCATTAGGAGAATGATGTGATGGACGAGACCCAAACGTTAACATAGCTTTTGATCGTGTCAGTTATCGCTATAGTTTTCTGCATGTCAAGTATAAGTTCCTATGACCATGAGATCATGTAACTCACTGACACCGTAGGAGTGCTTTGTGTGTGCCAAACGTCGCAACGTAACTGGGTGACTATAAAGGTACTCTACAGGTATCTCCGAGGGTGTCTGTTGAATTGACATGGATCGAGACTGGGATTTGTCACTCCGTATGACGGAGAGGTATCTCCGGGCCCACTCGGTAATACGTCATCTCAATGAGCTCAAAGTGACTAAGTAGTTGGTCACGGGATTATGTATTACGGTAACGAGTAAAGAGACTTGCCGATAACGAGATTGAACTAGGTATAGAGATACCGACGATCGAATCTCGGGCAAGTAACATACCGACGAGACAAAGGGAACTGTATACGGGATTGCCTGAATCCTTGACATCGTGGTTCATCCGATGAGATCATCGAGAAACATGTAGGAACCAATATGGGTATCCAGATCCCGCTATTGGTTATTGACCTGAGAGTGTCTCGGTCATGTCTACATGGTTTCCGAACCCGCAGGGTCTACACACTTAACGTTCGGTGACGCTAGGGTTGTTAGTGAGAAGAGTGCATGGTTACCGAAGGTTGTTCGGAGTCCCGGATGAGATCCCGGACATGACGAGGGTCTCCGGAATGGTCCGGAGACGAAGATTGATATATAGGATGAAAGGTTTCGGAGTACCGGAAGTGTTCCGGGGAGCATCGGGAAATCGGCGGAATATCGGAAGGGTTTTCGGGGGGTCCGGAAGTTGTTCTGGGCCTATTGGGCCACAAAGGGGGACACCACAGCCCTCAGGGGGCTGTGCGCCCCCCCTGGGCCCTCTCCCCATGCGGCTAAGGGGGTGGGACCCCCTAGGGCTGGCCGCACCCCTTGGGCTTGGGGGGCAAGGCACCTAGGGGGGAAACCCTAGGGCCTGGGCGCCTCCCCCTGCCCTGGCCGCCGCCCCCTCCCCTTGCCCTGGCCGCCGGCCCCTAGGGGGAAACCCTAGGGCGCCCTCACCTCTCCACCCCCCCTATATATAGTGGGGCAAAGGGAGGGCAGCCAACACAGTTTGTGCCTCGGTGCTGCCCTCCCTCTCCCGTCATATCTTCTCCTCCCGCAGTGCTTAGGCGAAGCCCTGCTGGAGTTCTTCTCCACCATCACCACCACGCCGTCGTGCTGCCGGTTCTCCATCAACCTCTCCTCCACCCCTTGCTGGATCAAGAAGGAGGAGACGTCCCCGAGCCGTACGTGTGAAGAACGCGGAGGCACCGTTGCTTCGATGCTAGGTCTTCGGCGATCTGAATCGCGACGAGTACGACTCCATCATCCGCGTTCATAACGCTTCCGCTTAGCGATCTACAAGGGTACGTAGATCACACTCCCCTCTCGTAGTTGCTTCTACTAGATTGATCTTGGTGAACGGTAGGAAAATTTTTGTTTCCCATGCAACGTTCCCCAACAGTGGTATCAGAGCTAGGATCTTGCGTAGATGCTTTCTCGAGTAGAACACAAAGAAGTTTGTGGCGTTGATGTTTAAATTGCTGCCCTCCTTAGTCTTTCTTGATTCAGCGGTATTATAGGATGAAGCGGCCCGGACCAACTTTACATGTCCACGTACATGAGACCGGTTCCATCGACAGACATGTGACTTTTGTTGCATAAGATGGCTGGCGGGTGTCTGTCTCTCCTATCTTAGTTGAATCGGAATAGAACAAGGCGGTCCTTGTAGAAGGTTAAATAGCAACTTGAATATCACCGTTGTGGTTTTGCGTAGGTAAGAAGCGTTCTTGCTAGATACCCATAGCAGCCACGTAAAACATGCAACAACAAATTAGAGGACGTCTAACTTGTTTTTGCAGGGTATGTATGTGATATGATGTGGCCAATGACATGATGAAATATATTTTGATGTATGAGATGATCATGTTGTAATAGTTAACATCGACTTGCATGTCGATGCATACGGCAACCGGCAGGAGCCATAGGGTTGTCTTTATTTTTGTATGACCTGCGTGTCAATCATTAAGCGCTTTGTAATGCTTTACTTTATCGCTAAACGGTAGCAATAGTAGTAAGAGCATGGTGGGGCGCCGACAACCCCGATGGCAACACGATGATGGAGATCATGATGATGGAGATCATGGTGTGGCGCCGGTGACGATGGAGATCATGCCGGTGCTTTGGAGATGGAGATCAAAAGCACGAGTTGATGGCCATATCATGTCACTTATGATTTGCATGTGATGTTAATCCTTTTATGCATCTTATTTTGCTTAGGACGACGGTAGCATTATAAGGTGATCCTTCACTAAAATTTCAAGATAAAATTGTGTTCCCCCCGAGTGTGCGCCGTTGCGAAGGTTCGTCGTTTCGAAGCACCACGTGATGATCGGGTGTGATAGACTCTACGTTCGCATACAACGGGTGCAAGCCAGTTTTGCACGTGCAGAACACTCGGGTTAGACTTGGCGAGCCTAGCATGTACAGACATGGCCTCGGAACACGGAGGACCGAAAGGTCGAGCATGAGTCATATAGTAGATATGATCAACATGTTGATGTTCACCATTGACACCACCTCATCTCACGTGATGATCGGACTTGGGTTGGTGAATTTGGATCATGTCACGCTCGAATGACCGGAGGGATGTCAATTTGAGTGGGAGTTATAATTAATTTGATTAGGTAATAACTCACTTATCATGAACAATAGTCTAAAATGTCTTTGCAAATTTATGTTGTAGATGGCTCGCGCAGGGGTTCCCCTGAATTTTAATGCGTTCCTAGAGAAAGCTAAACTGAAAGATGATGGGAGCAACTTTGTGGACTGGCTCCGCAATCTGAGGATCATCCTCACAGCTGCCCAAAAGGTTTATGTCCTAAATGCACCGCTAGGTCAACCCCCCGCTCCTGGAGCATCTGCGGACGATATGAACGTCTGGCAGACGCGTTCGGATGACTATTCGATAGTACAGTGTGCCATGTTGTACGGCTTGGAAGGAGGACTCCAAAGGCGTTTTGAACGTCATGGTGCATATGAGATGTACACGGAGTTGAAATTCATCTTTGAGAAGAATGCTAAGATCGAGAGGTATGAGACCACCGATAAATTCTTCGCTTGCAAGATGGAGGAGAATTCGTCTGTCAGTGAGCACTTACTGAAGATGTCTGGGTACTATACCCGCATAGCTGATCTGGGACTTGTGTTCCCGGATGAGGCTATCATTGACAGAATTCTCCAGTCACTCCCTCCAAGCTACAAGAGCTTCGTCCAGCAGTACAACATGCAAGGGATGAATAAAACCATCGCCGAGCTGTTTTCGATGCTGAAAGTCGCTGAGGCAGACATCCAGAAGGAGTATCAAGTGTTGATGGTCAATAAGACCACCAGTTTCAAGAAGAATGGCAAGGGCAAGAATGGTAACTCTAAGAAGGGTGGCAAAGCAGTTGCTAATCCAATGAAGAAACCCAAGGCTGGGCCCAAGCCAGAGACTGAGTGTTTCTATTGCAAGGGGAATGGCCACTGGAAGCGGAACTGCCCCAAGTATCTGGCGGACAAGAAGGGGGCCAACAACAACAAAGGTATATATGATATACATGTTATTGATGTGTACCTTACCAACTCTCGTTGTAGTGCCTGGGTATTTGATACCGGTTCGGTTGCTCACATTTGCAACTCTAAACAGGAACTGCGGAATAAACGGAGGCTGGCGAAGGACGAAGTGACGATGCGCGTGGGAAATGGTTCCAAGGTTGATGTGATCGCCGTCGGCACGCTCGCTCTTCGATTACCATCGGGATTAGTTATGAACCTGAATAATTGTTATTTAGTGCCTGCGTTAAGCATGAACATTATATCTGGATCTTGTTTATTGCGAGACGGTTACTCATTTAAGTCAGAGAATAATGGTTGTTCTATTTATATGAGTAATATCTTTTATGGTCATGCACCCGAAGTTAGGGGTTTATTCTTATTGAATCTCGATAGTGATAATACACATGTTCATAACATTGATGCCAAAAGATGTAGAGTAGATAAAGATAGTACCACTTTCTTGTGGCACTGCCGTCTCGGTCATATCGGCGTGAAACGCATGAGGAAGCTCCATGCTGATGGACTTTTGGAGTCTCTTGATTTTGAATCACTTGACACGTGCGAGCCGTGCCTCATGGGCAAGATGACAAGGACCCCGTTTTCAGGGACAATGGAACGGGCAAGTGACTTATTGGAAATCATACATACTGATGTGTGCGGTCCGATGAGTGTAACGGCGCGCGGTGGATATCGTTATTTTTCTCACCTTCACTGACGACTTAAGTAGATATGGGTATATTTACTTGATGAAGCATAAGTCTGAAACTTTTGAAAAGTTCAAGCAATTTCAGAGTGAAGTTGAAAATCATCGTAACAAGAAGATCAAGTTCCTACGATCTGATCGAGGGGGAGAATATCTGAGTTATGAGTTTGGTGATCACTTAAGAAAATGTGGAATTGTTTCACAGTTGACACCACCTGGAACACCACAGCGTAATGGTGTGTCCGAACGTCGTAATCGAACCCTATTAGATATGGTACGTTCTATGATGTCTCTTGCCGACTTGCCACTATCGTTTTGGGGATATGCGTTAGAGACAGCTGCATTCACTTTAAATAGGGCTCCATCTAAGTCCGTTGAGACAACACCGTATGAACTGTGGTTTGGTAAGAAACCTAAGTTGTCTTTTCTCAAGGTTTGGGGTTGCGATGCTTATGTCAAAAGGCTTCAGCCAGAAAAGCTCGAACCCAAAGCGGACAAATGTGTCTTCATAGGATACCCAAAAGAAACAGTTGGGTACACCTTCTATCTCAGATCCGAGGGCAAAGTGTTTGTCGCTAAGAACGGGTCCTTCCTCGAGAAAAAGTTTCTCTCGAAAGAATTGAGTGGGAGGAAGGTAGAACTTGATGAGGTTATTGAACCTCTGCTTCAACCAGAAAGTAGCGCAGCACAGAAAGATGTTTTTGTGGAGCCTACAGAGGTTGAAGAGGAAGCCAATGATGATGATCAAGAAGCTTCCGATCAAGTTACTACCGAACCTCGTAGGTCGACAAGGGTACGCACTGCACCTGAGTGGTATGGTAACCCTGTCTTGGAGGTCATGTTGTTAGACAACGGTGAACCTACGAGCTATGGAGAAGCGATGGTGGGCCCAGATTCCGACAAATGGTTAGAGGCCATGAAATCCGAGATGGGATCCATGTATGAAAACAAAGTATGGACTTTGGAAGTATTACCTGAAGGGCGGAAGGCCATTCAGAATAAATGGATTTTTAAGAGGAAGACGGACGCTGACGGTAATGTCACCGTGTATAAAGCTCGACTTGTGGCAAAGGGTTTTTCACAAGTACAAGGGATTGACTACGATGAGACTTTCTCACCCGTAGCGATGCTTAAATCCGTCCGAATCATGTTAGCGATAGCTGCATTTTTCGATTATGAAATTTGGCAGATGGATGTCAAAACAGCGTTCCTTAACGGTTTTCTTAAGGAAGAGTTGTATATGATGCAACCAGAAGGTTTTGTCGATCCAGAGAATGCTGACAAAGTATGCAAGCTCCAGCGTTCCATTTATGGGCTGGTGCAAGCATCTCGGAGTTGGAATCTTCGTTTTGATGAGGTGATCAAAGCGTTTGGGTTTATACAAGTTTACAATGAAGCTTGTATTTACAAGAAAGTGAGTGGGAGCTCTATAGCGTTTCTAATATTATATGTGGATGACATATTGCTGATTGGAAACAATATAGAATTTTTGGATAGCGTGAAGGGGTATTTGAACAAGAGTTTTTCGATGAAAGATCTCGGTGAAGCTGCTTTCATATTAGGCATCAAGATCTATAGAGATAGATCAAGACGCTTGATAGGACTTTCACAAAGCACGTACCTTGATAAAGTTTTGAAGAAGTTCAAGATGGATCAATCCAAGAAGGGGTTCTTGCCGGTATTGCAAGGTACAAAGTTGAGTAAGACTCAATGCCCAGTGACTGCGGAAGATAGAGAAAAGATGAGTGTCGTCCCCTATGCTTCAGCCATAGGCTCTATCATGTATGCAATGCTGTGCACAAGACCAGATGTCAGCCTTGCCATAAGTATGGCCGGAAGGTTTCAAAGTAATCCTGGTATGGATCACTGGACAGCGGTCAAGAATATCCTGAAGTACCTGAAAAGGACTAAGGATATGTTTCTCGTTTATGGAGGTGATCAAGAGCTCGTCGTAAAGGGTTACGTCGATGCAAGCTTTGACACTGATCCGGATGACTCTAAGTCTCAAACCGGATACGTATATATTCTCAACGGGGGAGCAGTAAGCTGGTGCAGTTCCAAGCAGAGCGTGGTAGCTGATTCTACATGTGAAGCGGAGTATATAGCTGCCTCGGAGGCGGCTAAGGAAGGTGTCTGGATGAAGGAGTTCATGACAGATCTTGGAGTTGTGCCTAGTGCACTGAACCCAATGACTTTGTTCTGTGACAACACTGGTGCCATTGCTCTAGCCAAGGAACCAAGGTTTCACAAGAGGACCAGACACATAAAGCGACGCTTCAATTCCATCCGCGATTCAGTCAAGGAGGAGGACATAAACATTTGCAAAGTACACACGGATTTGAATGTTGCAGATCCGTTGACTAAGCCTCTTCCACGGGCTAAGCACGATCAACACCAAGACTCTATGGGTGTTAGATTCATTACCTTGTAATACTAGATTATTGACTCTAGTGCAAGTGGGAGACTGTTGGAAATATGCCCTAGAGGCAATAATAAAAGAGTTATTATTATATTTCCTTGTTCATGATAATCGTTTATTATCCATGCTATAACTGTATTGATTGGAAACTCAAATACACGTGTGGATGAATAGACAGACTTTGTGTCCCTAGTGAGCCTCTACAGGACTAGCTCGTTGATCAAAGATGACCGCGGTTTCCAGGTCATAGACATGAGTTGTCATTTGATAACGGGATCACATCATTAGGAGAATGATGTGATGGACGAGACCCAAACATAAACATAGCTTTTGATCGTGTCAGTTATCGCTATAGTTTTCTGCATGTCAAGTATAAGTTCCTATGACCATGAGATCATGTAACTCACTGACACCGTAAGAGTGCTTTGTGTGTGCCAAACGTCACAACGTAACTGGGTGACTATAAAGGTACTCTACAGGTATCTCCGAAGGTGTCTGTTGAGTTGACATGGATCGAGACTGGGATTTGTCACTCCGTATGACGGAGAGGTATCTCCGGGCCCACTCGGTAATACGTCATCTCAATGAGCTCAAAGTGACTAAGTAGTTGGTCACGGGATTATGTATTACGGTAACGAGTAAAGAGACTTGCCGGTAACGAGATTGAACTAGGTATAGAGATACCGACGATCGAATCTCGGGCAAGTAACATACCGACGAGACAAAGGGAACTGTATACGGGATTGCCTGAATCCTTGACATCGTGGTTCATCCGATGAGATCATCGAGAAACATGTAGGAGCCAATATGGGTATCCAGATCCCGCTATTGGTTATTGACCTGGGAGTGTCTCGGTCATGTCTACATGGTTTCCGAACCCGCAGGGTCTACACACTTAACGTTCGGTGACGCTAGGGTTGTTAGTGAGAAGAGTGCATGGTTACCGAAGGTTGTTCGGAGTCCCGGATGAGATCCCGGACATGACGAGGGTCTCCGGAATGGTCTGGAGACGAAGATTGATATATAGGATGAAAGGTTTCGGAGTACCGGAAGTGTTCCGGGGAGCATCGGGAAATCGGCGGAGTACCGGGAAGGTTTTCGGGGGGTCCGGAAGTTGTTCTGGGCCTATTGGGCCACAAGGGGGGACACCACAGCCCTCAGGGGGCTGTGCGCCCCCCCTGGGCCCTCTCCCCATGCGGCTAAGGGGGTGGGACCCCCTAGGGCTGGCCGCACCCCTTGGGCTTGGGGGGCAAGGCACCTAGGGGGGAAACCCTAGGGCCTGGGCGCCTCCCCCTGCCCTGGCCGCCGCCCCCTCCCCTTGCCCTGGCCGCCGGCCCCTAGGGGGAAACCCTAGGGCGCCCTCACCTCTCCACCCCCCCTATATATAGTGGGGCAAAGGGAGGGCAGCCAACACAGTTTGTGCCTCGGTGCTGCCCTCCCTCTCCCGTCATATCTTCTCCTCCCGCAGTGCTTAGGCGAAGCCCTGCTGGAGTTCTTCTCCACCATCACCACCACGCCGTCGTGCTGCCGGTTCTCCATCAACCTCTCCTCCACCCCTTGCTGGATCAAGAAGGAGGAGACGTCACCGAGCCGTACGTGTGAAGAACGCGGAGGCACCGTTGCTTCGGTGCTAGGTCTTCGGCGATCTGAATCGCGACGAGTACGACTCCATCATCCGCGTTCATAACGCTTCCGCTTAGCGATCTACAAGGGTACGTAGATCACACTCCCCTCTCGTAGTTGCTTCTACTAGATTGATCTTGGTGAACGGTAGGAAAATTTTTGTTTCCCATGCAACGTTCCCCAACAGATGGATCAGAGTGAAATAATCATACCGATAAAGAGAAAGAATGTGGAACATGTTTGGTTAAGGTATCGATGAAAGGCCATGTAGGAGTACGTGGTGGGTTGTTTCATTGGAACCGTTCATAGGACCCGAGATATGTATGTGTGGTTCAAGTTCCAGCTACTACCATGCATTGGGCCCGAAACCAATGGACCCTCTCGGCTTATTAATTACCCTCGATCTCTGTCCAGGAGTTGCAACTAGTTTCTGGTGTTTGTAGTTTACTGGTGGTCGTGCACAGCGCTGACCCTCGGGGTGGGTTGTGATGCGACAGGTACGTGGCACGGTGTACCGGTTGCCCGTTTGGTGACTCGGGAACCCTGTACATATCGTTTGGGGTCATGAGCGACACCCCGGCCGGATCTCCCCACGGATGGAACCCAAATAGGCGATAAACCTGGACGAGAGACTTGTGTAGTTAGTCAGGTCGTGGCCGACACCCTCGCTGGGCTTCCGCTTGAAGGTTGCCGAGTACATGTCGAGTAAACGGCGATAAGTGGTGGAAGCGTGTGTGAAGAAGTACACCCCTGCAGGGTTATCAATCTATTCGAATAGCCGTTGTTCGCGGTAGGGACAACTTAATTACTCTTACAAATCATAGACAAGTTGATGGATACTACTAAAAGCCTCAAGATAAGTGTGAGTGCCGTGGATGGCCCTTCCGTAGGATGACGTAAGAGGATCCTCGGTGGTGTATTGTTGTGGTGAGTAGAGGACTCGTGTTCGTGATAATATCTTGCAATCCGTTGAGAGTTGTAGTATAGGTTAGCCAAGAGTCAAAGCTAGCTTTCTGCTATGAACTCCACTACCCCTTTTGATAATGTTGCATGTATGATAGGTTCTGTGGTAAGACTTGCTGAGTACCTTTGTACTCATGTTTGCTTAATAACTGTTGCAGAGGAGAACCCTGCCCCTACTGATGGGTTCTACATAGACGTTGACGTCGACAAGTAGCTTGTCACCCAGACGGAGATCTGGAGCTTGTGAAGGGCCTTGTAGATAGTCAGGCTACACCAAGCCTGTTTTATTTTCTAAGTTGTCTGTACTCAGACATGTAGCTTCCGCTTGTGCTTGTATGACTGTATGAATTGAGTGTTGGGTCATGTGACCCCTATCTGTATGGATATGTTATGTATGGCTCTTGGAGCCTCTTAAATTAAGTACTTTGAGTCATAGAGTTCTGTTGTGATGCAATGTTGTATTTGCACATATTGAGCATATTGTGAGTATGATTGAAATGCTTGGTATGTGTGGGATCCGACACCTAGTTGTTTTCCTTTAGTAGCCTATCTTACAGGGAAATGCCTCCTAGTGTTTCCAATGAGCCTTGGTAGCTTGCTACTGCTCGGAACACGTAGGCTGGCCGGCATGTGTCCTTCTTCGTTCCTGTGTCTGTCCCTTAGGGGAAATGTCATGTGTTGTTCCTTTAAGTCCATGTAGCTTGCTACGACTTGGGTTCATACGTTGATGACCGACACGTTCGTTGCTGGGTCATGGATGTCTATCTCTGTAATTTAGTGCCACTTTTGGTTTATAACTAGCCATGTCGGCCCGGGTTCTCTGTCATATGGATGCTAGCGACACTGTCATATACGTGTGCCAAAATACGCAAACGGTCCCGGGCCAGGTAAGGTGGCACCCGTGGGGATACCGTGCGTGAGGCCGCAAAGTGATATGACGTGTTACAGCTAGATCGGTGTGACTTAGGATCAGGGTCCTGACAGCGTTGGCATCAGATCTGGACTGCGTGTAGGTTTCTCAAGCCAAACTGGTCGATGTTGAGTCTAGAAAAATTCTTAGTTATATGTAGGGGAATTGATTGTGGAAGGGAACGTAAGGCTCTTTTACTCCTTTACCTTATGCCCTTCTGATCTGATTCAGTCTATTCTTTCTACGGGGAATTAGGACTAGGCCTCTTATCCTTACTAGGTTCACGTGTTACGAATCCGTAGACTCTTAGGATTGTTGGTTTCAAGCCTTAGTTCAGTTTCTACCCCTTTTAGTATGATGATTGTTGGACCCGGAACCTTGATATGGAATTGTTGAGTGGCTATGCTATCATTTGTATGATGTCTCAAAATCTTTTTGAGCATTTACAGTTGTTATGCTGCCAGATTTCTTCCAGAAACACTAATGCCTTTGCATTATTTCGTGTTTCAGATGTCTGGCCGCACCCCTCACCAAATGGTTCGTTTGACTCGGTGCATTAATGTGCCCGGTCACACGGCCATGCTAGTCCGTGTGCTAACTGAGCCGGTTATCGCTGGTATCCTGAGTACACCGTGGAGGAAGAGTACCGGGATTTCAATCAGAGTCAGTATTTCTGCACAGTCCGGATATACCCCTCATATCCCGGAGCTAACGACCCCATCCGTTGGTCTTATGGACTCGGGGTTACCATCGAGATGGCAGTGCAGGATGCCGCCTATTCGATGATGACCATTCTCCGGGCTAGGCATGCCCTGTTGCTGAAAACTGAGTTCTGTTACATGCCAGCCTCACTTCTCGGAGAGGAAGGCTACTACACTGGTCTGTATACTGATGCTGCTCATGAAGAGCCACTGCTTCAGACTACTGTTCAGATGCTGGAGGATAGGGACCATGAGGTCCGTGCCCTCCGAATGGAGCTGTGTAACACTCGAGCCGCCCACTGGACTACTTTGACACGGCTTGCACCTGCTGTGCACGCCGGATATCTGGACATGCGGGATTTGTACCCCGTGCGGACTCGTCTGCCTGATCGCATGGATTGGCGTGACGTCGGGGGTATTACACCTCCACGTGGGCGTCGGTTACCACCAGCATCGGGACCGAGGCCACATCCATGTCCCTATGGTCCACAGCCTTCGAGTGCTCGCGAGTTTCAAGATCCGTCTGTTCCACTTCCAGGCCACGGTGGTAATCTTTACGAAGATTACTACGGGAATGTCTGAGCTAGACCGTGGTAGTAGTAGTATTGTAGTAGTTGTATTCCCACAGTCCTGCGTGTCTTGTGGAATATGACTTAGTGTGTACTGAGTTCCGGAGGTGTAGTTAAATAATGTATAGGAGCTTGGAATGCCTCTGATGGGATGTATCGTCTTTCACCGCAGTTGTACTTTAGCCTTGGCTTGTACTAAACAATGTATGGTGTGTATGACCACTGGTGTATATATATCAGTTTCTATATTACCATGTCGTACGGATGAACATCTCTGCATTCCGTGTCATCCATTACATTCTACACTCCTATGTCAAATTTTTGCCATCCATTCTAAACCGTTGATTTGTTTTCTTAGGGTGGTCAACACTCGCAACACTCCTGCTGCCCAGGAGCAGGGTGAGGCTAGTGGGGTTAGAGATGGGAATCTGCCCCAGCGACCCTCCTTGGCTGAAGTTATGCTCGAGGCAGAACGGAACAAGAGAGAGACCAACCGTCTGCTAGAACACATAGAGCAGAACACTGGGTTCCGCCAGAGGAATGACGTGGTGTCAATCAATGACTTTATCAAGATGTGCCCACCGAAGTTCCACCACTCCACTGAACCTCTGGATGCAGATGACTGGCTACGTAGTATCACCCACAAGCTACACTCTGCCCGTGTGGCCGAAGCTGACAAGGTTACCTACGCCGCCTACCATCTTGAGGGCCCTGCCAGTCTTTGGTGGGAAAACTCTGAAGCTATGCGTCCGGCTGGCCAAATCACTGCATGGGTTGAGTTCATTGAGGCATTCCGTGAACATCACATTCCGGAAGGTCTCATGGATCGCAAGCGGGAGGAATTCTGCAATTTCACCCAGGGCCAGTTAACTGTGGATGGCTATAGTCGCGAGTTTGGCAACTTGGCACGCTATGCACCTGAGGAAGTATCCACCGATGCCAAGAAGCAGGCGAGGTTCCGCAAGGGACTCAGCCCTGAACTCCGCCGAGATCTACGTCTGCACGAGTGCACTTCCTTCCAGAAGCTGGTAAACAAGGCTATCAGTGCTGAGACGGGCCAGACCGACTTCGAGGCCACACGCAAGCATCCATGAGACTTTGGTTCCTCATCCGGCTCTGGCTCTCACAAGAGCCGTGTGTGGGTTCCTAACACTGCTCTGCCACCCAAGTACACACCGAGGCCATCCTATGAGGCGCCTTGCCCAACTCAACAGTATGCACCTGCCAAGACTTATGGAGGACCACCTACCAACTTTGCTCCACGCACTGGTACTGTGACATGCTTCAAGTGTGGAGAACCGGGGCACTACATGCATGAGTGTCCTCAGAACCAACCAGGAAAACCTGTTGGCCGTGGTAAGCCAACCGGCAAGGTGAATTATGTCAAGCCAATCCCCACTGCACGTGGTCATGTCAACTATGTCTCTGCTGAGGAAGCTTATGAGGATCCTAACGTCATCCTAGGTACGCTTCTCGTTAACTGCCATCTGACATCTGTTCTTTTCGATACTGGAGCATCCCATTCGTTCATATCTGAGAGCTATGCTCGAATGCACAACATGACTTTTTGTGATATGCCTACTTCCATGGTTATTCAAACTCCTGGTTCAAAATGGCAAACCTCTAGGGTAAGCCATGGAAATGAAATCCTTGTCGATAGACTTGTTTTCCTTGCATCTCTAATCGCTCTCAAGTCCTCAGACATAAACATCATTTTGGGTATGGATTGGATGACAACTCATTACGCCAAGATGGATTGCTATACTAGGACCGTTCAACTTACACATCCATCCGGCAGGATAGTCAATGTCTTGACCCGAATGGCTGAGCGTCGGCTCTACTCTCTTAATGCCAGCCCTCTACCAGAACTCGAAGATATCCCGGTAGTCCGTGACTTTCCGGATGTTTTTCCAGAAGAACTGCCAGGAATTCCACCTGACAGAGATGTCGAGTTCGTGATAGATCTTATCCCTGGAACTGTCCCAATTTCTAGGAGACCTTATAAGACGGCACCCCTAGAATTAGCTGAGCTTAAGAAATAACTCGATGAGTCCTTGCAAAAAGGTTTCATCCGTCCTAGTTCTGTTCCCTGGGCTTGTCCCGTCCTCTTCGTCAAGAAGATGGATGGAACGGAGCGGATGGTTGTAGATTACCGACCTGTCAATCTGGTCACCATAAATAACAAGTATCCGCTCCCCAGGATCAACGACCTGTATGATCAGCTCGCTGAATCCTCAGTCTTCTCTAAGATGGATTTGAGGTTGGGTTACCATCAAATCAAAATCAAGAACGGGGACATTCCTAAAACGGCTTTTGTTACTCGTTATGGCCAATATGAGTACACCGTCATGTCCTTCAGGTTAACCAATGCCCCAGCCACCTTTTCCCGGCTAATGAATTCTATATGCATGGAGTACTTGGATAAATTCGTCATGGTATACCTCGATGATATACTCGTATAATCCAAGAACAAGGAAGATCATGCCGAGCATTTAAGGCTGGTATTGACGAAACTTCGAGAGCACCGCCTTTATGCCAAATTCTCTAAATGTGAATTTTGGTTGCCGGAAGTAACCTATCTAGGTCATGTGATCTCTGGCAAGGGTATTGCTATCAATCCCGAGCGAGTTCAAGCCGTCCTTGATTGGACTCCCCCTGAATCGGTCAAGCAAGTTAGGAGTTTTCTTGGCTTAGCGAGCTATTGGCGACGCTTCGTCGAGAATTTCTCCAAGGTTGCTAAACCTCTAACTGAACTCCTCAAGAAAGATAAAAAGTTTGAGTGGACCCCACAGTGCGAGTCCAGTTTTCAGGAACTGAAAAGACGCCTGACATCTGCACCCGTACTGGTACCACCAGACTTTTCCAAGGATTTTATAATCTATTGCGACGCCTCGCGACAAGGACTAGGTTGCATACTCATGCAAGATCGTCAAGTGATTGCATACGCATCTCGACAGTTGCGTCCACATGAGGATAACTATCCTACTCATGATCTAGAGCTTGCAGCTGTAGTCCATGCACTCAAAACATGGCGACATTACCTCCTTGGTAATCGCTGTGAAATCTTCACTGATCACCAAAGTTTGAAGTACATCTTCACCCAACCGGATCTAAATCTCAGGCAAAGACGTTGGGTTGAGTTGCTCACAGATTACGACTTAGGAATCACTTACACCCCTGGGAAGGCCAATGTCATGGCTGATGCACTAAGTCGTAAGTCTTATTGTAACAACTTGATGTTACAACAAGGGCAACCACTTCTCCACGAGGAATTTCGTAAGCTTAACCTTCACATTGTTCCTCGAGGATTCCTTTCCACCTTGGTGGCGGAACCTACCCTTACGGATCAGGTCATCAAAGCACAGAAGGTTGACCCGCGAATTTCCCGTATTAGGAGGAACATTAAGAAAGGAGTCGCGGGATGTTTCTCAATTGATGATCAAGGAGTCGTACTCTTTAGCAACCGTTTAGTGGTTCCTAAAGTACGAAACCTGAGACGGTTGATCCTTAAGGAGGCTCATGAATCTCCTCTCACAATTCATCCCGGTAGTACCAAAATGTATCAGGACCTACATCAGAGATTCTGGTGGACTAGGATGAAGAGAGAAATCGCTCAATACATTGCTAACTGCGACGTTTGTCGTCGAGTCAAAGCAGAACATCAACGGCCTGCTGGCACCCTTCAACCTTTAGCTATTCCTGAATGGAAATGGGACAAGGTCGGTATGGACTTCATTACTGGGTTCCCTAGAACTAGGAAAGGGAATAATGCTATCTTCGTCGTTATCGACCGCCTCTCTAAAGTAGCTCATTTCCTGCCTGTTCGAGAGAGTATTACCGCTAGCCTTGTATATCTCTAGCAGACTTGTATATCTCTCGGATAGTATCACTTCATGGTGTGCTGTTGGAGATCAACTCAGACCGTGGAAGTCTTTTCACTTCACGATTTTGGGAAAGTTTCCAGAATGCTATGGGAACTCATCTCTCTTTCAGCACCACCTTCCATCCCCAGTCAAGTGGTCAAGTGGAACGAGTCAATCAAACTCTGGAAGACATGCTTCGAGCCTCTGTCATCTCTTTCGGTATGGATTGGGAGAAGTGTCTTCCATTTGCCGAATTCGCTTATAACAATAGTTATCAAGCCAGCTTGGGCAAAGCTCCCTTCGAAGTTCTATATGGACGAAGGTGTCGAACACCTCTTAACTGGTCAGAAACCGGGGAAAGACAATTCTTTGGACCGGATATGATCCAGGAAGCAGAAGAGCAAGTCCGCATCGTTCGTGAGAAATTGAAAACAGCCCAGTCTCGTCAGAAGAGCCAATATGATAGCCATCATAAGGCAGTAACTTTTGAAGTCGGCGATAAGGCTTACCATCGCTTCGGTATCAAAGGCAAGTTGGCCCCTCGTTACATCGGTCCTTTTTGCATTCTTGCCAAACGAGGAGAAGTTGCCTACCAATTGGAACTACCTCCGCACCTCTCCAGAGTTCATGATGTCTTCCACGTTTCTCAACTCAGGCGATGCTTCTCGGATCCTATCCGCGGAGCGGACCACGAAACGCTTGATCTCCAGGACAATCTCACATATCGAGAATACCACGTTCATATTCTTGATCAAACCGAGCGCACCACTCGACGCTACAATATCAAGTTCCTCAAGGTTCAATGGTCACATCATTCTGAGAGTGAAGCTACTTGGGAAAGGGAGGATCGTCTTCGACTTGAGTACCCCACCCTCTTTCCGGAGGAACCCGAATCTCGGGACGCAATTCTTTTAAGTGGGGGTGAGTTGTCACATCCCTAGTTAGCACTTGCATTAGGACTAACTAGAGTGTGCATCATGTTTACTTATCAAAGAAACTTGAAATGGGAATGACAGAAACCCCAGCACCCCTCTTCTAACAACTAGGGTTTGATAAAATCTTTTCCAATGTACCCAAAATGCCCTTCAAAATGTTCATCATTTCTGCCTTGGTCCTAAACCTCTGCCAAAAATGGTGCACAATTTTCTAGGACATCCAAGGTCTCTGGATTAAATCATATGGTATTTGTATTTGGGCATTTAAATGCTATAAGATATATTATGTGCCCAAATAATCATAAACTATAATGTTCCATGCTGTTCATATTATATACAGTGGGCATGACTAGTTTTATGTGTTATAAAAATGTTCTGGCATTTTTAATAATTGAACAAAGTTGCAAAAGAAATGAAACAGAAAAGAAATAGAAAAGGGAGAGAGAGAAAGGGTAACCTGACGCCCAACCGGCCCACCTGCCGGCCCAACCCAGCTGCCGCTCCAGCGAGCTGCTTGGCTCGGCCAGGCAGGCAGGCAGGTGCTCGACGGCGGCCGCAGCGCGCGCCACGCAGCTGCCCGCCGCCCTGCTTCCTCCCCTCGCCGCCCTGGAGGCTTGGATCGATCATCCACCTCGTGCCCGAGCTCGCTGACACTCTCCCCTCTCCCCAGCTCCTCTCCTTCGCCCTCCCCGCACCATGGTCGACGCCGCCGTGCTCGCGCCTTCGTAGTAGCCGTGTCCACCGTCGTCCCTGAGCCTTGTCGTCGTGTCCGTCGTCTCTGCCGTCCTCGACTACATCGAGCATGCTGAGCCCCGAGCGCTCGCCCGCCCTGGAGACGCCCCCGACCTCTTCTTCCCCAACTCCGGCCACGAAGATCCCCCTCGCCGTCCCGCTCAGCTCCGACCGCCCCCAAGCTCACTCCGGCGTCTGCTGCAACCGGTGTGAGCCCAGCTTCGTCCTCCCCCTCTCCGTTGGCTCTCTCCTACACTGAAACGCACTGCACGTAGCTCACCTGCACGCGCCGCCGCGGAGCTCGTCGCCTACGAGGCTCCGGCCATCCAATGGTCCGGCCGCCGTGCCCTTCAGCTTCGCCATTCCGTGTAGATGCGGTAGGACCACTCCACGCACCTCTACGAGCACCGCACCGTCATTTTCGACTTCGCCCGAACTCCGGCAGCCGCTGGACTCATCGCCGACGTCGACTCCGGCGACCTCGAGGCTAGCCACCACCTCCACTCGATGCGGTTTGCTTCTAGCTACCTGTAGGTGTGCTCCGCCGTCGTTTTGGCAGCCGGAGCACAAAACCCGCACCTCACCGCCGTGTTTGGCCTCGCCGGCGGCTAAACGCCGGCGAGTTGGCCCTATTTGACCACGGGTTTGACCCCCCTGGGTCACTGACATGTGGGCCCTACCTGCTAGTCAAACCTAGTTTAAGTGTTAATTTAATTCTAATTAGTTAATTAGCTAACTGAGACACTGACCAGTGGGTCCCACTGGTCAGGTTTGACCTGGGCCGCCCTGTTGACTGGCTGACATCAGCATGATGTCATGCTGACGCAGTAAAGGATTTCTGGGATTTTTAGATTTAAAAATAATTCAGGAAATTCCAGAAAATGCCTAAACTTCAAAAAATCATATAAATTCAACAGTAGCTCAGATGGAAAAGATTTATATATGAAAATTGATCAGAAAAATCCAATCTTTCCAATGGCACTGGTTTCATGCATGTTTGAGCAAGTTAACCTTGCAGTATACATTAAAACATGATAATGCACTTAATTAAATAATAGCTAAAGTTCCAATGTGAATCTTTGATTCAAATAGGCTCAAACCCTTTTGGTTATAGTTGCATTAGCCAAAACACATGCATCTTGCCATGTCATGAGCATGCATCATATTGTTGCATTTGTTTGTCTATTAATTGCATCGCCGGTATTCTCCGTGTTAGGTCCTGCTCACGAGGATACTTCTGCGTATCCAGCTGAAGAGCAGTACCCGACAACCACTCTGTCAGGCAATCAATCATTGATCATTCCGATACAAACCCAATCTTCTCGCTCCTGCTCTCTTTTACTGCATTAAGGCAACAGCGTGTGAACTGCTACTTGCTGCGGTAGTTGAACCCTATTCCCTTGCATGACATGTCATTGCCACAGTAAATAGTTGAAACCCACTAGCATGTGTAGGAGTTGATTGAGCCATGTGATGTGTGATCCACCATGCTATTTGTTTATGTTGCCTGCTATGCTTAGAGTTGTGTCAGGTCTGGTTCATCTGGGTGATGGATCAGAGTGAAATAATCATAACGATAAAGAGAAAGAATGTGGAACATGTTTGGTTAAGGTATCGATGAAAGGCCATGTAGGAGTACGTGGTGGGTTGTTTCATTAGAACCGTTCATAGGACCCGAGATCTGTATGTGTGGTTCAAGTTCCAGCTACTACCATGCATTGGGCCCGAAACCAATGGACCCTCTTGGCTTATTAATTACCCTCGATCTTTGTCCAGGAGTTGCAACTAGTTTCTGGTGTTTGTAGTTTACTGGTGGTCGTGCACAGCGCTGACCCTCGGGGTGGGTTGTGATGCGACAGGTACGTGGCACGGTGTACCGGTTGCCCGTTTGGTGACTCGGGAACCCTGTACACATCGTTTGGGGCCTTGAGCGACACCTCGGCCGGATCTCCCCACGGATGGAACCCAAATAGGCGATAAACCTGGACGAGAGACTTGTGTAGTTAGTCAGGTCGTGGCCGACACCCTCGCTGGGCTTCCGCTTGAAGGTTGCCGAGTACATGTCGAGTAAACGGCGATAAGTGGTGGAAGCGTGTGTGAAGAAGTACACCCCTACAGGGTTATCAATCTATTCGAATAGCCATTGTATGCGGTACGGACTACTTGATTACTCTTACAGTTTATAGACAAGTTGATGGATACTACTAAAAGCCTCAAGATAGGTGTGAGTGCCGTGGATGGCCCTTCCGTAGGATGACGGAAGAGGATCCTCGGTGGTGTATTGTTGTGGTGAGTAGAGGACTCGTGTTCGTGATAATATCTTGCAATCCGTTGAGAGTTGTAGTATAGGTTAGCCAAGAGTCAAAGCTGGCTTTCTGCTATGAACTCCACTACCCCTTTTGATAATGTTGCATGTATGATAGGTTCTGTGGTAAGACTTGCTGAGTACCTTTGTACTCATGTTTGCTTAATAACTGTTGCAGAGGAGAACCCTGCCCCTACTGATGGGTTCTACATAGACGTTGACGTTGACGAGTAGCTTGTCACCCAGACGGAGATCTGGAGCTTGTGAAGGGCCTTGTAGATAGTCAGGCTACACCAAGCCTGTTTTATTTTCTAAGTTGTCTGTACTCAGACATGTAGCTTCCGCTTGTGCTTGTATGACTGTATGACTTGAGTGTTGGGTCATGTGACCCCTATCTGTATGGATATGTTATGTATGGCTCTTGGAGCCTCCTAAATAAAGTACTTTGATTCATAGAGTTCTGTTGTGATGCAATGTTGTATTTGCACATATTGAGCATATTGTGTGTATGAGTTAAATGCTTGGTATGTGTGGGATCCGACACCTAGTTGTTTTCCTTTGGTAGCCTATCTTACAGGGAAATGCCTCCTAGTGTTTCCAATGAGCCTTGGTAGCTTGCTACTGCTCGGAACACCAGCCTCTTTATTCAGGTCTTGACGTAGGTCATACTTTGTCACACCCTGCATTTTGTAACATGTTATTTGTATCTTTGAAGCATGAAAATTTGGACCAGCAAAAATTTTTAGCATCATTTGGCTTTTAATTGGAATTGAGTTTTCTTCAAGTGCTTTTTCATGTGCTCATTAAAGTCAACTATGATCTCTTGTAGATTTCATCTCCATACCCAAAACTTCTGCCCAATGATCATGCCAATTGTTATATAACAGTATAGTATTTTCTTACAAAATTATTTTGGCCAAAAAGTATTTTATAAATTTAGTTTTCCAAAAACCCCTGAATTGAGATTTGCACTTCAAGTACTTGATTTAGGGTGAGAAAATTATTTCAAAAGGTTTATTTGATAGCTAGTAGTCATAGGACTCCCAGAAACCACAAAGGTATAATTTTAAAAGTTATTTTCCTATTTTATTTAATAGCTTTTTCTTAAGGCCAGAAATGGTCTTTAATAGGGGAAAATTATTTAACTATTTCAAAAATATTTGCCAAAATTCAGAGAGACTCAGAGGACATATATTGTCCATATATAAGAGGTTCAACACTTGGTCATGTTCAAAATAATGGGCTAAACCCTCTAAAACCCTTTCTGGATATTTCAAGCTTTTGAAATATTTACAAAGGAAACTTTCTCCAAAAATTCCAGGGAAATTCTATCATGTTATGTATGACATATTTGATGATCTTGCAAAGTCCCATGCCTTGGGAAGCAAGAAAACATCCTCAAACCCCTTCATAACCATTCTATCCATATTTGAAGTTTGAGCAACTTTACATTGCCAAACTTGTCCAAATGCTCTCAAACTTGGTGCACATGCTAGAATGACCTAATAAGTCATCTAGACCAAATGGCACAAGATTTGGAATGGAGCAACTTGATCTGATCACCTCAAAACCCTTTCTGTTCAAATGCAAATTTGAACAACTTTACATTACCAACTCTTTATCTGGAGCTTCAAACTTTGTGGGCATGATCAATACCACAAATGATGATGCTACACCAAGTGGTGCATCAAGGGGAGATGATTAGCTTGACTCAGTCAAGATGAAACTGTTTCTGTTGATTTCTAGGGTTCACCAAAGTTACATTGGCTAGTTTCTTCAAATGGGCCCAAACTTGGTGAAGCACCTTATTTTCTCATGTCTTTCAACCCTGTTAAGTGCCATGTCAAGTAGAGTTCATTTGCTTGAACAAACACTGATCAAACACCTTCTGCAGAATTGCTAAAACCTCCAACTTGATCACTTTTACTTTTCTCCATGGCCTCAACTTCTTACCACATGCTCATTGAGTTACCAGCTACCTCCAGTAACTTCCCCAGCACCCCAGCTCCATGATTGAAGGGTGAAACCCCTGTTTTACCTTGCTGGACAGCAGGTTTCCACCATTTTACCAGCCCTCTCTCTCTCCCTCAGCATCTCCAGGGCATCCAAGGCCTCAGGCCCTTTCTTTACTCCTCCCTCAACGTGCTGGACACTGTTGGACACGCTGGTTTGGACCAAACCGGCGAGAGCGCGCTGATGCCAGCAATACGCACGCTCTGGAGCGCGCAACAGTGCACCCCGCACGCTGGCTCCGGCCAATCAACCTCCCCCGACAGCCTCGGGCCTCCCCCTCGCGCCAGTCGAGGCCCCTCGACGTCCGCGACCTCCCCGGCGCTGTCCCCCCTCCTCCTGCGCCCTCCAGTGGCCGTCATCGCACGCGCGCTGGCCGCCCGCGGCGGCCACTCCTCTGCCTCGCACGCGCGCACGCTTCTGACGCTCCCCCGCTTCTCTTTCTCCCTCAGCTGGACGTGGAGCTCGTCCAGGAACTCCACGGACTCACTCCCTTGGCCTCCCGTGCGCTGTAGCCTCGAGCCGGAGCTCGCCGGCGCACTGGACCACGGGTCTCCGTCGAGCTCCTATAAATAGCCCCTCCCGAGCCTCTCCAGCAGCACCACAAGCCTCACTCCACTCCACTGAGCCCCCCAGCACCTCCAGTTCGACCCCAAGAGGTCCCAGTGCTCGGGATCGACCGGAGCGCCGCCGCGTCGGGCCGCCGGTGATCTCGAGGTACGGGCCTCCCCTGCCTCTCCTTCCACCCGTTTCGGAACCACCGAGCCACCCTGACCCTTTCCCCCCTGTTTCCCCCTCCGTTTGCAGCCGGAAACGACCAGAGCATCGACCCTCCGACGAGCTTCCGCCGTCCCACCTCGCCGCCGGTGAACCGGACCTCCCCGCCGTGCCGCACCACCACCACAGCAACCGCGACACGACGCTGAGCTCATCCCTGCCCTTCGTTGCCGTCGCCGTGGCCGGAATCCTCGCCGGTGAGCTCGCCGTCGCCGCGGCCATGGGGTTAGAGATGACAGGCGGGCCCCGCCTGTCATCCCCTCACCTCTCTCCCCCTCCTCTGTGCCACTGACCCACGGGCCCCGCCCGTCAGGTTTAAAAACCTGACGTGCGCGCGCAGGCTCCCGTGCGGCCGGGCCGATTCGTCTGGGCCGTGCACTGTGGCCTCCTCTGGCCCAGTGCACAGGACCCTTTTTCCTTTTCTTTTCTGTTAATGTTTTAAACATTTCTACAGAAAAGAATATTGATCCAAATTAAATATTTCCAACTCCTAAAATCTTGTAATATTCCAACCTATTTAATGGTACCACTTTCATTCAAATCCATAAAACTTTCCTGTACTGTTCAAATTTAAATTCAAATTTGGGCAGTAATACTCCTGTTCTAAAATCAATATATTCCATTCTGTTACTCCAAAACTCCAACTAAGATTTTTCCCCATCTTAGAAACCACTCTAGTATTTTACAAAAATGAGTTGACATTTTTCTGAGCACTTTGATTTTTCTGTTTTATTTGTATTCTTATTTTCCCGTGGTTATTATGCGACGTATAGATCCCGTATTTGACGAAGTTGCTGTGGACGAAGAAGGAGAAGGATTTGAAGACTTTGAAGACCAAGCCAATCCAGGCAAGCAGCCCTTTGACCATGATACACTTGTTCTTCGGAACCCGTTTGTTTCCGATGCATGATGATTAGGGTTACGATAGTGACCTAGTGATTCCACCATATGATGCATGCCATGATCTTTATCTTGCTATGTGCTAGATGACTTGCATATGGTTAGTGGTTATGATTAGTGATGCATGTGTGACATGAACCTTCATGGTTGAAGTCTTTGCATAAAACCCCGTCGGGTGCCATTTATGCCCGAGGGAGATGATGATAATGAGTTGGGTGACCACTTGATGACGAAGTGGTGTGCCAAGGCAAGTGTGTGTGTTTTTCAAACGGATTGGTTTAAGTTGCGACCGTTATTCCAACCATACATGTGCAACCACACTACCCCTTATGGGACGGGGCTTTATTGATTACTTAGGTCGATACTAGCATGGTGCCCGCATTACTAGTGACGGGAAGACTTGAGGTCTTTCCCGGGACGGGGTCGTGCTTGGATAGGCGGCCATGACTGTTTTCACAGGGCACCAGACACACCGTTGGTCCCTTTGGGTATGCGTGACATTGAAATTAGGGCAAGTCCCGTGATCTATTGTTTGTACCCGAGGGCCGTGTACCAACGAGTGGACTCTATGGTAGTGTCGTCTAAGGAAAGGTAATGACCGGGTGCTTACCCCGGGTACTTGAGGTACCGCGGGTCGTGGATGACACGGAAGTTCCCCGGATCTTGTGGGTAAAGTGTACAACCTCTGCAGAGTGTCAAACTATTCGAATAGCCATGTCCACGGTCATGGACAGTTGGGTAACCGCTCTTGGGCTACGTCCAATGTTTGTGAAACCATGCGTGTGTATGTGAGTCAAGGTGGTGACTTGACTCGATGAGATGAATCATATTCATGTTGATGTCGGTAACCTGTCTTCGAGGTTACGCGAGGTTATTGATGCATAAACTTGATGGTAGAATATTTGTTCTAGCCTTGCTAGATTGATAATTGTTATTCAATTGCACTGTTACTTGAACCACATCATGGGTTGCTTGCGAGTACATTCAAAGTACTCATTGGCTTGCCACTGGTTATTTAATTGGCCAGGCATGGAAGAGCAGGATTATGAGGAAGAGTTCTTTGGAGACGAACATGCGAACTAGGACGCTATCCCAGTCAGAATGCCTGTAGGGTTAAGGCAGATGGCATGGGTTCTACCCGTTTATCGAAGACTTCCGCTATTTGAGTTATTTCCCATTCAGCCCGTGAGGCTCTATGTAAGACTTGGCCATAATGGCCTTAAATCGTTTAAGACTATTTGTATGGATGTAAGACTCTTGTTATTTCAGCTTCTGTGTGTTCAGTGAGCATTGATCTCTGGGATCACTGTACACGTGCATTTGGTGATCTCGACTTCTAAGTCGGGGTCCCCACAGCTGGCCGGCATGTGTCCTTCTTCGTTCATGTGTCTGTCCCTTAGGGGAAATGTCACGCGTTGTTCCTTTAAGTCCATGTAGCTTGCTACGACTTGGGTTCATACGTTGATGACCGACACGTTCGTTGCTGGGTCATGGATGTCTGTCTCTATAATTTAGTGCCACTTTTGGTTTATAACTAGCCATGTCGGCCCGGGTTCTCTGTCATATGGATGCTAGCGACACTGTCATATACGTGTGCAAAAATACGCAAACGGTCCCGGTCCAGGTAAGGTGGCACCCGTGGGGATACCGTGCGTGAGGCCGCAAAGTGATATGACGTGTTACAGCTAGATCGATGTGACTTAGGATCGGGATCCTGACATTAATCCATTGTCATGAGACGATCATCTACCCTCCGAGTTATTAGCACAAGACTTGTGGTCTTCATCGGTTTTTGTTTTGGTGGACTTGAGTCGTAGGAGACACCGTACTATCAAGGGAGGTCCGTATTGGAAACGCTAGGGTGGAATCATCACGTACACTTATTTTCGGCACCCTCATCTCCTTTCTCTCCTTGGAGCCCTCCACATCTCTGTGTGGAGTCTTTTGCTGTTGGGCGCGGTAGTACCGCTACTGTGCTGGTAGTACCGCCTATACCCACCAAGCGGTAGTACCATTGCGCAGCGCGGTAGTACCGCTTGGGGTATATGCGGCAGTACCGTCGCAGTAAGGCTCCACCTCCACGTCCATTCGACGAGAGTATTTCTCGTTTCGGGTTCTACGGTAGTAGCAACGGCAGTAGCAGCGGTAGTACCGCTGCCACCACCGCGGATACTACCGCTCTTCCCCTCCATGCCCCGTCTCTAACACAGGGCGGTAGTACCGCTGGGGGTCGCGGTAGTACCGCTGACTCCTGCGGTTGTACCGCTCTACCCAGCAGTAGTACCGCTCTGTGCGGGCAGAAAAGGGGGTAACGGTTCACTTATCCCCTCCACTATATAAAGGGGTCTTCTTCCTCAAGAAGACTCACCTCTTCTCCCCCAAGCTCCATTGTTGCTCCAAAAGCTTATTTTCGCCCGATCTCTCTCCCTAGCCAAGCAAACTTGTTGATTTTCTAGGGATTGGTTGAGAAGGCCCAGATCTACACTTCCACCGAGAGAAATTTGACCCCCCCCCACTAATCCCTTGCGGATCTTCTTACTCTTGGATGCTTGAGCACCCTAGACGGTTGATGTCACCTCGAAGCCATATTCTATTGTCGTGAAGCTTCGTGGTTTCGTTGGGAGCTTCCAATTAAGTTGTGGAGATAGCCCCAACCTTGTTTATAAAGGTCCGGTCGCCGTCTTCAAGGGCACCAATAGTGGAATCACGACATCTAGCATTGTGTGAGGGCGTGAGGAGAATACGATGGCCCTAGTGGATTCTTGGGGAGCACTGTGCGTCTGTGCCTCCACACCGCTCCAACGGAGACGTACTTCCCCTCAAAGGGAAGGAACTTCGTTAACACATCCTCGTCTCCACCGATTCCACTCTTGGTTATGTCTCACCTTTACTTGTACAAGTGTTATTGTGCTTTATTCATTGCTTGCTTGTATGCTTGTTATTGTTGCATCATATAGGTTGTCAACATAGTTGCACATCTAGACAACCTTTTTCGTAGATAAGTTTAATTTGGTGAAGGAAAGTTAAGAATTGTTAGTTGCGTATTCACCCCCCCCCCCTAGTCAACCATATCGATCCTTTCAATTGGTATCAAAGCCTCGTCTCTTTTTAAGAACTTTACCTATGGGTGACAATGTAGTCGAGACAGAGGGACACTTCGGTGGAAATCCGTCCTTGTCTACGTCCGATGGGGGACCCTCGGTCTCTCGTGAGGAGTTCAATGTGGCCTTGGGCACATTGAAAGAATCATTGACGACTGAGGTCGAAGGCATGTTCAAAGAATTTCTCGAGGGGCTTAAATTACCCACCGCACCGTTGGAAGTGTTTCGTCTCGCTAACAACGTGTCGGATGCTATTCCCGACAAGGGAGAAGCTAGTAGTGAGTAAGTCCCGGTGACTAACAATGGGAGTGGCATTTTTGCTCACTCTGCACCTCCCATCAATTATGGAGGACACATTCCCACCCCGCATTTAAATTCGGTTGGTCGTCCTCCTAACTTTGTGAAAAATGCAGATTTTGCTACTTAGACGTTTCGTTTCAAATGACATTTAAATCATTGCTCTACTAATCTTTGGAGAATCATTGAGCAAGGTTTCTACCCGCATGATCCATACAACTTAACTCCAAGAGAAGTTGCGGATCATCAATTCAACGAGTACGTTCTTTGCATTCTTCAAGAAACTATTCCTCCCAAAGACATTGCACACCTTCGACCTTTCTCCATGGCCAGGGAAGCATGGGAGCATGTTGGCTCCTTGTACAAGGGGAGCGCAAGCATTCAACGCTCAAACTATGAAGTTGTGCAAGATGAAGCCGATGAGTTTGCCATGATCAAAGATGAAGATCCTCGTGAACTTTATTGGAGATTAACCACTCTTGCGGTCTCACTCCGAGGTCATGGTAGCAAGGATACGGATGACAATTGGATCAAGCGCAAGTTTCTCAAGGCCATGATGCCTTATCACAAGGCCATGTCCTCGGTCATTCGCCAAAGACCGGACTTCCATACCTTTTCCTCAAGTGAAGTGTTGGATGAGTTCGTTGCCATGAGGATCTTGGACAAGACCGCCGACAATGCGGTGTTGTGTGCTCAACGATCAAAGAAGCCCAACCTTGAATTGAAGGCCAAAGCTTGTGTGGAATAAGAGGATGAAGAGGATGAAGATGAGTGTTGCCCAGAAGATACCAAATATGCCTATCATGAGCACATGGCTCTTGCATCACGGCAATTTTGGGGCAACAAGAAGAACTCAAGGCCCAACTTCAACAAGAACAACTCAAGTGGCTTCAAGGGAAAGCAACGAGTGAGGACGTGCTACAATTGTGGAAATGTGAGTCACTTTGTTGTATATTGCCCATATGAGAAAAGAGAAGACAACAGAGGCAAGCTTATTCAAAAGGACAAGGCCAAGTCCTATCCCAACAAGAACAACTTCTCCAAGAAGACTCCTCCCAAAGGATTGGCGCCCCAAGAAGAATATGATGAGGATGACGAAGATGAAGAAGATGACGAGATGGTTACCATGGCCACCGTTGCTATTGCAACAACTCCACGGTCATCCCTCTTCGACTCACCAAATGAGGACATCACCGCCAAGTGCCGCATGGCTAAAGCCACTAACAAGGTAACCCCCAACATCAATTCTACCATCACTTCTAATCCTTCATTGATGGATTGCATTGATGAGAGTGAGGGTCCGAGGAGGAGGAAAATGAATTTGAGTTGTTTATGAGTAAGCTCAAAGGTAAACCCAAGAAGCACTTCGTTGCTCTCTTGGAACAACTTGGTGAAGCCAATGACATGATTGAGGCTCACGAGGAGACCATCTCTAAAATGGAGGGCCTTAGTCGAGACTATGCCGATGAAATATTAGATCTCTCTAATGCTCTTGAGGAAGAGCGTGGCCTTCGTTTTGCTCTTGAGGAATCACACAACGATGATCATGCTAAATTAAAGAAAGATCTTGATCATGCTTTAGTTGTCTCTCGTGTGCTCAATTCCGAGAAGGCAAAACTTGTGGCTGACCATGCTAGACTCAAGGAGGAGTTTGATACACTTGACAAGGCTCACAAGGTCTTGAAGAGTGTACATGCTAGCCTCAAAGAGTCGCATGATCAACTTCAAGTTTCGCTAACCAAGGAGAAGGCTATTTTTCCTTGCATGGTTTTAATTGATAATGCTAAAGCTACTAACCCATGTTGCGAGCATGTGCATCTTATTGAAGAGAATGCCAAGTTGAAGAAGCAACTTGAGAAAGGCCTTGTGTCTTGCATACAAGGTGATAAGAACCTCAATGATCTATTGAGAAATCAAAAGGAAGTTGTTGCCAAGGAAGGAATTGGGTTTGCACGCAAGCCCAAGAAGAAGAAGAATGACAAGACCAAGCAACCCTCTCCTCTCAAGCAAACCTTTGTGAAGGAGGGGAGGGTACTCCTAAGAATAATAGGAACAATGTGGAGGGTGGTGGAGTCAAGAAAACCACTGCCAGTCCTTCCAACAAAGTCGGCGACTTTAACCCGTCTTATGTGTTATGTCGTGCTAGTGATGGACATATTTTTGCTAAATTTGTTGGTTCTTCTTATGAGTACATTGAATGGTCTATTTGGGTTCCTAAGACCCTTGTTACTAACCGCAAAGGACCCATTACCAAATGGGTACCTAAATCCAAGCATTGATCTCTTGTAGGAGTTTGCTTCCGGTGGCAGATCTTGGTTGCTCGATAGTGGAGCCACAAATCATATGACCGTAAGCAAAGACTTGGTGGTGGACGTGCACAAAGGTTCGTCTATGGCCACCAATGTCGAATGGGGTGATGATTCATCTTCAAAGGTATTGGGGCTTGGCAAGGTTGTCGTTTCTCATGATCTCACGATCGAGAAATTCATGCTTGTTGAGTCCCTTTCATACAATTTAGTTTCCGTTTGTCAACTTGCACTCATGGATTCTGCTACATTCTTTTACATTGATACCGTGGCCCTCTTGTGGAGCAAGACTCTTAAAGTAGCGTTCGTTGGGCATGTCGAGAACGGTCTCTACGTGGTTAACTTCTTGGAGCGGCCCACTAAGACCACGACATGCCTAATGGCTAAAGTTGACGTGGGATGGCTTTGGCATCACTGTTTAGCCCACGTCCATATGATATCTTTGCAAAGTCTTCTCAAGGGGGACCACGTCCGTGGACTAACAAATGTTAGTTTTGCCAAAGATCGTGCTTGCAGTGCTTGTATCGAAGGAGAGCTACATGAGAAGGCTCACCCTCCCACAACTATCATCTACTCAACGAGACCTTTAGAGATCCTCAACATGGATCTCTTTGGGCCTCCATCCTTTGATAGTCTTGGGGGTAGAAAGTATTGCTTGGTGATTGTAGATGACTATTCAAGATACACTTGGGTATACTTCTTCAAGAGGAAGAGTCAGACCCAACAAACCATCATCAACTTTGCAAATGAAGCTCAACGACAACATGATGCAAAGATCTTGATGATTCGAAGTGACAACAGTACCGAGTTCAAGAATTACACGTTGGATGAGTTTTTTAGTGATGAGGGGATCAAGCATCAATATGCCACACCGTGTAGCCCTCAAAAAATGGTGTGGCGGAGAGAAAGAAATGGATATTGATGGACGCGGCAAGGACCATGATGGCGGAGTTCAAGTCTCCGTACAACTTTTGGGCCGAAGCCAACAACACCGCTTGTCATGCATCCAATCGGCTCTATATCCGCAAAGGCTTGAACAAGACTTTATATGAGATACTCACCGGTAACAAGCCCAACCTCAAGTACTTCCGGGTGTTCGGTTGTAAGTGTTTCATACTCAAGAAAGGTGTTCGTTTATCTAAATTTGAACTAGAGCTCATGAGGGCATATTTGTTGGTTATGATACAAACTCTCATGCTTACCGTGTCCTCAACAAGTCAAATGGACTCATTGAGGAGACGTGTAACGTAGAGTTTGATGAGAATAACGGCTCCCAGGTGGAGAAAAGTGGTACTTGTGATGTAGGTGATGAAATTCCTCCTCAAGCCATAAGAAGAATGGGTGTTGGTCATATCCTACCCATTGAGGAACCCCTTGTGTCCGGAGGAGAAGGACAATGTTCGACTCAAGTGGAACCATCGCCAACCCAAGACCCACATGCTTCCGAAGAACAAAGTGAAGGCCCTCAACCCGATGAATAAGGCCAAGTGCAAGATCAACCGCAAGATGGTGATGAGTCATCAAGTGATTCATAATGACAAGTTCCCTCTCCTGAGCATGTTCAAGATCAAGAGCAAGCTCAAGATCAAGCTCTTGACGACGCTCAAGATGATCAACTCATAGCTCCTCAACTATCTCTTGAAGATCAATTGGAGTGTCGTGCTGCCAAAGTTGCTTCCCAACTCGCTTCCAGAGAGCATCACATGGAGAATATACTTGGAAGCATCACAAAGGGGGTAAGCACTCATAGACAATTAGCAAACTATTGTGCTCATCAAGCATTTGTCTCTTGTGTTGAACCTCAAGAGGTCTATGAGCCGCTCGAATACCCCAATTGGCTCAATGCCATGCATGAAGAGCTCCATAAATTCGAGAGCAACAAGGTGTGGCATTTGGTGCCAAGGCCGAAGGAGGACCATAATGTAATAGGATCCAAATGGATATTTAAGAACAAGCAAGATGCTCACGGAATTGTCATCCGCAACAAGGCTCGTTTGGTGGCTCAAGGCTACTCCCAAGTCGAGGGTATCGACTACGGTGAAACCTTTGCCCCCGTTGCTTGTCTCTAATCTATACGTTTGTTGCTTGCCTATGCTTCTTATCATAACTTTAAATTTCAACAAATGGATGTGAAAAGTGATTTTCTAAATGGTCCTCTTAATGACTTGGTGTATGTCAAACAAACCCCGTGGTTTGAGGATCCTAAGTTCACCAATCACGTGTATCAACTTGATAAGGCGCTCTATGGCCTTAAACAAGCCCCACGTGCGTGGTATGAGCATCTTATCGAGTTGCTGCAAGATCGTGGGTTTGAAATTGGGAAAATAGACCCCACTCTTTTTACTAAGAAGGTAAAAGGGGAGTTGTTTGTATGCTAACTATATGTTGATGATATTATCTTCGGTTCACCTAACAAGGCTTTAGATGATGAGTTTGCCGCACTCATGACCGCGGAGTTTGAGATGTCCATGATGGGAGAATTGAAGTTCTTCCTTGGGTTTGAGATCAAACAAAGAAGAGAAGGAATCTTCATCAAACAAGCCAAATACACTCAAGACATGCTCAAGAGGTTCAATCTAAGTGATGTTAAGACGGCTACTACTCTAATGCCTACCAAGTGCCAACTTGACATTGATCCCAATGGTAAAGCGGTGGATCAAAAGGTATATCGTTCTATGATTGGATCTTTGCTTTACCTTTGTGCACCTAGACCGGATATCATGTTGAGTGTGGGAATGTGTGCATGGTTTCAAGCCTGACCTAAGGAAAGTCACTTTCTGGCAGTCAAGTGAATCTTTCGATATTTGGCTCATACCCCAAACTTTGGCTTATGGTACCCAAGAGGATCAAACTTGAACCTTGTAGGTTTCTCGGACTCGGATTGGGCGGGAGACAGAGTGGATAGGAAGTCAACTTCCGGAGGTTGCCAATTTCTTGGATGCTCTTTGGTGAGTTGGTCTTCCAAGAAGCAAAGTTGTGTATCTCTCTCTTCCACCGAAGCCGAGTATGTGGTTGCCGGCAGTTGTTGTGCTCAACTTCTATGGATGAGGCAAACTTTAAAGGATTACAGTGTCACTTGTGAAAAAGTGCATCTTTGGTGTGACAATGAAAGTGCCATCATGATTTCTCTCAACCCGGTGCAACACTTCAAGACGAAGCACATTGTGATTCGGTATCACTTCATCCGGGATCATATTCAGCGAGGAGAAATTGATCTTCAATATGTAAACACTCATGATAACCTTGCAGGTATCTTCACGAAGCCTTTGGATGAACCAAGATTTCGCGAGTTAAGGCATGAGCTAAATATCATAGATTTGAGCAATGTGGATTGAAGTTGTGCACATCTCCCATACACACCGTGTTATCTTGTTTAGATGTAGGCATAGAAATAGGGGGAGTGTTGTTCTCTCAATGAACTTTCCCTCCCCCGATTATGCATAAATCGATCAAATCTTTCACATTCACCATCGTGGATGGTATATATGTGCTTCAAAGATGAGTAGTGGTCATGGGCCCAAGGTTAAAATCTTCGTGGTGCCATACCACTCACTCAAACATAGCTGGCCTTGGCCACCGCCATCTCTTTTGAGAGGTGTGTGTTTGTTGTCGTGTTTTTCTCTTTGTTTGTGTGCTTGTGCTTGTGTTGTTCCCTCTGATTTCCCGTTCTTTCTTCTCTAAGTTGAGTGTTTTCCTCTCTAAAAGTTCTTGTGAGCAAAAGCCAGTCTAGAGCATTTTTCTCTGAGTTGGGCGGTACTACCACTGGAGCGCACGGTAGTACTGCTTAGTAAATTAAGTGGTACTACCGCCCGCTCGAGCGGTACTACCGCTGCAGGGCGAAACTGCGAGGTAAAGTGGGGGTCGGGGAGTTTCTATCCCCTTACCCATTCATCCATTCACTCCAGTATCGCTCTCGTCTCCAACGAAGAACCAGCCGACGAGGCCATCGGTGGGCTGCCTCCTCCGGTCGTGCTTCACCTTTTCCTTCGGTGGGATCGATCCCTACCCCTTCCTCAAGCCATGGATGCTGGTATTGCCCCCCGTTTCCTTCTTGTTGCTTCTAGTTTTCAAATCTAGGTTCTTAGGGGCAATGGGCGTGCATTCCGTGATTTTTGGCCAAATCAAGGCTTGAGTAGGATGGTGAACACATCTATACTGCTAGGATTGATCTTTGGTAGGACTATGTTTGATTTTAGCCTCCCCAGTAGTACCGGATCAGGCATGGCGTCTTGGGAACCGCTGTTCCCCCGCCTGGAGCGGTACTACCGCTATGAGCGGTACTACCGCCTATCCTATGCGGTACTACCGCAGGAGGCCATCATCCATCATGATCTTATCAAATTTTGATTTTTGTTCTTTTTTTCATGTCTTATGCTAGTTCGTTCTTGTTGTCTTTTGTGTTTGTGCGGTTGGCTCCAGGAGATGGCCCAATGGAACATCCTGCCCATCGCATCAACCCCGGGCGCACTGGTTCAAAGCGCCATCGCACCTCTGAGGCAGCAGGTGGGTCTGCAAGTGGCTCTGCGGGTGTTCCTTCTTCAAGTGCACCGTCGTCTCAGTCTCAGCAGCCGCCCAAGAGTACTGCAAAGAAGCCGGCTAAGAAGGCCAAGACTGTCACTGAAATGTCAAACAAGGAGTTCTGGTAGAGGCGTCTGCGCAATCCCTATGAGAATGAGCAAGATCCCACCCTTGTGAACTGTCCGTTCTGGAACCGCTCTCAGTATGCAACCTACTTTGATGTGATCAAGGCCAAGAAGAATATCTTTGTTGATGTTCGCACTATTGACATCGCTCATTTGGAGAAGGACATTGCTTACTTCGGCGAAGCCCTAGAGATGTGCAAACAACTGAACATTCTCGACATCCTGTCATTCAACAAGGACTTTGATGCAGATCTGGTGGCTCAGTTTTATGCCACTGTCCATCTTGGCACCGATGCAGAAAGGACCTTGACTTGGATGACTAATGGCAGGCGTCTGGTGGTCAAGTGGAAAGCTTTCATGGAGCTTCTTGGTGTTGAAGATCTCGGACTTTAGGGTTCGGTTGGCTTTCGACCTCATCACAATGCCACCTCCACTCACAAGCAGAACCTTTGGTCTTATTATACTAAGAAGGTCAACCATGAGACTAAGAAGGAGACGTATGAGCTGTCTGTGTTTCTGGATATCCTTCATAGCATCTTTAGGGAGACTCTCTTTCCTCGTATTGGGAACCAGGATATGGTTCACTCATATCTTGTGGACATGCTTCTTTTCTGCCAGCATCAGAAGGAACAGAACACTGGAGAAACATTGGATATCTCTCATGTCATGTGGTCTGAACTGTTGTCTGCCATCTCTAAGCGTAAGTGTCTCATCTATGCTCCTTATATCATGCTCCTCATTGAGAAGGCTTGGGACCACACCTACGTTGGGTACCCGCTAGAGACTGGTGAGTTGGTCTCTCATGATGTCAAGAGGCTTAGGTGGAAGGATCTCTGGAACACTCCGGTCATTCAGTCTGAGATTCCGGTTGGTGCTAATGATTCTGAGGCAGAGGCTGATCAGGATGATGATGATGATGAGTATGTGCCATCTAGAGCAGAGCCCTCTTGGTCAAAGAAGCTCAAAATGAAGATGAAGAAGCTATTCTGCATAGAGTCTCACGATCTGTACATGGCCCATGTGTCTGAGAAGAAGTCCACAACCCATCATAAGGATCTTATGCGTCAGCTTGGTGCCATGGTAGTTAGCGTCTCTGAAGGCCGGATCGCAGATGAGGACGACTGGGTTCAGCAGCACTGCCACGGGACTGACTCTGACCCCGAGCAGCCCCCAGCCGATGACGGAGGTGCAGATGACCACGCGGCGATGTGATGATGTTGTGCCTCTCTCTGCCGCTTTTCAGTGTCTCGATGCCAAAGGGGGAGAGGTGGATTTGCGTATTGTGATGGATTTGTGAGTTGCGAGTGTGTTTCTTGCTTTTTAGGCTCTATCTCTTCTTCCCGCAACTTTCTCGGTCTTGTTTGGTTTGTGTTCGTGAGACCCAATTACTTTTTCTATGTGTGAGACCTATGCTACCTTAAAAGTTGTCGAGTACTTTAGTAGGATGTGTGCGTATTTCCTATTCTATCATTACTCACCTACTAATTTACACGCTTTTGTCTCCTTATCGGACTATAAAAATAGGGGGAGTGTTGATCCTAGAGTGTGTGCTTTGCATTCCAAAAGCAACTCACTTATATGCACACATCTAGGGGGCCCGTCTAATTTTTTATAGTCTTTTTTTATAGTCTTTGGAGTTTGCCTACTCCTATTGATATTATATTCTGTGCAAATCCCATGTTGTCATCAATCCACCAAAAAGGGGGAGATTGAAAGGGCATGTCCCTTCCTATGTGGTTTTGGTGATTGATAACAACACGTTTGTAGACTAATCTTATGTGCTAAGTATTTCAGAGATTAATCCATTAGCACGAGACGATCATCTACCCTCCGAGTTATTAGCACAAGACGTGTCATCTTCATCGGTTTTTGTTTTGGTGGACTTGAGTCATAGGAGAAACCGTACTATCAAGGGGGGGTCTGCATTGGAAAGGCCAGGGTGGAATCATCACGTACACTTATTTTCAGCACCCTCGTCTCCTTTCTCTCCTTGGAGCTCTCCACATCTCTATGTGGAGTCTTTTGCTGTTGGGCACGGTAGTACCGCCTATACCCACCAAGCGGTATTACCGCTACGCAGCGCGGTAGTACAGCTTGGGGGTATATGCGACAGTACCATCGCAGCAAGGCTCCACCTACGCGTTGATTCGAGTAGAGCATTTCTCATGTCGGGTTCTACGGTAGTAGCAACAGCAGTAGCAGCGGTAGTACCGCTTCCACCACCGCAGCTACTATCGCTCTTCTCCTCCGTGCCTCGCCTCTAACACAGGGCGGTAGTACCGCTGGGGGCCACGGTAGTATCGCTGGCACCTGCGGTAGTACTGCTCTACCCAGCGGTAGTACCGCTCTGTGCGGGCAGAAAAGGGGGTAACGGTTCACTTATCCCATCCACTATATAAAGGGGCTTCTTCCTTAAGAAGGCTCACCTCATCTCCCCCAAGCTCCATTGTTGCTCCAAAAGCTTATTTTCGCTCGATCTCTCTCCCTAGCCAATCAAACTTGTTGATTTCTAGGGATTGGTTGAGAAGGCCCAGATCTACACTTCCACCAAGAGAAATTTGAATCCCCCCACCAATCCCTTACGGATCTTCTTACTCTTGGGTGTTTGAGCACCCTTGATGGTTGAGGTCACCTCGAAGCCATATTCCATTGTGGTGAAGCTTCGTGGTTTCGTTGGGAGCCTCCAATTAAGTTGTGGAGATAGCCCCAACCTTGTTTGTAAAGGTCCGGTCGCCGCCTTCAAGGACACCAACAGTGGAATCGCAGTATCTCGCATTGTGTGACGGCGTGAGGAGAATACGGTGGCCCTAGTGGCTTCTTAGGGAGCATTGTGCCTGCACACCGCTCCAACGGAGATGTACTTCCCCTCAAAGGGAAGGAATTTCAGTAACACATCCTCGTCTCCACCGGTTCCACTCTTGTTTATCTCTCACCTTTACTTGTACAAGTTTTATTGTGCTTTATTCCTTGCTTGCTTTTATGCTTGTTATTATTGCATCATATAGGTTGTCAACATAGTTGCACATCTAGATAACCTTTTTCATTGCTAACTTTAATTTGGTGAAGGAAAGTTAAAAATTGTTAGTTGCCTATTCACCCCCCCCCCTCTAGTCAACCATATCGATCCTTTCAGACGACCCCCTCTGTTCGGCCAGTGGTACGGGCGGTTGCTATTGCTTGGGGAGGTCGTGGCTGGCCAGCTCATCGTGAGCCCCTATCTTCGACGAAACCGAGCAGGTTTTGGATGGTGGCACGCCATTCATCCATCTTCTCAGCTGCTGGCGGAAACCTCAGTAGCAGCTGAGCTCGCGCCATAGCCTTCATGGCTGTGCTTGGCATAGATGTTGATGATGTCGACGGCACCGTTGCCTGGCTTCTGACGGTGCCAGCAGCGGCGGCGGCTGCGGTGCCGTGCCCACGCTGTTGTGGGATGACCACCTGGGTAGCGGGGTTGCGCGGCAGTGGTGCTCGAGGGTCAGCAGCTCCGTCGAGCGCAGAGGCCCGTCCGGGTAGAGGCACATGCGCCGCGTTCGCTCCCATAGCGGGGGCTACCGGAGGGCGATGGTTTACCCTGGACTGAGCGCCGTTGCTGTGGCTCTTCTCGTCGGTGAGAGGAGGGGGCGCAGACGGAGTGACCCCCTCGTCCGCACCTTGCGGAGCGTGACCATCGAGCCGCTGTTGATGTTGTTCTCCTTCGACATCTCCTGCCCCCCGTGCCGTCCACGGGGAAGTGGTGATGGCGCCACCTGCTCCAACCACGTCCCCAACAGGGTTCACGTCCTCGCTCGCATCCGCATCCCCCGCGGCATTAGAGGCCGCGGACGGTGGAGCCTTCGAGGTGGATGGATGGGCAAAAGTATCGAACTTCTTCTTGGACGCCATAGCTGATGCTGTCGTCAAAGACGAAGATGGTGATGAAGACGATGCACTGCGCACGCTTTAAGGTTTGCGTAAGCGATCCCCTACCTGGAGCGCCAAAGATGTCGTGGGATATCTGCGGCCACCTATGGGACCAGGAGGCCCCTTGCTGGTTCGGTAGGGGAATGTTGCGTTTCACAAAGAGCAGACTAGCGCACGGTAGCATGGTAGAGAGCACACAAGAAATTTACCCAGGTTCAGGCCGCCGTGAGGCGTAAAACCCTACTTCTACTTTGGTGGATTGATGGTGTAATGGAGGTGCTGAAGCGTAGTACACTTGCCCGGTAGGGGTTGCCTTAGGGCAGCAGCGATTACGCGCGTATGGGGGTGTGGGGGTGTGGGTTCGTCTACTTTCCAAGCATCTCTATGATTGCCATGGGCCTCCTTTTACAAATCAAGGGGTTACCACAATGGCAAAGTAGTCACTATGCACTAATATGATAGAAAACAATGCTATCATACCTAACTATGCGGGCTAACATGGTGCAATAAATGCACCACTTAGTGTCACATCACTGGTTGCCCGACAAGGCTTGCCGGGCTATCTTGCCAGCTCCGTGCCTATTCTCTTGACACATCACAGGACGGGTCTCATCTTTGGGTTTATCCTGTAGGAAATTGCTGCCACTTAATCATCTTGCAGCTTGACACCGCATTGATCGACGACGTGGGTCGTGCTTGAGTGATTAGTGTGGTGGTTTTGCCTCCGCGAGCCCCGGCAGGCCCTACCGGGGTGTTTCTTCTATCTGTTTCTGGGGGTGGCCTTGCCCCTTGCCAGGCTCGCCTGCCCGGCAAGGGAGGCTTTTCTCTTGATGATATCCTGCTCCTCTGGCTCGATCTTAGTCTCTCTGGGCTTCATGTTGGTTCTTTGAATCTCTTGGTTTCTTGTACTCTGACTTGGGCTGGTGCTTCAATCTTGTCTTTGTGCGTGTGCACAGCCTGGGCACAGACCCAGGGTTTATTGCACCGACACACCATATGAAATATGCAACGAATATCACTCTACCAAGTTAAAACCGTCTCGCCATAAGTGCCATTTCAACAAATTAGAAGTAGTACAAGCTAGAAAAGAATGTGAAATGTAACCTATATCACACTCCCAAGTTAAACATGTCTTGTGATAAGTGATTGTTGCGGGTTACACAACAGTACTACTTTGATGTAAGAACATGGTGTGATAGACAGATATTGTGTGTTCCAGAAACAGCAACACATGTCTTATTCACAAGTATAATGTGTAAAGTAAGCATATGGAATTCAACAAAATTAGAAGCAATACAAGCTAGACATCATACATAACATGCAACCACATATAACAGTGCCAAGTTAGAGGGAGCCCATGTGATGGTGTACTAGGGGAGACGTGCTCATCATCAACACAGCTACGTTGAGTGTCTATGCATGTGTTGTCTTGCAAATCTTCTTGGGGGTGGCGGAGTATAATATGTAGAGGCCCTCTTTTTGGAAGGAGTACCTTTATCCACTGCCTTGATAATTTCCTTCCGCTTTATTGATTTTGAATTGTCAAGTAAAATCGACAACAAAAGCAATAAAATTCACTCTTCAGAACTCATTCATGCATGATACTGACAATCACTACTTTGATGTAAGGAAAAGACATGATACAAGGATGGAATACTTCGATGTAAGGCAAAGACTATTTGTGTAAACTAAGAAGAAGCCATTTCAACAAATTAGAAGCAACGTAAGCTAGGCACCACATGAAATATGCAACCAATATGACTTTGCCAAGTTAAAAGAATCACATCGTAAATGTTGTTTCAAAAAATTAGAAACAACGCATGCTATAAATCATATGAAAGATGCAACCAATGGAACTCTGCATATACTAAAGGTGTCTTGTTGTAGGGTGAAACCCTAGGGGAGATATTTTCACACTTGGAGGGGGGAAAGGAGCAAGAACACAAGAACACACAATGGAAATCACTCCAAACAAACCCAATCACACATCCACTAGAGTAGCAAACACATAGATCCACAAACATACAAGATCAATCCAAGGAAACAAGCACTAGGTAAAGTTCTTCCCACTCCTAGAGGAGATGAGGTCTTGATGTTGATCTACTCCCTTGGGAGGTCTTGTAATCCACAAGGATTCTTCCCAAGAGAGGTCTTGATCTCTAAGAGGAGGGGATACAAGGAGCAAATCTCTCTATGTTCTATCAAATACTTCGCTAACCTCCTAAATGAGCTAGGGAAAGTGTATATAAAGGCTAGGGACGAAATTGGGGGAGGTAGAGATACAAAGGTCTAAAATGACCTTGAAAACAAAAATAAGCTGGAGGAGGCCGGGCACCCGGGGCGAAGGGGTCCGGGCACCCAGACCACACAGGGGCGCCGGTTGTTAGAGGACCGGGCACCCAGGGGTCCTAGGCCTGGGCACCCGGGGCGGCCGCTGGTTGCTGGGTAGGCCGAGGCCGGGCACCCAGGGGTCCAAGGCCCGGGCACCCGGGCGGGGCTGGCGGCTGGCGTGGGGCAGGCCGGGCACCCGGGGTTGACGGCCCGGGCATCCGGGGCGAGCTGGGCGAGGCCAAGTTGGGCGCCGGGCACCCGAGGCCAAGATGGCCGGGCACCCGGCGTGTCGAGGAGGTTTGGCCCTCCTCGTGGCTTCGAGTTCGGGCACCCGGGGTCCTTCTGTCCAGGTACCCAGGGTGTCGAGGAGCTCCTTTCCTTCGTTCTTCTCGTCCTCCTCTTCCTTCCCTTGCTTCGTGGATGCTCGAGTCTCCATATTCACCTTCTCCCGATCATCTCCTTGGTATCGAAGAATGCATAACATGTCCTTATGAGGTAGAACCCAATTCTCATGCGAATCCGAATGAAACTCGAAGAGGACAGAATTCACCTCATTCTCGATGGCGCGTGCACGTGCCCTTGTCATTGGTCATGTTGGTGCTTGTGGCGGTGACGAAGGGTCCATGTGTATGATGGAGGGATGCTCCGCATCATCACCCCCCCCCCCTTGGGAGAGATCCGTCTGTGGATCATGATCTTCATCACCATGGAAGCTTGACAAGTCTTTGACATTGAAGATGTCGCTTACATTGTACTTGGCACGGGGGATGTCGATCTTATAAGAGTTGTCATTGTAGCATGCTAGCACCTTGAATGCCCATCGGCGCTTGGAAGAAGCTTGCATTTGCGCTCCTTGGGGAAGCGGTCTTTGCGTAGGTATAGCCAAATGAGATCACCTGGTTGGAACACCATTTGTGCCTTGTTGGTGTTGAGCTTGGTGGCGAGACGTTGGACTTTACGCTCGATCGTGGACCGTGTTTCCTCATGACCCTTCTTGAGATAACTTGCTCGTGCACTAGCTTCCATGTTTGCGCGTTCTTGGAGAGGTAGAAGAAGGATGTCCAAGGTCGACAAGGGATTGAAGTCGTAGACGACCTTGAAGGGGGGCTTTCCGATAGTAGAGTGTTGTGCTCGGTTGTAGGCGTACTCGGTGATGGGTAGGCACTCCTCCCACTTTTTGATGTTCTTATTTATCATCACGCATAGGAGAGTTGTGAGCGTTCTGTTTGTGACTTCCATTTGGCCATCGGTTTGAGGATGATAGGCCATCGAGAATAGTAGCTTGATGCCGAGCTTGGCGGATGGTGTCTTCCAAAAGTAACTTATGAACTTGACGTCGCGGTCTGATACAATTGTCCTTGGTAGTCCGTGTAACCTCAAGATTTCCCTAGAAAAAAGATTTGCAACATGTGAAGCATCGTCTATCTTGTTGCATGGAATAAAATGTGTCATTTTGGAAAAGCGATATACTACAACAAAGACGGAATCCTTGCCATTTTGAGTTCTCGTCGAAACTAACACAAAGTCCATACTAATGTCTTCCCATGGCTGAGACGGAATGGGAAGTGGCATATGTAAACCATGAGATTGAGCTTTAGACTTAGCTTTGCGACATGTCGAGCACCAGTTGGTGTAGTATGAGACGTCGCGGAACATCTTTGGCCAATAGTAGTTCTTGGTGAGCGTCGCAAATGTCTTGTCGCGTCCGAAGTGTCCCATAAGGCCTCGTCCATGAGCCTCTTGCAAAATTAGCAAACGAAGAGAAGACTCAGGAATGCATAGTTTGTTAGTTCTCATAAGATAATCATCCTTGATGTAATATCGTTCCAACAATGCATGCGTCAAACATTTAGCATAAGGAATCGCAAAGGAAGCATCATGCGCATACAAGTCTTTAATGTGCTCAAATCCAATGACATTAAACTCAAGTTGGGTAACAAGCATGCATTTGTGGGAGAGCGCATCCACCACAATGTTCTCTTTGCCTTTAATGTACTTGATGACATAGGGGAAAGACTCTATGAACTCACTCAACTTGGCATGATGCATGTTCAACTTAGTTTGACCTTTAAGATATTGGAGTGTCTCATGGTATGTGTGAAGAATGAATTCATGAGGTCGGAGGTAGTGCCCCCAAACATGCAAAACTCTTACTAAGGCATATAGCTCTTTATCATAGATGGGTAGGTAAGTTACGCTCCGGATAGTTTCTCACTAAAATATGCAATGGAGCACTTTTCTTGCATTAGCACGCCTCCTATGTCGGTAACACTAGCGTCGCAATGGATCTCAAAAGGTTTATCAAAGTTGGGTAAGGCAAGCAAGGGCACGTGAGTAAGCAAATTTTTAAGCTCGTTGAATGCGGTATCTTGTGATGTACCACAAACAAAGGGTGCATTCTTTTTGCTCAAAGCATGCAAAGGAGAAGCAATTGGGCTAAAGTCCTTCAGGAAGCGGCGATAGAAACCGGCTAAACCAAGAAAGCTACACACTTGTTGGAGGTTCGTTGGTTGGGGCCAAGTTTTAATTGCTTCAATTTTAGTTTCATCGACATGGACACCTTTTGAAGAGATGACAAATCCTAGGAAAATAACCTTATCAATGCCAAAATTACATTTTTTCCATGTTAGCATAGAGGCTTTCTTTCCGAAGGGTTTGCAAAACCATACGGAGGTGTGTGACATGATCTTTTAGCGACTTTCTAAACACAAGGATGTCATCAAAGTAAACCACTACAAAGATGCCAATATATGGTCGAAGAGCATAATGCATGACACGCATGAATGTGCCGGGCGCTTCCGATCAGCCCATCGACATGACCAACCACTCATATAACCCAAACTTGGTTTTGAAATCGTTTTTCCACTCATCACCCTCCTGAATGCGAATTTGGAAATAACCACTTTTAAGATCGATTTTTTAAAAGATAGTGGCACCACATAATTCATCTACCATGTCATCTAAGCGTGGAATGGTGTGACAATTTCTAACGATGATAGCATTGATAGGATGACAACCGGAGCACATGCGAAAACTACCGTCTTTCTTAGGCACGAGAATAACAGGAACGACACAAGGGCTTAAGCTTGCACGTACATGACCATTTTCAATGAGTTGTTGTACTTGTCATTATATCTCCTTGGTTTCCTCGGGGTTGAAGCGGTAGGGAGCCTTGTTCTGAAGTGGTGCACGAGGTATGAGGTCGATGCGGTGTTCGATTCCGCGAAGTTGAGGAAGAGCCGGAGGTAGCTCATCGGGGAAGACGTCCATGAATTCCTGCAACAATTCAGACAACACTAAAAGTAGATGGTGAGAGTTGTTAGTTTGAACCACTTCATCTTTGCACACGAGGACATAGTGTATGAGTCTAGTTGGGTTCTCACACACTTCTCTCATGTCTCTTTTGGTGGTTAAAAGCACTATGTCTCTCTTATCTCTCAATGTGTAGGTACTCTAATTTGGCTAGTGGTGCTCACTCTCTTTATGGTGGTTCCCTCTCTCACTACTCTCTCCACGATGTGTCGAAGCTTGCTTGTTGGCGAGCACTTGGCTAGGTGACATAGGACGAAGCACATAGTCCTTGCCCTTCATCTTGAAGCTATATTGATTTGTCCGTCCGTTGTGTAGGACACTGATGTCTACTACGCAACCTTCTTATTGTAAACGTTGTTGGGCCTCCAAGTGTAGAGGTTTGTAGGATAGTAGCAAATTTCCCTCAAGTGGATGACCTAAGGTTTATCAATCCATGGGAGGCATAGGATGAAGATGGTCTCTCTCAAACAACCCTGCAACCAAATAACAAAGTGTCTCTTGTGTCCCCAACACACCAATACAATGGTAAATTGTATAGGTGCACTAGTTCGGCGAAGAGATGGTGATACAAGTGCAATATGGATGGTAGATATAGGTTTTTGTAATCTGAAAATATAAAAACAGCAAGGTAACTAATGATAAAAGTGAGCATAAACGGTATTGCAATGCGTTGAAACAAGGCCTAGGGTTCATACTTTCACTAGTGCAAGTTCTCTCAACAATAATAACATAACTGGATCATATAACTATCCCTCAATATGCAACAAAGAGTCACTCCAAAGTCACTAATAGCGGAGAACAAACGAAGAGATTATTGTAGGGTACGAAACCACCTCAAAGTTATTCTTTCTGATCGATCTATTCAAGAGTCTGTAGTAAAATAACACGAGGCTATTCTTTTCGTTCAATCTATCCTAGAGTCTGTACTAGAATAACACCTTAAGATACAAATCAACCAAAACCCTAATGTCACCTAGATACTCCATTGTCACCTCAAGTATCCGTGGGCATGATTATACGATCTGCATCACACAATCTCAGATTCATCTATTCAACCAACACAAAGAACTTCAAAGAGTGCCCCAAAGTTTCTACCGGAGAGTGAAGACGAAAACGTGTGCCAACGCCTATGCATAGATTCCCAAGGTCACGGAACCCACAAGTTAATCACCAAAACATACATCAAGTGGGTCATGTGATATCCCATTGTCACCACTGATAAGCACATGCAAGACATACATCAAGTGTTCTCAAATCCTTAAAGACTAAATCTGATAAGATAACTTCAAAGGGGAAACTCAATTCATCACAAGAGAGTAGAGGGGGAGAAACATCATAAGATCCAACTATAATAGCAAAGCTCGTGATACATCAATATCGTGCCATCTCAAGAACACGAGAGAGAGAGAGAGAGAGAGAGAGAGAGAGAGAGATCAAACACATAGCTACTGATACATACCCTCAGCCCCGAGAGAGCGCCGGGATGATGAAGATGGCCATCGGAGAGGGATTCCCCCTCCGGCAGGGTGCCAGAACGGGTCTAGATTGGTTTTCGGTGGCAACAGAAGCTTTCGGCGGCGGAACTCTCGATCTAGGTTATTTTCCAGAGGTTTTTGTATATATAGGAGGTGTTAGAGTCGGGGACAAGTAAAGGGGACCTCTGGGCTGTCCACGAGGCAGGGGGCGTGCCCAGGGGGTGCCCCCTACCCTCGTGGGCAGCCCGAGAGCATTCTGGCCCCCCTCCGGCACTTCCTGGGCTTCTTCTGGTCCAAAAATAACCTCCATTGAGTTTTAGGTCAATTGGGCTCCGTTTGATATTCCTTTTCAGGCATACTCTAAAACAAGAGAAAAACATAAACTGACACTGGGCCCTGGGTTAATAGGTTAGTCCCAAAAATCATATAAAAGTGTATATAAAAGCCCATAAAACATCCTAGAAGGATAATATAATAGCATGGAACAATCAGAAATTATAGATACGTTGGAGACGTATCAAACATCCCCAAGCTTAATTCCTGCTCGTCCTCGAGTAGGTAAATGATAAAAAAGAATTTTTGATGTGGAATGCTACCCAACATAATTCTTAATGTAATTCTCTTTATTGTGGCATGAATGTTCAGATCCGAAAGATTCAAGACAAAAGTCTATATTGACATAAGAATAATAATACTTCAAGCATACTACCAAAGAAATCGTGTCTTCTCAAAATAACATGGCCAAAGAAAGTTATCCCTACAAAATCATATAGTCTGGCTATGCTCTATCTTCATCACATAAAATATGCAAATCATGCACAACCCCGATTTCAGCCAAACAATTGTTTCACACTTTAATTCTTTCAAACCTTTCAACTTTCACGCAATACATGAGCGTGAGCCATGGATATAGCACTATGTGGAATAGAGTGGTGGTTGTGGAGAAGATAAAAGAAGAATATAGTCTCACATCAACTAGACGTATCAATGGGCTATGGAGATGCACATCAATAGATATCAATGTGAGTGAGTAGGGATTGCCATGCAACGGATGCACTAGAGCTATAAGTGTATGAAATCTCAACAAAAGAAACTAAGTGGGTGTGCATCCAACTTGCTTGCTCATGAAGACCTAGGGCATTTGAGGAAGCCCATCGTTGGAATATACAAGGCAAGTTCTATAATGAAAATTCCCACTAGTATATGAAAGTGACAAAACAAGAGACTCTCTATCATGAAGATTATGGTGCTACTTTGAAGCACAAGTGTGGAAAAGGATAGTAGCATTGTCCCTTCTCTCTTTTTTTGGGAGGGGCTTTCCTTTTTTATTTTTAGCCCCCCTCTTTTTTTTGGGCCATCTCTTTTTTTTGGCATTTCTCTCTTTTTTGACAATGCTCAAATAATGAAGATCATCACACTTTTATTTACTTACAACTCAAAGATTACAACTCGAAGGTAGAACAAAATATGACTCTAAGTGAATTCCTCTGGCGGTGTACCCGGATGTGCAATGAATCAAGAGTGACATGTATGAATGAATTGTGAATGGTGGCTTTGCCATAGATACGATGTCAACTACATGATCATGCATGGCAATATGATAATATGAAGCGTGTCATAATGAAGGAAAGGTGGAAAGTTGCATGGCAATATATCTCGGAATGGCTATGGAAATGCCATGATAGGTAGGTATGGTGGCTATTTTGAGGAAGGTATATGGTGGGTGTATGGTACCGGCGAAATTTGCATGGTACAAGAGAGGATAGCAATGGTGGAAGGGTGAGAGTGTTTATAATCCATGGACTCAACATTAGTCATAAAGAACTCATATACTTATTGCAAAAATCTACAAGTCATCAAAACAAATTACTACACGCATGCTCCTGGGGGAAGGGTTGGTAGGAGTTAACCATCGCGTGATCCCGACCTCCACACAAGGATGACAATCAAAGAAATACCTCATGCTTCAAATTTGTCACACAACGGTTACCATACGTGCATGCTACGGAACATGCAAACCTCAACACAAGTATTTCTCAAATTCAAAACTACTCTACTAGCATGACTCTAAATTCATAACCAAAGCAAATTACCATGTTGTTCTAAAAGACTCTCAAAATAATATAAGTGAATCATGAGAGTTCATCCATTTCTTCAACATAAAACCACTGACGTGCTCTAAAAAGATATAAGTGAAGCACTTGAGCAAACGACAAACTACTCCAAAAGATATAAGTGAAGATCAATGAGTAATTGAATAATTATGTAACTATGTGAAGTCACTCTAACATTTAAGAATTTCGGATCTTGGTATATTATTCAAACAACAAGAAAAACAAAATAAAACAAAATGACGCTCCAAGCAAAACACATATCATGTGGTGAATAAAAATATTACATCGAGTAAAGTTCCGATAGACGAAGACAAAAGAGGGGATGTCTTCCCGGGGAATCCCCAAGCTTAGGCTTTTGGTTGTCCTTGAATTTTACCCTGGGGTTCCTTGGTCATCCCCAAGCTTAGGCTCTTGCCACTCCTTATTCCATAGTCCATCGAATCTTTACCCAAAACTTGAAAACTTCACAACACAAAACTCAATAGAAAACTTGTAAGCTCCGTTAGTATAAGAAAATAAAACCACTACTTACGTACTGTTATGAACTCATTCTAAATTAATATTGGTGTAATATCTAATGTATTCCAACTTATCTATGGTTCATACCCTCCGATACTACTCATAGATTAATCAAAATAAGCAAACAACACATAGAAAACAGAATCTGTCAAAAAACAGAACAGTCTGTAGCAATCTGTAACTTTCGAATACTTATGTAACTCTATAAATTCCGAAATAAATTGATGGACGTGAGGAATTTATCTATTAATCATCTACAAAAAGAATCAACTAAAAATCACTCTCCCGTAAAAAATGGTAGCCAATCTCGTGAGCGCTAAATTTCTGTATTTTACAGCATGATCGCATAAACTTCACACAAGTCTTCCCAAAGGTTCTACTTGGCACAAACACTAATTAAAACACAAAACCACATCTAAACAGAAGCTAGATGCAATATTTGTTCCTAAACAGAAGCAAAAGCAAAGAAAATAAATTTGGGTTGCCTCCCAACAAGCGCTATCGTTTAACGCCCCTAGCTAGGCACAATGATTTCAATGATGCTCGCATAAAAGATAAGAATTGAAACATAACGGGAGCATCATGAAGAATATGACTAGCACATTTAAGTCTAACCCACTTCCTATGCATAGGGATTTTGTGAGCAAACAACTCATGGGAGCAATAATCAACTAGCATATGAAAGCAAAACAAGCATAGCTTCAAAACTTCAAGCACATAGAGAGGAAACTTGATATTATTGCAATTCCTACAAGCATATGATCCTCTCTCATAATAATTTTCAGTAGCATCATGAATGAATTCAACAATATAACTATCACATAAAGCATTCTTGTCATGATCCCCAAGCATATACATTTTATTACTCTCCACATAAGCAAAATTCTTCTCATTCGAAATAGTGGAAGTATCATAAGAGACTTGAATAATATAGATTGTTTCCACATTAGAAGAGTAATGTTCAGAAAAAGGGTAACCATAATCATGACAAGTTTTATTTTTATAAATATAATCATCACTACTTTTTATGGCATAAGATTAATCACAATAATCATCATAAGTAGGAGGCATGCTTTCATCATAATAAATTTGCTCACCAAAACTTGGGGAACTAAAAATATCATCCTCATCAAACATAGCATCCCCAAGCTTGGGACAAACATTAATTGCAGTAAATAAATTCTCATCAAACATAGCATCCCCAAGCTTGGGCCTTTCCATATCATAAGCATAATCACTCTCATCTTAATAGTATGGATAGCACCGATAGTATAGCAATTATCATCAACACAATGAGTAGTAGGAGCAACATCATTTGGAAGGGCTACCACTTTACCTTTGCTTCTTTGTCTTTTCTTTTTCTTCTTCACATTATGTGTGGGTTTAATCTTCTTTTTGGAGCTCTTTATTATTGAGATTGGTTGAATATAAGACTCCTCCTCATTACCTGATTCATCATAAGAAATAATAGGACGATATTGGGAAATCTCTTCCCTTTCATTAGTATTCTCTTCAACTCCTATTTGCTTTCTTGTCTTTATGTAATTGGCAATATAGGGATTTTCAATGCAATTCACCGCACAATACATATAAATTTCCTCTAGATCAAATTCAAGAACTTTATCAAGGACAAATTCTGGAAGATCCTTAGTTAAACGTTTCATTTTTCATAACCCACAAACAAACTAAGTTCATTATGATGCGCAAGGGAAATCAAATCATCACAATTTTTGGACATGATACAATTATGAAACATTTTGCATTGGATATTTAAATGATCACGTTCATTGCAAAGTTCACAAGGATGGCAAAGAAAATTTAAATTTTCAGCACAAACATCTAGCCTCTCTTGCAACCATTTAGTTTCTAAATACTTATGCATCTTGCAAAATCTATCTTCCCTATTTGGTGTCTACTTGCAAACTTTATGCACTCCACAAAAATCGACATGCTTATAAGAGATATTTTCATCATGACTAGTGCAATCATCATTAGTACTATGGATATTTGAAGAATTCATACTAACAACATTGCAATCATGCTCATCATTCTAGTATTTAGTGCCAAACATTTTAATACATTCTTCTTCTAGCACTTGGGCACAATTTTCCTTTCCATCATTTTCATGAAAGATATTAGAAAGATCAAGCATATGAGGTAACCTTAATTCCATTTTTTGTAGTTTTCTTTTATAAACTAAACTAGTGATAAAACAAGAAACTAAAAGATTTGATTGCAAGATCTAAAGATATACCTTCAAGCACTCACCTCCCCGGCAACGGCGCCAGAAAAGAGCTTGATGTCTACTACGCAACCTTCTTCTTGTAGACAATGTTGGGCCTCCAAGTACAGAGGTTTGTGGGACAGTAGCAAATTTCCCTCAAGTGGATGACCTAAGGTTTTTCAATCCGTGGGAGGCATAGGATGAATATGGTCTATGTCAAACAACCCTGCAACCAAATAATAAAGAGTCTCTTGTGTCCCCAACACACCCAATACAATGGTAAATTGTATAGGTGCACTAGTTCGGCGAAGAGATGGTGATAAAAGTGCAATATGGATGGTAGATATAGGTTTTTGTAATCTGAAAATATAAAAACAGCAAGGTAACTAATGATAAAAGTGATCATATACGGTATTGCAATGCGTTGAAACAAGGCCTAGGGTTTATACTTTCACTAGTGCAAGTTCTCTCAACAATAATAACATAAATGGATCATGTAACTATCCCTCAACATGCAACAAAGAGTCACTCCAAAGTCACTAATAGCGGATAACAAACGAAGAGATTATTGCAGGGTACAACTGCCTCAAAGTTATTCTTTCTGATCGATCTATTCAAGAGTTCGTAGTAAAATAACACGAGGCTATTCTTTCCGTTCAATCTATCCTAGAGTTCGTACTAGAATAACACCTTAAGATACAAATCAACCAAAACCCTAATGTCACCTAGATACTCCATTGTCACCTCAATTATCCGTGGGCATGATTATATGATATGCATCACACAATCTCAGATTCATCTATTCACAAGGGGACATCCGGGCTGTCCACGAGGCAGGGGGCGCCCCCTACCCTTGTGGGCAGCCCGGGAACCTTCTGGTCCCCCTATGGCACTTCCTGGGCTTCTTCTGGTCCAAAAATAACCTCCGTTGAGTTTCAGGTCAATTGGGCTCCGTTTGATATTCCTTTTCTGCGATACTCCAAAACAAGAGAAAAACAGAAACTGGCACTGGGCTCTGCGTTAATAGGTTAGTCCCAAAAATCATATAAAAGTGTATATAAAAGCCAATAAAACATCCTAGAAGGATAATATAATAGCATGGAACAATCAAAAAGTATAGATATGTTGGAGACGTATCAGACACCTCGGTCGTATTGCGAAGATCGTCCCAAGAGAAGGTGGCACACGGACATAGGAACTACATCACACTCCAAGGTATCTTTGTATGCACCAATCTTGAAGGAAACTTGAACCGTGTGCTCCACTTGGATCGTGCCAGAGTTGCTAAGACATTGGACCTTGTAGGGACGAGGATGCTTCTTCTTCACGAGTTGTAACTTGGAGCATAGTTCTTCACTTGCGAGGTTATAGCAACTTCCTCCATCAATGATGACCTTGATCGAACGACCTTGAATGCCCGCTTTGGTGTGGAAGATATGGCATCTTTGTTCTTCGTCGTGTTGTTGTTGGAGTGTCAAGACCTTGGAGACGACGAGAACGGGACTTGAGTCGTTGTCACAAAAGACTTTGTTGTCTTCATCCTCATTCACTTGGCGGTGCATGGCCACATGCTCTAGCGCTTCCATTTCATCTTCACTCATGGAGTCATATGTGCCATCATCATTGAAGATCATTGCTCGTTCGTTGGTGCATTCGCATGACTTGTGTCCTCGGCCACCACAAGTGAAGCATTTCATTGAACTTGTCTTGACGAGGTCTTCGGGTTGTGCCATTGTTGAAGTAGTTTTGGACTTTTATGAACTTGCCGGTGGACGAGTGGTAGAAGGTGCTTGCTTCGAACTTGACTTGTCGCCGGTACTTGGAGATGCTCTTTTACAGGTAAGAGGTACTGAAGTTGTGGGCGCTTGAGTGTATGAGCCATAGTTCTTGGATGACTACTTAGCGTATTTGAAGTCATCTTGCACTTGTTGCTCCGCCTTGGTCGCTTGGTAGACAAGTCGAGAAGGTTGGTGTAAGGTTGAAAGTCCAAAATCTTCTTGATAGGGTGGTTGAGACCATTCAAGAAGCGATCCATCGTTTGTTTATCATCTTCCTTGACGTTTGCTCGAATCGTAGCGATCTACATATCTTGATAGTATTCTTCCACTGTCTTGGTGCCTTGCTTGAGGAGTTGCAACTTCTTGAAAAGATCGCGGGTGTAGTGCGTAGGCACGAAGCGAGCTCTCATGACCTCCTTCATGTGAGTCCAAGTTGTGATTGGTGTTTGACCTCTTGCTTGTCATTGCGCAATCACTTGTTCCCACAAAATGAGGATGTAGTCTTGAAACTCGAGAGATGCCATGGAAATCTTCTTCTCCTCTTCAAAGTTGTGGAGGCAAAATATCTTGTCGACCTTCAATGCCCATGAGAGATACTCCTCGGGGTCGGTGCTTCCAAGGTGAACTTGAGCTTGCCGAAGCGTTGTTCCTCATCATGGTGACTATGGTGGTGTCGCTCGTGACATGGTGGAGGATCCTTGAAAGCTTTCTCCTCACGATGGTCTTGCCGGTTTAGGTGCGGTTTGTTGTTCTAGTTTCTTTTCTCTTGCTTTGCTTCTCATCCAGCGGCTTCCTCTTGTTGTTCTGGGCGAAGTGCTTATTCTTGTTCGCGCACTTGTCGATTGCGGTCGACAAGGACTCGAGTGGACTCACGAAGAGCGTGTTGTGTGTTGCGAGCTTGATCGTCACGTCGCTCTTGTGCTTGCCGGAATGCCTTGTCATCTTGATGTAGTTGATGTTGGGCTTGTTGCTCTTGGCATATCACTTGCTCGTGTGCTCTTACTCGTTCTTGCAACCCATTTCCATGGAATGGATTGTACGGAGCTTGCGATCTTGATTGACGAAGTGTGGAGGTGGGCGAGGCCATGGAGGACTTGCATCCGACGAAGAGTAGGCCAAAGAATCGCGACTTGAGCGTCGACTTGAGTGGCGCCGTCTTGATGAAGAGGTCGAAGACACGTGGCTCATGATGATGTTGCAGAATTCTTCCATTTGTGTACAAAGGTTGGAGGCTAGTTGCTCGATGCGGTCGCCCAAAGCCTAACTTCCTTGATGAAGATCTCATTGGACCCCGAAGAGCTGATTTTTGGACACAAGATGTTGTAGGTTGAAACCCTAGTGTAGATCTTTTCACACTTGGAGGGGGAAAGGAGCAAGAACACAAGAACACACAAGGGAAATCACTCCAAACAAACCCAATCACACATCCACTAGAGTAGCAAACACATAGATCCACAAGGATACAAGATCAATCCAAGGAAACAAGCACTAGGTAAAGTTCTTCCGACTCCTAGAGGATATGAGGTCTTGATGATGATCTAGTCCCTTGGGAGGTCTTGTAATCCACAAGGATTCTTCCCAAGAGGAGTCTTGATCTCCAAGAGGATGGGATATAAGGAGCAAAGCTCTCTATGTTCTATCAAATACTTTGCTAACCTCACAAATGAGCTAGGGAAAGAGTATATAAAGGCTAGGGATGAAATTGGGGGAGGTAGGGTTACAAAGGTCAAAAATGACCCTCAAAACGAAAATAAGCCGGAGGAGGCCGGGCACCCGGGGCGAAGGGGTCCGGGCACCCGGACCACACAAGGGCGCCGGCTTTTGGAGGACCGGGCACCTGGGGGTCCTAGGCCCGGGCACCCGGGGCGGCCGCTGGTGGTTGGGCGGGCCGAGGCCGGGCACCCGAGGATCCAAGGCTCGATCACCTGGGGGTCCAAGGCTCGAGCAACCGGGCGGGGATGGCGGCTGGCGCGGGGCTGGCCGGGCACCCGGGGTTGAGGGCCCGGGCACCCGGGGCAAGCTGGGCGCGGCCAAGTAGAGGGTCGGGCACTTGGTGTGTCCAGGAGGTTTGGCCCTCCTCGTGGCTTTGAGTCCGGACACCCGGGGTCCTTCTATCTAGGTAACTGGGGTGTACAGGAGCTCATTTCCCTCATTCTTCTCATCCTCCTCTTCCTTACCTTGATTCGTGGATGCTCAAGCACCACTTCGTTATCAAGTGGTTATCCAACTCATCATCTCCCTCAGGCATAAGTGGCACCCGACGGGTTTTCGAAAAGAAAAAAATCTTTTGAAAGTACTTGTGTCACCATCACCATGCATATTCTCGTCCCATTTGCATAGCCACTACTATAGCACCCTATCTACTCCCACCCGTACAACCCTCATAGGGAGGTAGGGTCATGCTTGATGCAAGGTTCGATAGGAAAGTAACAAATGCAACCAACCATAGTGGTTACCAACTCAAAATGATCCCGATACATTGAAAATAAGTGTTATATGATATGCACAAAATGGGGTTCCTTAACATGGTCAAAGGGCTGCTTGCCTTGGTTGGCTTGGTCTTCAAAGTCTTCAACTCCTTCTCCTTCTTCTTCTCCAACTACTTCGTCAAACACGGGGTCTATTCATCACAAAAGAAACAACGGGAAAATAAGGCAATAATAAAACAGAAAAGTCAAAGTGCTCAGAAAATTGTCAACTTATTTTTTTAAAATACTAGGATGAAAACTAAGAAGGGGATAATTCTTAGTTTTGAATTTGGAGCTAAAGGGGCAGAGTAGTGGATTTTCAAATAGAGATTTAATTATTCATATTTGAATTTAAATTTGAACAGTACATAAAAGTTTGTTGAACATGTATGAAAGATATACCATTAAATAGGTGAGAATAGTACAAGATTTGTGCAGTTGGAATTATTTAATTTGGATAAATATTTTATCCCGTGGAACTATCTTAAAACTGCACAGAAAAGAAAAAGTAAAGGGGCATTGTGCAACTAGGCCTGAACAGCCACAGCGCACAGGCCCGGAATGGATTCGGCATGGGCGGCGTGTGCGCGCCAGGTTTGAACCTGACGGGCCGGCCCTAGGCGCCAGTGAGAGAGAGAGGCAAGGGAGATGAGAGGCTAACAGGCAGGGCCCGCCTGTCATCCCTAACCCTAAGTCCAGACGGCTGGCAAACTCACCAGCGGTGATGCAGGGCACGACAAGGTGAGTGGAGGGCAGGGTTGGACTCAGCGCGGAGTCGCCACTCGGATGGCGGTGGTCGACGTCGTCGGAGCTGCCTGGTTCGCTGACGATGAGGAGGCACGGTGGAGGAGCTTCGGGCGGTGGCCGTTTCGGTCGTCTGTGCCTGCAAACGAAGTGGGAGGAAGAGGGGAAATGGTCAGTGGGGCGAGGTGGTCCCAGATCGAGGCTCAGGAGCAGTGGGGAGAGCTCGTACTGACTAGACGACGGCAAGCCGCCGCGGCGGAGCTCGAGCTCGAGAGCTTCTAGAGTAGGGCTGGAGGCAGAGGGGGCCAATTTGGAGTGTTCAGAGGCGAGTGGTGGAGAGGGAGAGGCTCGGGTGGCCTCTTTATAGGCGGGCGGCGGTCCACCGAAGGAGCGTGCACCGGCGAGCCTGTTGCGGTCGTCACATGTCACGGGGGCTCGTCGGGCTGTCTGGGGTGCTCGTGGGCTCGGTCCAGAGCCAGGGGAGAGAAGAGAGAGGGCAGAGAGGTGCCAGGGGAGCCGCGCGTGTGAGCGTGCTCACTGGTGCGCTCGGGCGGCCATCGCCCATGCAAGCAAGGGCAGGAGGAGGGAGAAGGAGGAGGGGGACAGGGCCTTGGTGTGTCGTGAACGTCGAGGCGCATCGTCGGGCTTGAGGGGGAGGGCTGAGGTGGCCAGAGGTGCTTGGCCGTGGGCGGCTACAGTGCCAGAGCGCACTATAGCACGCTCTAGAGCGTGCTTTTGGCATGCCATGGAATATCTAATGCCCTGTGGGCGTGCCCACTGATGTCTCACAGCTCTGGCAGATAGTAAAGAAAGGGGGTGGAGCCTTGGATGCCATGGGTGGTCACTGGAGAGATGAGGGAGGTGAGGAACAGGGGTGCAGTGGTTGTCTAGAGGGGTAAATGAGGTGGTTTCAGCACTCAATCATTGAGCTGTGGCCAGGGGAAAAGTACTAGATGTAGAAGAGGACTTGGTGGGGCTATGGTAAAAAGTTCAGCCCATTTGCATTAGTGAAAGAGGTCAAAGTAGTTGTTTTAGAAAAAGGGCAGAATGTGTTTGTTGTTGGTTAGGGCAAGAAAATGGATTCCATTTGGCTTGAGACTCCACAGGGTGAAATGACACATATAGTTAGGGCCTTCCACCAATTATGAGCTCATTTGCGCAAAGTTGCCAATGCAACTTTTGAAAACCCTATAAATCATTAGAAATGATTTTACCAAGATCTAGTCATGCAAGACCATCCCCCTTGATGCACCACTTGGTGTAGTGTCATCATTTGGAGTTGTGAGCATGTCCACAAAGTTTGGGGGCAAATGGAAGAAGTTGGCAATGTAAATTTTTCAAATTTGAATCTGAACAGAGATGGTTTTGGGGCACTTTTGTGAACCAAAACTATTTGGATTGAGTTTAAACTTTGCAAGGTCATCATATTATGCATATGTGACTTGCTAGAATTTTCCTGGAATTTGTAGAGAATATTTCCTTTGTAAATATTTCAAAAGCTTCAAATATCCAGAAAGGGTTTTGAGGGATTTGTCCAATATTTTGAACATGACCATGTGCTGAAACTCCTAAATATGGACAATATATGTCCTATGAGTTTCCCTAAATTTTGTCAAATATTTTTGGAATGTTTAAATAATTTTAACCTATTAAGGACCATTTTTGGCCAAAAGAAAACCCTTTCAATAAAATAGGAAAATAACTTTTAAAATTATGTTTTTGTGGTTTATGGGAGTCCTATACCTAATAGGATTCAAATATACTTTTTAAAAGATTTTTCATAACCCAAATCAAGTACTTGCAGTACAAACCACAATTTAGGGGGTTTTGGAAAACTAAATTTAGAAAATACTATTTGGCCAAACTATTTTTGTAAGAAAATACTATATTGTACTATACACATGACATGATTATTCGGAAGAAGTTTGGAGCAAGGAGATGAAGTATAGAAGGTGAAGTTATGTTGACCTTAAAGAGCACTTGAAAACAGAGAGAGAAATCCAACTCCAAATAAAAGACAAATGATGCAAATGACATGTTTTATTAATGCAAATGACATGTTACAAAATGCAGGGTGTGACATTTGTGTAGTTGTACAAGTTGCAAATCCACTCTTGACTCGCAACTAGGCATGTTGTTTATTTCATCCCAGTTGCAAGTTCATCCTTGACTCGCAACTTGGCTCTTAGTTTTGTATTAGTCTCAGTTGCAAGTTGTCGGGGAAACTGATCGCCCACGAACACCTATGGGACCGGAGCCCCTTTTCGGTACGGCAAGGGGGCGGAGATCGTGCAAAGAGCGGATCGAGGCGAGCACACGAGCAGTTTACCCAGGTTCGGGCCGCACGGATGCGTAAAATCCTACTCCTGCTTTGATTTGTATTGGGTTCTTGGCTCGGGAGCGCTGGAAGCTACAAGACCGAGCGTGAGAGAGTTCAAATGTCTAACCCGGATGGGAACCCCTTCTACGTTGCGCATGGGCCTCCTTTTATAAGCTCAAGGGGTCACCGACAGGTGGCAACGCAGTTGAGGGTAAAAATGTAAAAAGGGTGGTAGTTGGAACAGTGTTTGTACAGTGTTCCATACCTAACCCTGGCGGCAGGGGACAAGGGCATTAAATGCCCGTCGCCGTCACCCAAACGGTGCAAAAAGTGGCCGTCAGGGGCGCCACCGTCCGCCACGACGGTAGCCTTATCATCGCTGCTTGCCACCGTGTACCCCAGGCTGCACAGCCTTCCGCCACGCGTACCTGGGATGGTCCTAGAGCGACACGTGGGTGGATGCGCTGGAGCGCGGGTACTGAGTGGAAGCTTGCCGCGGCAAGCGCCTTGCCGCGGTTGCTATCTTGTCGCTTCCGGGAGCTTGTCGCTCACCAGGCCTTGCCGGGACGCGTGGCGCGTCGCGGCATGTTCCTTGAGATGCCTTGAGTGGCCTTCCCGGCAAGCTCCTCTTCCCGGGGTCTTGTCTCTTTGACTTGAATACTTTGTTATTGAATGGCTCCAAAGGAACCATGGAGGACCTTGGCGGTCGCCTGGCAAGCCTTGCCGCGGGACGCTGCAACTGCCCGTGCACAAGTTCGGGATACTAAGGTACCCCTACTTTAGTACACCGATAGGAGCCCCCGGGCCTGGGCCATACACGGTGCCGAGCACTGTTGGGCCAGGCCCAAAACAGTGCACGGGCACGCGCGGCCTGCGGCACACCGTATCTCACTCCGTATCCACCGCGCCCTCCCCTAACGGCACGCGTCAATCTTGGCGTCGTGGGAGAGATCGTGGGCTGTTTCTTTAATTGGAAATGCGGAACGTCCGCCCCCTCCCCCCTTATAAGCAGGGGAAACAGGGGCACTTCGTCCATCTGCCCGTTGCTTCTTCAATCCTCAGAAACCTCCGCCGCTCCCCTCCTTCCTGAAGGCCAAAAGAGAGCAGCGCTCCGCCCTCCGTCGCCACCAGCACCACCAGCGCCGTTGATCTCCTTCACCGCTTCCGCCATGGCTCCGAAAGGCGAGAAGGGGAAGACCAAGAAGTCAGTCGAGGCACTGCGGCTCGCGGCGATGCGGAAGAAGAAGGTGGTCTTTCCCCCCAAGCTTGACGCGAGGGAGGTGAGGGAGGCCTTCTACCTTTTCTGGTCGAGGGAGACGCGGGCGCATCCGCGCACCAAGGTACTCCCAGCCATTTCTTGCGAAATGTTCCCGGGCGGATATGCGTTCTTCTCCCTATTCTTCTACTGCGGGCTCTGCCCGCCCTTCTCCGAGTTCTTCTGCGACATCATGAACACCTACGGGTTCCACCTCCTTGACTTCACCCCCAACGCCGTTCTGACCATGGCCGTTTTTGCACATCTGTGCGAAAACTTCGTCGGAGTCTTCCCAAATGTAGCTCTTTTCCACCACTACTTCACGCCCCGAGTTGAGAGGGGAGAGCCTCTGTCTGGCGGAATCTCTTGGATCTCTAGGACCCACAAGAAGGAAGCTTACTTATTGGGAGAGCTCCGCGGCAAGTGGGATGAGTGGAGAGCCAATTGGTGTTGGATCGTAGAGGATAACCCGCAGCACTTTACCGCCCGGCGGCAAGCCCCAGTAGTACGCGGCGACGACTAGAGCGACTTGGCCCCGGAAGATAGTAGACTGAAGATTGCCACTGCCCGGATCCTTCGCCTCAGGCTTGCCGGGCTGACTGTAGGCGCAGTTGGAGCAGACTTTCTCCGCCGCCGCATCGCCCCCCTGCAGGAGAGGAAGAGGCCCGCCTGGGAGTTCGAGAACGCGGCAGATATCATGAGGCTGCGCCCGGGCCTCAATTATAACTTTACTGTCCTGGAGCTCAACGCGATGCTCCAGGCGTTGTTCAAGTATGACCCCGATCATCCCGAGCATTTCAGGTTGCCGCAAGGCGTCGTCCTGCTGTGCAACAGCTCTGCGCTCAGCCGCATCCGTGCAATAATGCCGCTGTGCGATTCGCACGGGATCGACCCCACTTGGCAAGAGCCTACCGACGAAGCTGTGCAGGCATTCTTTGACAACTTGGAAGAAACACCAATTAACTCCGACGAGAAGAAGGGCCTCACCCGCGACACCACCGACAGGGAGATGGCGTACATCGTCACCAGGCTGGAAGAGGCAGCGGCAGCAGCGGCCGCGGGAGAGTTTGGATTCACCGTGGAGGAGGCGGAGGCAGCGGAGGCGGCAAGCCTTGCCGAGCGAGAAGAGTTTTTCAAAGCAGGGAAGCTTGCCGGGCAGGTCGCCGAGACAAGTGAGCCCGCCGAGCAGGGCGTCGGGTCGAGCAGGACCGCCGAGCAGGGCGTCAAATCGAGCGGGCCCGCTGAGGACACGAGCGGCTCGCTGGAGATCGACTCCTCCTCCTCCTCGTCTTCAGGTAGCTCGCCACCACCAGTAGAGCCTCCAGCTCCACCGAGAAGGCGCCTCCGCAAGGCCGGGGATGTAACAGAGCGGCAGGTGGGCCAGCAGCAAGCGCGCCGCACGACGCACTCCACCGCGGCAAGCAAGGTTGCCGCGGGAGCACCCCGTGCATCTGCTGCAACTGGAGCGGGGTCCTCTCGGACCACCGCTTCTGCTTCTGCCGCCCCTCACGCCACGGCGGCAGCCGGAGCGGGGTCGTCTCAGACCACCACCCCTGCTCCCGCTAAGCGGCCAAGGGAGCCCACTCCTCCGCCTCCTCGTACTGCGCGTGAGCCAGACTTTGATTTCTCCGCGCTCAGCTCCGACGAGGAAGAAGAAGAGTAAGACTTTGCAACCCTTGTATTTCTTCGATTTTCGCTGTTCTTTGTCTTGCATCTCTTTTTCCTTACTCTGAACTTGTTCCTTTTCAGAACTTTGGCCCACAGGGCGGCGAAGAGAGCCAAGGTCCCTGTGATTGTCATCGAGGACGAGCCCGCCGCGACGGCAGGGGGTGCGCTCGAGACAAGCTTGCCGGACCTGGCAATTGGTCTTTAGAGCAGCCCCCAGCGCAGCCCCCAGCGTAAGTGTGGTTCATCTTCTGTGTTAGGCGCGCGTGGGCGCTTCTTCTTTACTGACGTCTTGTTCGTTGATCCGTGTAGGAGTAGAGCAGCAGCACCAGGAGCGCCAGGAGACCGCCCCCGACGTGCCGCAGGCTTCGACCACACCGCCAAGGGGAAGCTCTCCGGTAAGGGAGAACACTCCGCCAAGGGCGAGTACCCCGCCAAGGGTGAGTACTCCGCCAAGGGCGAGTTCTCCGGCGAGGGATAGCACTAGCGGCCCTCCGCCGGCGGGAGCTACAACCACGCCGCCGAGGGAGAGCTCCCCGGCAAGGAACCTCACCGAAGAGCCGGCCCGCGCAGGTAATACCTTTGCTTTAAAAACTCCCCTTGGGCTTTTCTTCTTTAGATTCCTCTTTTTTGGATATTTGCTTGACTGTTTTTCTTTCCTTTTCTTCCGTCAGACCCGCCCGTAGCTGAGCCAATGGAGTCGGAGGTCGTTGCTGACGACGCCGCCGTTGCCGAAGAAACGGTCGACGCAGACGATCCCGCCGGCGCAGAGGCCGCCAAGGCTGCCGCCGCAGCAGCCGGCGAAGGGGCCGGCGATCGCACTGACGGCCCTGAGGCCGCAGGAGCGCCAGGCGCTACACCGGCCGCCGAGCCCTCCGCCGCTGCCGCAGCCCCCAGCTCCGACGAGCCCGAGCCGGGCGCCTACTTAAAGGCCGGCGACGACGTCATCATCCAGCTCCCCTGGGCGTCCATGTCCAGGGCACCAGTCGAGGGAGAGATCTTCGACGGAGAGGTGCTTGCCTCCGCCGGGCTGAAGCGTGTTGACGCGCCGAGCAGCAGCAGTGAGCCTGAGGAGGAGCGGCTGCTGCGCTAGCTGCTGTCACGAAGCTGGAGTCCCGCGAGGCTCTTGCCGCGAAGGCGGGAGCTGATATCGAGAAGCGCGCGGAGGAGCTCCGGGCCATCAACCAAGCAGCTCTCCGGTCCTTGGCAGAGGAGCGGGAGCAACTTGCCGAGGCACAGCAGGCCTTCATTCTCGAGAAGCCCGAAGTGGAGGAGCAGCAGCGGCATGCCGCCGAGGAGCTGTCCAAGCGAGAAGGCGAGCTGGCGCAACGGAAGGTCAACCTCGACAGCCACGAGGATGAGCTTGCCGCGCGCGAGCAATCACTTGGCGGGTCCCTCCAGGAGGCAAAGGATGCCGCCGCAGCTGCCGAGACCGCCAAGAAGGAGTTGGAGGTGAGGGTGGCGCAGCTGGAGGCCAACCTCAAGACGAGCGGCGAGGAGGTTGCCGCGCTCAAGCTCGAGCGAGAGAAGGACGCCCACAGCCACTCGGAGCTGCAGGTTCGCCTCGCCGAGAGGGGCAAGGAACTCACCGCCGCCAAGGACTCCAACGTCGACCTCGAGCTGAAGCTGGCCACCTTAACCCAGACGCTGGACGGCGCCAGGGAGCTGGAGCGACCCTGAAGGAGGAGATTAGGGCTGAGAAGGCATTGCTGAAGAGCGCCGCCATCACCCAGAACAACTTCAGGGCGACCGTCGACCACTGGACAGAAGGTCTCGTCAACGCCGCCGCAAACATCGACAAGGAGATGGCGCAGCTGGAGGCGGAGTATCTCGGGTACTCCACCGACGAGAACCTCCACCCCAGCGCCAAGCTCACTCTGTTCTTCAGAGGCATGGGGACGACCCTCCAGCAACTCCGGGAGAAGATCCCAAAGCAACTGGCGGACGAGTCGCGCAGGCTCTGCGTGGGCGCCCTGCAAAAGGTGCTGATGAAGGTAGCTTTCTGCAATCCAGGCCTCAACCTCACCAACGTCCTCAGGTCCCTGCCGCCGGACGCTGATCAGGAGGCGCTCAAGGCCCTTGTTGCACCCATCGTGGACAAGGTGGGCGGGATCAAGAGAGTTGAAGGCGACCGCGCAGATTAGGCTGCTTATTTTCTTCTTTCATTGTCGCTGCTTATCATGTTAGGAGAACAATCTGTTAGAGCTGCGACAAGCTTATTTTGTAATATAACTTTATTTTGGGTAGTTAATGCAATGTTATTTCCTTTACTTGAATCCTTTTGCTTTGTATGTTTTTGCCCTACACTTTTAGGGAACTTGCCGGCGTAGGCACCTTTGCCGCGAGCGCTGAGTGCGGAACTTCAGCAGCCTGCTGGCGGTGCCGTTGCCGACAAGAAACCCTGTCGCAACTAGTTGCAGCACACTTACGTTGTTGAGCGGGCTCGGAAACAAAGCAAGGGCGCGACACTAGTCGCAGCACACTTAAGTTGTTGAGCGAACTCGAAACAAAGTAAGGGCGCAACTAGCCACGAGTTGGTTCCTCCGCGCACAGGTTTTCCATACAAAGTGCGGTCGTTCAAGGAAGATAACTTAAAAATTTAAAATTTTGATTGCTCAAACTTTGGCAACTTCGCTTTTGTGTCGTTTGCTTCCCGGCAAGGCAGAACTTTCTTGAACGGCGCTTGGTCCATACCCCTATCTTCCCCTCCCCCCCCCCGGCAAACTTGTGCGCGAGGGAACCTTCCTTTGCTTGAGAAAAAAGAGAAAGAGAAAATACAGATATGGAGCCTTTTGGGCTCGTTATTGCTTACTGGGGGTAGGCGCTGCACAAAGTGTCAAATAATACATGCAAGAAAATAGAAAGCATGAAATGACAAGATATGTGGGGCACATAAGCTTTACTGATGCACGGGGTCTACGCCCGGCTTTGTACAAAGGATTACATGCAACAGCGGCAAGACTTGTACAAAAGGTGGTTGCCGGAGCGGATCACGGCAATCGCGCCTTACGGATAAAACTTACGAAGATGCTCGATGTTCCAGGAGTTGCTCACCGGAAAGCCATCTTCGGTCTCAAGGCGGAGACTCCGGGCCTAGTGACTCGTTTCACCCGATAAGGGCCTTCCCACTTTAGCGTCAACTTGTTGGAATTCTTGGTGGACTGAACGCGCCGAAGAACAAGGTCGCCTTCCTCGAGACTTCTGGCGTTAACTTTGCGGCTATGGTAGTGGCGCAAAGCTTGCTGGTAGCGAGCAGCTCGCACAGCAGCCTGAAGACGGTCTTCCTCAAGGAGCAGCGCGTCATCTTGTCGCAGCTGCTCTTGCTCGAGCTCATCATAAGCGAGCACTCGAGGCGACCCGTATACGAGTTCCGTGGGGAGAACTGCCTCTGCTCCATAGACTAGAGCGAAAGGTGTCTGTCCAGTGGCTCGATTTGGCGTCGTTCTGATCGACCAAAGAGCCGCCGGCAGCTCCTCGATCCAGTTTCTTCCGCACTTGTGCAGCCTGTCGAAAGTTCTGGTCTTGAGACCACGCAGCACTTCAGCATTTGCCCTCTCCGCTTGACCGTTGCTTCTCGGGTGAGCAACAGAAGCGAAGCAGACCTTGGCGCCAAGATCTTGGACGTACTGCATGAAGGCGCGGCTCGTGAATTGCGTACCGTTGTTGGTGATGATCCTGTTAGGGATTCCGAAACGGCAAACAATCGACCTGAAGAACTTGACTGCTGACTGCGCAGTCACCTTTCTCACTGGCTCCACTTTCGGCCACTTTGTGAACTTGTCGATTGCAACGTACAAGTACTCAAAGCCCTCGGCTGCGCGGGGAAAGGGGCCGAGGATGTCGAGCCCCCAGACCAAAAATGGCCAGGATAAAGGGATCGTCTGGAGAGCTTGAGCTGGCTGGTGTATCTGCTTGGAATGGAACTGGCACGCTTCACACTTGGTTACTTGTGCAGTTGCATCCTGAGGGCTTCTCGCCAAAAGAAACCTTGCCGGAATGCCTTGCCGGCAAGTGCTCTTGCGCCAATGTGGTGGCCACATATGCCTCCGTGTATCTCTGCCAACAGCTTCTGTCCATCTTCCCGGGGAATACACTTCAATTTCACACCGTTGAGTCTTCTTCTGTACAGTGTGTTGTCAACAAACTGGTACATGCTTGACTGCCGGGCTACTCTTTCTGCTTCTTCTTGATCTTCGAGAAGTTCTCCTGTTTGGAGGAAACAGACAATCTGCTGCGCCCATGCTGGAGCTTGTGGCTCGACAGCAAGGACTAAAGGCACATCTGTTGCTGCGGGAACATCCGCTTCTATGGTGAGAACGTGCTCAGCCGGAGCTTGATGTCCCCCGGCAAGCTTGCCGGAGCAAAACTTGTCAGGAGCGTCTGCTTCAACTGTACAAACCCTAGGGCTTGCAGGAGCAGACTGCTCCTCAGCATTCTTAGTGTTGATCTTGGGGACCTTCTTGGCGGCGGCTTCGGGAAGCTCTGCCGGAAAATAGTCGCCAGAAACCAACTTCCTCTTCTTGCTCTGTCCAGCTGATGGTGTCATGGACGGTTGAGTTAGCTTGAGCACAAAGATCCCTGGTTCCACAGGTAACTTAAGCGCAGCGCACTTTGACAGGCCGTCGGCGATGTCATTTTGAGCTCTTGGGACGTGCTCCATCTGTAGGCCGTCAAAGTGATCTTCAAGCTTCCTCACCTCGTCGACGTAAGCTTCCATCAACGGGCTCTGGTAATTCTTGTTCACTTGGCGGACGACAAGCTGTGAGTCGCCCCTTACAATCAGCTTCTTAATCCAAAGGTCTGCCGCGATCCTGAGACCGGCAAGCAAACCCTCATACTCTGCAGTGTTGTTTGTCGCTTGCTCCTTGGGAAAGTGCATTTGGACCACGTACTTGAGGTGTTCTCCGGTGGGTGCGACAAGCAGCACACCAGCACCGGCGCCTTGCAGCGAGAAGGCACCATCAAAGTACATTATCCACTCTTTGCTTGCTTCCTTGACGGGGATGCTCGTCTCTGGAATCTCTTCATCTGGTGTTGGCATCCACTCTGCTATGAACTCTGCCAATGCTCTGCTCTGGATAGTTGAAGTGCTTTCAAACTTGAGGCCAAAGCTTGACAGTTCGAGTGCCCACTCGACAATCCTGCCTGTCGCTTCTGGATTCTGCAATATCCTCTTTAGCGGAAAGCGAGTGACCACTGTTATCTCATGTGCTTGGAAGTAATGACGCAGCTTTCTCGAGGCCATGAGAAGGCCGAAAAGCAACTTCTGCACACCAGAGTACCTTGATCTAGCCCCCTGCAGAAGGGAGCTAACAAAGTAAACTGGGCGTTGCACCATCTTTTTCCGCACCTCCTCTTGCATCTGCGCAGATCCATCCTTGTCGGGACCAGAGCTCGTCGGAGAAGCCCCCTGCTTGTCGCTGGACGCGCTTGCAGCAGTTGCTGGCTCATCGTCTGCCTCCCTCTCCGCTACTAACGCAGCACTAACCACTTGATTGGTTGCTGCTAGGTACAGCAGCAACTTCTCTCGCGGCTTAGGTGCGACAAGTATTGGAGTGGAGGACAGGTATCTCTTCAAGTCTTGCAGCGCAGCCTCCGCTTCCGGAGTCCATTTCATTGGACCTGCCTTTTTCAAAATTTTAAAAAACGGCAGGGCGCGCTCAGCAAACTTAGAGATAAATCTGCTGAGAGCATCCACGTAGCCGGCAAGTCTTCGCACATCCTTCACGCGCTTCGGTGCTTTGATCTGCTCAATGGCCTTAATCTTGTCGGGATTGGCTTCAATCCCCCTCTGAGACACGAAGAACCCGAGAAGCTTGCCGGAAGGGACTCCAAACACGCACTTCTCGGGGTTGAGCTTGAGCTGGATCTTGCGCAGATTTGCGAAGGTTTCGTCTAGATCTTGGATTAGAGTTGCCCTGTCCTTGCTCTTGACCACAATGTCATCCATGTAAGCTTCTACATTTCTGTGTATTTGTGGCTCAAAAGCGGTATGGACAACTCTTGCAAATGTTGAACCAGCGTTCTTCAAACCGAAAGGCATCCGTATGAAACAGTATGTGCCACATGGAGTGATGAACGCGGTCTTCTCTTCATCCTCTTCAGCCATGAAGATCTGATGGTATCCTGAGTATGCGTCAAGAAATGAAAGCAGATCACATCCAGCCGTGGAGTCAACAATCTGGTCAATGCGCGGCAAGGGAAATGGGTCTTTGGGACAAGCTTTATTCACATCGGTGAAGTCGATACAAAGCCTCCATTTCCCGTTTGCCTTTCGTACGACAACAGGATTGGCCAACCACGTAGGATGGAGCACGCCTCTGACAAGGCCTGCTGCTTCCAACTTCTTGATTTCTTCTGCTATGAACTCTTGGCGCTCCACTGCTTGTTTTCTGACCTTCTTCTTGACGGGCCGCGCGTGAGGACAAACGGCAAGCTTGTGCTCAATCACTTTCCTGGGAACACCGGGGATGTCGGACGGTTGCCATGCAAACACGTCGATGTTCGCCCACAGGAAAGCAATGAGCGCGCTTTCCTATTTAGGGTCGAGCGTGGCACTGATGGTGAAAGTACCACCAGTGTCGTCCTCCTTGGCGGACACCTTCTTGGTCTCTGGCGGAGCTGCCATCGTCTTCTTACACTTGCCGGTGGAGCTCGATGGTGCATCCTCGACGGCAGCGCAGCACTCCGAAGAGGTGCGCTTGCCGGAGTGGGCCCCAGAGCTCTTGCCGTACTTGGTCTTGTTCTTCTCCCCAGGGGCTTCAGCGGCAAGTGTCTCGCTATCTGTTGCGGCTGCTGCATCCCGGTAAATCTTGTCGGCACAGATAAGGGCATCCTTCTTGTCGTCAGGGACAGAGATGACGCTTATCGGGCCTGGCATTTTGAGCATGTTGTAGGCGTAGTGAGAGGCTGCCATGAACTTGGCGAGTGCTGGACGGCCAAGTATTCCACTGTAAGGCAATGGAAAATCGGCAACGTCGAAAGTGACTCTCTCAGTCCTGAAGTTCAGCTCCCCGCCAAATGTTACTGGCAGCGTGATCTTCCCCTTCGGCTTGCTCCTTCCCGGGTTGATTCCTTGGAATGTGCCGGTCTCTTCGAGCTCGCTGTCAGGGATCTGGAGTTTCTAGATCACAGCAGAGGAGATCAGGTTCAAGCCGGCCCCGCCGTCAACTAACATCTTAGTGACCTTGAGGTTGCGGATGGTTGGCGAAACCAACATCGGCAAGCACCCGACCGCAGTCGTGCGATCAGGGTGGTCCTCAATGTCAAAGATGATAGGCGTGCTAGACCATTTCAGAAGTTTGCGAGATTCGACAGGTGGTTCTGCCGCATTGACTTCCCGCACCCACTGCTTGAGTTGGCGGTGTGAAGTATGCAGAGAAGCACCGCCTTTAACGCACAAAACCTCTGTAGCTTTCTGAAACTTATGCTCGCTGTTCTCCGCATCGTCCATGTCTTCGTCGTCATCGTCATCTTCAGCCTTGTCGCGGCCGCGGGGAGGTCTGTCTCCTTGTCGCTGCTTGGCCTTACCGCGGCGTCCTCCCCGGCCATTGAAAGTCCGCTTCTTGCCGGATCCTCCATCACCTCTTTGGGCCTTCTCCTTGTCGCGCCGCTCGTACTCAGCCTTCTGCTGCTCGACAAGCTGCTCGACTCTCTTGCAGTTCTGGAGATCGTGGCCCTGGGTGCGGTGGATCTTGCAGTACTACTTGTCGGTGCCGTCCTACTTGTCGGCGGCTGCCACAGCCTGGCAGTTGGTGCATGGGGCAGTCTCCTTGCCGGGGCTACCAACTTGAGCTTTCTTGGCGCCAGCCTCCTTGCCGGATTGTTCAACGACTAGCACTTCCTTGTTCTTCTTCTTCCTGTTGTTCCGCGCCGGTTTTTCTTTGCCGGGGCGGCATCCTCGCTGTCAGATCCTCTGGCTCCTGTATCCTCTCCGGGGAGTTTCCTCCCCTCCTCAGCGTGTACACACTTGTCGGCCAGGGTGTACAGCTCGCTGACGTCCCTGATCTTGCACATCGCCATCTCCTCCCTCATCCTGCGGTTACGCACGTTCTGATGGAACGCGCTGATAACCGCGACAGGGTGGACGTCTGGGATGTTGTGTTGGACACGGCTGAATCTTTGGATGTACTTGCGCAGGGGCTCTCCTTCCTTCTGGGCGAGCAGATGAAGGTCACTCTCCTGGCCATGAGGCTTGTGGCCGCCCGTGAAGGCGCCGACAAACTGATGGCACAAGTCAGCCCAAGAAGAAATGGAGTTGTCCGGCAAGTGCATGAGCCAGGATCTGACGTTGGGTTTGAGTACCGGAGGGAAGTAGTTGGCAAGGATCTTGTCGTCCCGCCCCCCAGCAGCTTGCACCGCGATGGTGTAGATGCTGAGGAACTCCGACGGGTGCATCTTGCCGTCGTACTTCTCCGGCACGTCTGGCTTGAAATTTTTCATGCTGGGCCACTGGACTTGCCGCAGCTCACGAGTGAACGCGGGACCACCTACCGCGTACGGCAAGTCGCCTGGTCCCTCTGGCGCTTGCATGTCGACAGTGGGCCCGACGCGCTGGTCTGACTGACGCCGCGCTTCTCTTCGGCGCTCGATGGGAGTACGAGCGTCTTCTTGTCGGCGATCTTGAAGAACTTGGCGCTGATCGCGACGAGCTCGCGGATCCGACGACGCGGTGGAGTCGCTGTCGAGGTTGACCCGGTGAGTCGGCGATCTTGGCCTTCGGGGCGGAGAGTGCACGGTGGTTGCACCCCCAGCGGTCTTGTCGCCATCGGCCCGCGCCTGGCTGACTTGCCGCGGCCGCGACGTGCTCGGCTGCTGCGGGGTGTCGCCGTTGGCGAAGGCGATGAGGCTCTGAATGGTGGCCCTCCAGTCGTCGGCCTTGTCTGCCGCTGGAGGGAAGTCTAGGAGCAGTTGAGCTCGTGCTAGAGCTTCTGCTGGAGTGGCGGGTAGCGGTGGCGAACGGTGCGAGGAGCGGGATATGCTCGGACTTCTAACTACGTTAGAAGGAGCAGCATCCCGTCCCGGCGACTGCGCCTTGCTCGTGCCAGCATGTTGGCGAGTGTGCTGGTCTTGAGCGTCCCGAGATCCGCCAGCTTGACCCTGGCCCAGCAAGCGTATGGTACCTTGAGCACCACGACGCTGCCGGTCCCGCGCCTCCTGAGATGGGCGCGGTGCATGCACGGACGCCGAGGTCTTGGAGTGCGCCCGGTCGTCGTGGGAGCCGGCTACGCCGCCGATGGGTAGCGCAGCCTTGTCCTTGGACCTGGCGGCACCGTGAGTTCCCTCGTCGGCGTCCGTTCTTCCGCCGGCGTCTACCCCACCAGCCGTTGGCTCCGGCGGTGGTGGGACCGACGCGGACGGACCTGCTGCCTCCGAAGCCTTCTTCTTCGGCGGCATGTTGATGGAGTCGATGAAGTTGATGAAGTTGGTGAAGATCTAGCTCGTGTGGACGCCGGATCAGGTTCACACAACCTCGACGCACCCCCTACCTGGCGCGCCAAAGATGTCGGGGAAACTGATCGCCCACGAACACCTATGGGACCGGAGCCCCTTTTCGGTATGGCAAGGGGGCGGAGATCGCGCAAAGAGCGGATCGAGGCGAGCACACGAGCAGTTTACCCAGGTTCGGGCCGCACGGATGCGTAAAACCCTACTCCTGCTTTGATTTGTATTGGGTTCTTGGCTCGGGAGCGCTAGAAGCTACAAGACCGAGCGTGAGAGAGTTCGAATGTCTAACCCGGATCGGAACCCCTTCTACGTTGCGCATGGGCCTCCTTTTATAGGCTCAAGGGGTCACCGACAGGTGGCAACGCAGTTGAGGGTAAAAATGTAAAAAGGGTGGTAGTTGGAACAGTGTTTGTACAGTGTTCCATACCTAACCCTGACGGCATGGGACAAGGGCATTAAATGCCCATCGCCGTCGCCCAAACAGTGCAAAAAGTGGCCGTCAGGGGCGCCATCGTCCGCCACGACGGTAGCCTTGTCATCGCTGCTTGCCACCGTGTACCCCAGGCTGCACAGCCTTCCGCCACGCGTGCCTGGGATGGTCCCAGAGCGACACGTGGGTGGATGCGCTGGAGCGCAGGTACTGAGTGGAAGCTTGCCGCGGTTGCTATCTTGTCGCTTCCGGGAGCTTGTCGCTCACCAGGCCTTGCCAGGACGCGTGGCGCGTCGCGGCAAGTTCCTTGAGATGCCTTGAGTAGCCTTCCCGGCAAGATCCTCTTGCCGGGGTCTTGTCTCTTTGACTTGAATACTTTGTTCTTGAATGGCTCCAAAGGAACCATGGAGGACCTTGGCGGTCGCCTGGCAAGCCTTGCCGCGGGACGCTGCAACTGCCCGCGCATAAGTTCGGGATACTAAGGTACCCCTACTTTAGTACACCGACACAAGTCCATCCTCGACTCGCAACTAGGACATAGTTTGTTTTCATCCCGGTTGCAAGTCCACCCTTGACTCGTAACTTGGGTCGTGGTTTTGTTATTGTCCCAGTTACAAGTCCAACCTCTAACTCACAACTGGTCCATTTGTATCAAACCCGGTTGCAAGTTCAACCTCGATTCACAACGGGCATTGTAGTTTCATGTACTTGTTCCAATTGTAAGTCCAACCTCGAATCACAATAGGGACCATTGTTTGTTTCTTAAAATTGTTTTGTTTTTTCTTCATTTCATTTTCCTTTTCTTTTTTTATAATTCCTAAATCTATTTCAAATTATGAATATTTCAGAAATTTGTGAACATATTTTTTTGAATCGATGAACATTTTTTGAATCTGCGAACAAATTTTGAATATCATGAATATTTTTTTGCTGGATGGTCATTTATTGAATGCACAATCAATTGTTCAGTATGATTTTTAAAATAATTTAGTGCATATTATAAAGTGTTCACCATGTATTAAAAAAAGTTCACCGTATCTTATAAGAGGTTAAGTGTGTGCTAAAAAATGTTGAGGGTATATTAAAGAAATGGTCATTGTGTATAATTAAAGAAAATCCTCATATATAAAAAAGCTCATTGTATATTAAAAATGTTCAATTTATACTACAAAAAGCTAGTGTATATTCAGAAATTGGTCATCATATGTTAAAGGATTGTTCACCGTGTATTAAAACAATTTTGGTATTCGTTAAAAAAATGAAAGCATTTATGTAAATTCATGAATAATATTTTTGTGAAAAAAAACAAAAAATGATAAGGCAAAAAAATCTTTGTTAGCCTATTAGAAGCTAGCAATCAGAGACGTGCATATACAAGTTTGCTACCAGACGCATAAGCTACGTCCAGCACTGCATAAGCTACATCCATGATGAAGTTTCACCATCCCACATGCACAATAGCGCAGCTGCACCATCGCACATGCACAATAGCTACTCCCTCTGTCCTATAATATAAGAGTGTTTCTATAATAGTATAAAAAATGCTCTTATATTATGGGACGGAGGGAGTAGCTATTAGATATACGTATGGCGGGACGTGCGGGGTGAGCTGGTTTTTTGGGCTTTAACAAATTAAATCAAACAAACAAGACAAACAATAAGAAAATAAGGTAATGCTGACATCATACTTAGATGTTAGATATTATCTCACATCTAGATGTAACATAGATGGACCCATATATATAAGATAAGGTAAGAAGGTAAGATAGTGGAGTTAAACTTGTTTCCACAAAAAAAAGCGCTATTTTGAACCAAACTGAACCCAAAATCATCGAAGGCTGGGCCAAGCTGGGCGACAGGCTCTAAGAGCATCTCCAGCCATTCGCCCCCCCCCCCCCCCAGGGGCTTGAAATAGCGTCGCCTTGGGAGCGCGCCGGCTGAAAAATCGGCGTGGGGAGGCGCACTAAGGCAACCAGCTCCCTTTCCTTCCGCCCATGACCAAATATGGTAAGGGGCACGGCTAAGCAGGCGCCCTAGGGCAGCCGCCGGCCAGTTGGGTTGCCCTAGGGGCTGCCTCTCCTACCCCACATATATATATGAGGGAGGGGGTGCCAGACAAACACACAATATTGTCTTAGCCGTGTGCGGTGTCCCTCTGCACACTTTTGTCCCTCTGTCATATTTATTAGTGCTTAGGCGAAGCCCTGCAAAGATAGCTTCACCAGCACCGTCACCACGTCGTCGTGCTGCCGGAACTCATCTACTACTTCGCCTATCTTGCTGGATGAAGAAGGTGAGGACGTCACCAAGCTTAATGTGTCCTGAACGCGGAGGTGTCGTGCATTCAGTACTTGATCGACTAGATCACGAAGAAGTTCGACTACGTCAACCGTGTTAATAAACGCTTCCGCTTACGGTCTACGAGGGTATGTAGACACACTGATGCGGAGCATCCTATGGTCATCCCCATGGACCTTCCTACGTCTCCCAATGCACCGAGTGGATTATCCTCATTGCTGCATAGAAAAATTATGTCCTTGATGCACCGCTAGGTGATAGACATGTTGCAGAAGCTAATGCACACGTTATGAACATTTGGCAAGCTCGATCTGATGACTACTTAATAGTTCAGTGCACCATGCTTTACTGCTTAGAATCGGGGGTCAAAAGACGTTTTGAATGCCATAAAACATATGAGTTGTTCCAAGAGCTGAAATTGGTATTTTAGGCTCATGCCCGTGTTGAGAGGTATGAGACCTCTAACAAGTACTTTGCCTACAAGATGGAGGAGAATGGGCCAGTCAATGAGCATATGCTCAGAATGTCTGGGTACTACAATCACTTGAATCAAGTGGAAGTAAATCTTCTAGATAAGAAAGTGATTGACAACTTTCTCCAGTCACTATCACTAAGCTACTAGAGCTTCGTGATGAACTATAAAAATGCAAGGGATGACGAAAATGATTCCCAAAGCTCTTCGCAATGTTGAAATCGGCGGACGTAGAAATCAAGAAAGAACATCAAGTGTTGATGGTTAATAAGACCACCAGTTTCAAGAAAAGGGCAAGGGAAAGAAAGGGAACATCAAGAAGAACAACAAGAAAATTCCTGCTCCCGTGAAGAAGCCCAAAGCTAGACCCAAGCCTGAGACTGAGTGCTTCTACTGCAAGGTCACTGGAAGCGGAACCGCCCAAATATTTGGCGGATAAGAAGGATGGCAAAGTGAACAATGGTATATTTGGCATACATGTTATTGATGTGTTCCTTACTAGTGCTCGTAGTATCCACGGGGTATTTGATTCCATTTCAATTGCTAAGATTAGTAATTCGAGACAGGAGTTGTATAATAAATGGAGACTAGTTAGGGGCGAGGTGACGATGTGTGTTGGAAGTGGATCCAAGATTGATATGATCATCATCGCACACTCCCTCTACTTTCAGGATTAGTGTTGAACCTAAATAAATGTTATTTGGTGTTTGCGTTGAGCATGAACAAGATTAGATCGTGTTTATTGCAATATGGTTATTCATTTAAGTCAGAGAAAAATTGTTGTTCTATTTACACGAATAAAACCTTGTATGGTCATACACCCAATGTAAATGGTTTATTGAATCTCGATCGTAGTGATACACATATTCATAATATTGATTCCAAAATATGAAAAATTGATAATCATAGTGCAACATACTTGTGGCACTGCCATTTAGGTCATATTGGTGTAAAGCGCATGAAGAAACTCCATGTGGATGGACTTTTGGAATCACTTGATTATGATATTTGATACTTGTGAACCATGCCTCATGGGTAAGATGACTAAAACTCCATTCTCCGGAACAATGGAGTGAGCTAATGACTTATTGGAAATAATACACGCCAATGTATGCGATCCGATGAGTGTTGAAGCACGTGGTGGGTATCGTTATTTTCTCATCTTCACATATGATTTGAGTAGGTATGGGTATATCTACTTGATGAAACACAAGTCTGAAACATTTGAAAAGTTCAAAGAATTTCAGAATGAAGTAAAGAATAACAAGAAAATAAATTACTACGATCTTATCACGGAGGCGAATATTTGAGTTACGAGTTTGTCCTTCATTTAAAACAATGTGGAATAGTTTCACAACTCTCGCCACCTTGGATACCACAACATAATGGTGTGTCTGAACCTCGTAACCGTACTTTATTGGATATGGTACGTTCTATGATGCACTACAAAAAAAGCCACTTCTGTGATAATACGTGTTTGTTATAGTAGGTCACGTTTTCTATCATGCATGTACATCCATGACGATTTTATGACAGAATCAAGATAGTCATACATGTGATGTCATAGAAGTGTTCCATGACAATACAAAAATTATCATCACGTAAGTTTCCACTTCCATGACGATTAATACCACGTCATGGAAATGCTTTTGTCAAGGGTAACTGACACGTGGCATCCACCGTAACGGGTTGCCGTTAAGCTATCGGGTCCGATTTTGGATCCGATAACCCGCTAACAGCCATGACCAATGGCGATTTTCCACGTGTAAGATTCTCATTGGCTGACGGAACCACATGTCAGCTCCGCATTGGCACAGATGTCACTGATCCAATGGGCAAGATGCACCTATGATATGTTGACACATGGACAGGCCCAAAAGTGGCCCATAAATATTAAATGGGTCGGCCCAGCTAAAGGCATGTAGTATTTACTCAGGTACTATTGGGCCAGCCCACTAACGGTCTTCTTAAACATGGCCCAAATACGGCCCAAAGCCAGATCTGGGTCGTTAATGTTTCGCCGAGTATTTGGGCCCGATTAAGGCCCAGTGACATTTCGGCCTGTTAGAGGCCCGATGAAGACATGGGCCCATTTCAGCCCAGTATGTCTTCCGGCCTGGGAATGGCCCGTGCTGGCAATTGGCCATATATGGTTCGACGCGACATCCAGCCCACTAACGGCCCGCGATCAAGGTGGCAATAGTTCAGCCCAACATGACTTTGTGCCTGTGAGAGGCATGTCGTATAATTAGGCCCGCTGATGCCTATACTAAGTTTTCGGCCTCTTAAAGGCCCATGATATTAGTGGGCCAACCGAGGCCCAGATCTGTTTCGTCCTGGTAATGGCCCGTATTATAACTGGGCCAATAATGGCCCAGTCTACATTTCAGCCTGCTAAAGGCCCGTGGATACTTTTGGAAATTGAGGCCCAACATGCATTTCGGCCTGCTGAAGGCTCATGGTATCTACTGGGCCTCAACAGGCCAACAGAATATTTAGCCTGTTAACGGCCCAAAGCAACATGGGCCCAACTAAGCGTTGGGTCCACTAAAGGCCCAACTAAACACTGGGCCGAATGTAGGCCCATGTAAGTTGTGGGCTGGCGCAAGGTGTGAAGGGCCCCAATGGCCTTTCAGGCCCAAGAAAGTTTCGGTCCGGTCGACTACGTCACTTTTCGCCATTTTTTTCACATAGCGAATGATGGCATATACGATAACTAGTAGGAATTAAGAACAAAACTACTCGGTATTGTAACTTAGAACAAACCTACACTATACAATAAAGGATTTATGGTATATTACATCCACTGGGCATCGAAATTCGCCAGAGTGAATATAAAGCGCAACGAAGAAGCAGATTACAAAAACTGGGCGCCATTGCACGTAACAAAATAATACTGAACCAAGACCACTTCTAAGACAATTCAAGAAAGGTTAGCCTTGCACGGGAGATGCTGTGCAAGTTGCTGAGCAAGGCTATGTGACCGCCTAGCATGTCGGTGATAGCTTCTAGGTGTAGCTGTTTAGCAATGAGGCTCTCATTGGTGTTCTCTGCGATCTTCCTTAGAGATTGGACTTCAAGTTGAAGTTGAGTTGCAGGGTGCCTTTCTGCTTGAACTTGAGACTGAAGAAGTCGAACTGATTCAGACAACGAATTATGTGATTGTCTGACTGCTAGTCTCAAGTAACTTGAACAATGCATCAAGACATGACTTTGGGGTTGTCTCGCTATCTTCAAGATGTTTTGCCTTCTTTGCTACAATATATGTTGGGTTTGTCTCACAGCCTTCAGCAGACTTGTGCATGCCATCAGGCATATCACGCTGAAACAAGCAGAGAGATGACAGGTTTTACACGTGTATAACCAAAGATGGTAACTATGATATCAATTCCATCCGATTTCAAATTAGAAAATAAAGAGTCAGTTCAAATATCAATAGCATAATTTGACATTGTTCATAATGCGGGGAGCTTCACCACACTACTGGATTACCATGTCAACAAAACAAGCATAGATGAAGGGAAAAGACAATCATTGTATCTATTTTGGTTAATGTGCATGGCATGTTGTTCATATATCAGCCACATCATTAAGATAAAACAGGAGATGACAAGGTGCAAATGTGGGCTGCTTCACCACACACTGGATTATAGATCCACAAAAACAAGCATATATACAGGGAGTATTGAGTGATGTGCATCATATGAATAAGGAATTTAGTTTTACAACTAAAACTTGGAACTTACAATTGTTGCGAACATGCATTTTGATAGAAACAGCAAACTAAACAGAAGTTAATGATTGGCAGTATGAGCAAATTCAACAGCAGTTGAGGATAAAGGCTTTAGAGACTGACTTACATTAATAGTTAACACCGGCTTTATAATCCCCTACTCCATGTCAAGGGAAGGATAACTCAAGAATTTCAGCACATAATGTTCTTCATAAGCATTGCGTGTACTCTACATATTGTAGAGAGTAATTATATATATGATAATACTGTAAGGGATAGAGGATAATGAAGATAAGATATAGATTGATGCTACATAATCAAATACCATTCCCTGTAAGTACAGGCGTTACAGGACAAAATGTGCTGACAAGAGCAATGGGCTACACTTATGCACTGGCATTGTCTGTGTATTCAATTTTTTAGTAAGGTTAAATATAGATCTGGTATTTTTTTAGTAAATGGTGGGCGAGGGAGATAAGATGCAGAATGATACACAGTGAACCAATCCCTCCTTCCCATAATATAAGAGTGTTTTGTACACTAGTGTACAGTACAAAACGCTCTTATATTATGGGACAGAGGGGGTAGCTGTTAGTGTAAGTACAGTGATAGAAGATGTTCCATCCTTACAAGAGCACTGCAGAGCTAATCCTCTTCAAAAGAATTGGGTTGATTATAAATTTATGTAAGAGTCGATAACGATCTTATAATGTCCACCAAATAGAGGATAACGAGGCTACCATGGGCAGTGATGCTACATAATCAACCATCTATGAAAGTATGGTCATATAAGGCAAGAGGTACTCACAAGAGCAATGCAGTGTATAGTATAGTTGCGAGTTTCTGTGGTCCCTTGAGAATGAATGTTCTTCTGCAAACAGTTTTCGTGCAAGTGAGACGATAAGGTACATGCAAAAAAGTAGTTCAAATTATGATGTGATATCGTCTCACTTGCACGAAAACATTACCTTACGACATTGTTCAGCAGAAACATATGCAGTAATTACCCTGAACAAGATTAGTACATTACTTACGCGTAAGTTGCGGAGGAATGTTGGAAATTTTTCTGTGTCTATGGTATATTCTTTCCATGAAAGGAAAGATGCACACAAAGTTCCTGACAACAATATAAGCTTGCTCCTCTAAACTGGGAATAAATGGAACAGGGGTCCTATTTGCTGCAATTGGGGCTATGTCTCATTCGAAAAGGGATTTGGTAACTGGATTTGGCGTACTCTTTGCTGGAATGGGGGTTTTGCATCGTAGAGCTGGTGCTATGTCAACTGACATCATCATATTGTTTGCTGCAGTTGGGGTCTGCTGAGTTGGGGCATCAGAGATGGTCAATGTAGTAGGGCTAGATTCCGCTAGAGTTGTGGCCGTGTTTTCTAGGTCTGGTGATATTGCAACTACACCAATTGGGCTATTTGATTTCTCAAGTCTCACTACCTTTTCCAAATACTTTGTTCGTGCTCCTCTACGATCAGCAATTGCCCTCTTCCTTTTGAATGTCTGATGCACAAGAACAGCATTTGAATGGATAAATATGGTATGATGACAGATGGAATATGTAATGAAAATGGATAGGCAGGGCATATTCACATAAACGGTGTGTAAACTAAGCTAATGGCAGTGCAACAAAGTAGAAGCAATGCAAACCATCAGTTGCAAGATATGTGCGACCAATATAACGTTGGAAAGTTAGAGCAAGCACCTTGATGGGTGAATAAGATAGGGCATCTGCCTCTGGATCCTCCACTAGGGAGCTCCATTGACTTAGGTCTCCCTCTAGCTTAGAATCATTGTTAGGATCATATTCTGAGCACGAATCTGTAGGTGGAGAGCGTTTGCATTGCATTGCATCCAGACTTGATTGCAGTCCCTTAATGCCAAGTTTGACAGCCATGGTATTATTTAGCTTTATTCTTTTCATGCGCACAAGCTCATAATCATTGTGATGTTATTTAGTATCTATGATTCATGAAAACATAAAAAGTAGTCAGATTATTATGGAATGCATTGAAGATTCAACTCGAAGAGTGTCTCCCTACAAACCCCTGCGTATACAAATTTCATCCTCCAACCGTGCTGACCAGACCACACACAGAAATACAAACCTCTTATGTCTCTATAACAGGCGGGCACATATTTCAAAACTGAAGTAGGAACATTAAAATCATATCAAATTCTGTTTTGGACAAATAAACTAAGGAATTATGAGTGGCATAATGTTTAGCTTCAAGGGTGGAGTGTTGGTAGTGCGACACAAAGCAAGTAGGCAGATTGTATTCCATTTTAAAGAACATAGTATATGTAAAAGGTGGATATGACACTTCATTTCTATACAATGCAGTGTTCGTTGCCCACACATGATGAAAGAGATCACACACAGAAATACTATCCACTCATGTCTGCGGTTTCAGTATTCTGAAATAGGGTGGTTGTCACACCCTGATTTTCATGCCACAACACTTAAGATGATAATCATGCAAAGGCGTGGTGTGACAAAAACTTTTGAGTGTTTTTGACTTTGCTTGATTTGGTTTTCCGTTTGTTGTTTGCAAGTGCTCTACAAATAAAATAAATCCTCCTACTCTTGTACTCTTTCTCCTTGCTCCAAAACTTTGTCCAGTGATCATGCATGTGTATAGGACAAAATAGTATTTTCTTACAAAAATATTTTGACCAAAAAAAGTATTTTCTAAATGGGTTTTCCAAAAACCCCTGAAATGAGACGTGAACTACAAGTACTTAATTAAGGATGTGAAAAATCTTTCAAAAATTATATTTGAATCCTATTAGGTATAGGACTCCCATGAACCAAAAAATATATAATTTTAAAAGTTATTTTCCTATTTTATTTAAAGGCTTTTTCTTTAGGCCAGAAATGGTCTTTAATAGGTTAAAATTATTTAACTGTTTCAAAAATATTTGAGAAAATTTAGGGAAACTCATAGGACATATATTGTCCATATATAAGAGTTTCAACACATGGTCATGTTCAAAATATTGGTCAAATCCCTCAAAAACACTTTCTGGATATTTTAAGCTTTTGAAATATTTACAAAGGAAACATTCCCTAAAAATTCCAATAAAATTATAGCATGTCACATATGACATAATTGATGATCTTTCCAACCTTGTGGATCAATAAAACATCATCAAACCCCCTCAAAACCATTTATGTCTATTTTGAAGTTTGAGCAACTTTACATTGACAAAACGTGTCCAAATGCTCTCAAACTTGGTGCACATGCTCAACTGATGTAATCATGCATCTAGACCCAATTGCACAAGATGGAGAGGAAGATACCTTGGTCAAAGTGCCTCAAAACCCTATCTATACAGAACCAAATTTGAACAACTCTACATTGCCAACTTTTTTCTTGTGACCTCAAAATTCGTGGACATGCTTGCAACCCCAAATGATGAAACTACACCAAGTGGTGCATCAAGGAGGAATGATTTTCATGACTAAATCTTGGAAAAACCATTTCTGTTGATTTCTAGGGTTTATCACAGTTACATTGGCAACTTTTCCCAAATGAGCTCAAACTTGGTGCAACACCCTATTTCTATGTACCATTTCATCCTATTAAGTCTCATGTCAATTGAAATCTTTTAACTTGCCCAAACCAACAACAAACACCTTCTGCCATTTTTTCTAAAAACGCCATCTTGACCTCTTTCACTATTCTCCTTTGCTTCAACTTTTTACCACAGCTCCTCCTAGACCTCTTCGAACTCCATTAACTCTCCCATGGCCAGAGCTTAATGATTGAGGGGTGAAAACCTCACTTTACCCCACTGGACAGATCACTTTCTTCTCTCTATCAACCCCACCTCTCTCCCATTGGGTCACAAGGGCATCCAAGCCCACCTCCCCTTTGTTTACTACCCCCTCTACCTCGTAGACACTAGTGGCCACGCCCTGGGCGCCAAAAGGATGCCAGTGCCAGCAATATGCGTGCTCTGGAGCGCGCTACAGTGCACCAGAGCACTGTAGCCGCGTCCTGCCCGAGGCTCCAGGCCACCTCGAGATCCTCTCGCGCACGAGCAGGGCCACCTCGACGTCTGCAACACGGCAGGCCCCTATCCCCCTCCTCCTTCTCCCTCCTGCTGCTTTCCTCACACGCGCGTCGGCCGCCCACAAGCTGCAGTGAGTGGCTTCACACGCGCGACCCCTCTGGCACCTCCCCACTCCTTCTCTACCTTTCCCCTGGTCCTAGACCATATCCAGGAAGACCCCTGGCTTAGAGCCGAACCCTACCGCGGCCTCCAGTGACGGCTATGAGCTCGCCGGCGCACAGCCCACGATGCACCGCGCCCCTCCTATTTAAGGCCACCCCGGACCCCGTTCTCTCCATCCCATGAGCCCTCTCGCCTCCTATCGACCACCAGCAGAGCCCCACCTCCTCTCCCCCTCTCTGTGCTCGGGATCGAGCCGAGCACCGCCACCTCGGGTCACCAGCGTTCGCACGGTATGGGCCTCCCCTGCTGCTCATTCCCATCGATTTGGAACCACTGCGACCCACTGATCCTTTTACCCTCTTTTTCCCCTTCCTCTGCAGCCAGAGGTGACCAGAGCGACCACCTCCCAACGCGCTGCCGACCTGCTTCCTCGTCGCCGGTGAACCCCTGCACTCTGGTGACTGCCCCGACTTCTGCCAGACCGGCGACTCCGCCCTGAGCACGTCGGTGCCCTCAGACCACCTCGTCATCGACCACAGCGCCGCCGATGAGCTCGCCGGCCCTCTGGTCACGGGGTTGAAGATGACAGGTGGGCCCCACCTGTCATCCTCACCTCTCACTCCCCCCTCTCTCTCGCAGCAGCAGCAGGGCCCCGCATGTCGGGTTTAAACCCAGATAGGAGCTCGCGGCTCGGCTCGGCTGCACGCTGGCCCAACAGGGTCTGTTTTAGGCCCATTAGCCCTGAGACTTTTTCTTTTTTCTTTTTCTTTTAAATCCATGCCTTCTAAATATTCCACATATTTAAATATTTATCCAAATTAAATGATTCCAACTCCTAAATTCTTTAAAAAAAACCACCTATTTAATGGTATGACTTTCATACCCATCCATCACACTTCCATGTATTGTTCAAATTTAAATTTAAATTTGAACATATATTTTGCTCTCTGAAAAATCAATTTCTCCTATTCTTTAAATTCAAATCCAAAACTAACAATTTTCACATACTTAGTTTCCACCCAAATGTTTATCAGAAATAAATGAACATTTTTAGAGCACTTTTATTTTTCTGTTTTGCTATTTCCTTATTGTGTGCCCTATACTTTGGAACTTTAGATTGTGCAAAGTTGATGAAGGAGTTGGACCAGAAGGATTTGAAGACCTTGAAGACATGGTTGAGCCAGGCAAGTAGCCCTTTGACCATGACACCCCTCTTGTACATCGGTACCCTCTTTCCTATTGCCTGATAAAGAATAGTGATGGTGGTAAACTTGTTGTGAACCACCACATCATGTATACCCCTACTCATAACTCTACCTTGTGCACGAAGATGCAATGTCAAAAGGATTAGTTGTTGATGCATAATGTTGCATGTATACCATGAACTCCTTATGGTTACATTCTTTCGAAAACCCCATCGGGTGCCCCTAATGCCCAAGGGAGATGATGAGTTGGGTAACCACTTGATGACAAAGTGGTGTAGCAAAGCAAGTGTCGGTGTTGTTTCCAAAACAGATTGGTTTAAGTTGTGACCGTTACTCCAACCTTACATGTACAACCACTCTACCCCTTATGGGAAGGGGCATTATTGATTACTTAGGCTGATACTAGCATGGTGCCCACATTAATAGTGACAGGGGTGACTTGAGGTCACTCTCAGGACGGGGTCGTGCTCAGATAGGTGGCCATGACTGTTTTCACAAGGCACCGGACACACCTTTGGTCCCTTCGTGTATGTGTGATAATGTGAAAGGGTAGAGTCCCATGATCTTTTGCTTATACCCGAGGACCGTGTATCAATGAGTGGACCGTATGTTAGTGTCGTCTAGGGAAAGATAGTGATCGGGTGCTTCCCTGGAGTACTTGAGGTACTGCGGGGTCGTGGGTGACACGAAAGCTTCCCGGATCTTGTGGGTAAAGTGTGCAACCTTTGCAGAGTGTAAAAATATTCGAATAGCTGTGTCCACGATCAAGGACAGTTGGGTAACCACTCTTGGGCTATGTCCAATGTTTGCAAAACCTGGTGTGTGTGTGTGTGTGTGTGTGTGTGTGTGTGT
>LR738715.1:510635123-510734149 GCA_902687465.1 Secale cereale
CCCCCGGAGTATATCATGTGCCCCCACACCTTAGATGCTATATGGTGATACGAGTTCCTTGGAGTGTGTAGATTTGAGATATAGCGGCTCCCAAGATGTCTTAATATTTTTAAAAGAAAGCTTAATGAGTGTGGGAATTGCACACAATTAGAACCGAAACTAATCAGATGCCCTTGGATCCCATATCCAACGGTCTCGAAGCTCGTATCATTGTAGCATCTAAGATGAGGGAAGACCTCATATTGTCTTGTATTTAAGAATATCACGTGCTACCACATCTTAGCTGTTGTGGTGACACAAGTTCCTCGGAGCCGTTGGATCTCAGATCCAACGGTACTTGGTGGTTCGAATATTTTTTGCAGGAAGTCCCCAAAGAGTTAGGACACAACCCACAAGCACATAGAATACTAAGATGCCATTGGATCTCAGATCGAACAACCTCGAAGCTCGTAGCACCGTAGCATCCAAGTTGCGAGAGCACCTGATGTTTTCTCGCAGGTACGTTGATATCCTGAAACCGCAACGGTTGTTGGCTTTGTCACATAACTTGATATTATACAGTATTACGTTGAGTAGAGTGTAGAGGGAGTAGCTCGTCAATACGTGCATGAACATTGACTGACTTACTAGTGGGTCCCATGTCTGCCATCTCTCTCTCCTCTCCATCTAGTATAGAGGGAGTGGCTCATCAACACGTGCATGAACGTTGACTGACCAGTACAACCTTTAGACGCACGGGCACACACGAAGAGCGGCGCAATCTTGCCGTGGTGTTATTATAACAAAAAAATGCTTGGAAATTAGATGAATCGCCTAGAACAAGATATGTTGTGGCCGGTCGAGACGGAGCTAACCACACTTATCCTCCGTCCCATGTTAGCATGATGAAGCCGTGTGGCTAGTGGGGTGTTTTCGACCGACTCGTTGGGTCTCGAGGTCGAACCATAGGTAGTTTGACACAATTTATTTTTACACGCAAATTTTTCCACCATGCCGAGACGTGGCACACCCTACCGCGCGGTTTCTAGGTCCTCCTGGGTGGTGCACATATATTTTATTCCTTGCCGAGACGTGGGGCGCCCTACCGTGAGTTTATTGGGTCCTCGGTCATAGCAAGTAAATGAGTCATCAAATCAAAAAGCCCACCTTCCCTGCCGACTATGTCAGTGAAGCACGATGGCTAGCTAGTTGGGCTAGTGCGACCGATTAGCTAGGCCCCCACCACATTTGGTGTTTCGCCCCTTTTTTCTCTCCTTGCCGATTGGTAAATTTAAATATCCATCATTGCGTTGCATTGGTCTTTGAGTGCGGCAGGCATGGTAGGATTTTATTTATTTTTGATTAACGAGAGCAGGCGCAGCAGTAATTAGTCCTGATGACTCCGCCTATAAAACCCACTGCTCCCCAAAGTGAAAATTCATCGATTGGGCTGGCTCCCTCCGCCTTCCCATTGATTGCATTGGCTTTCGGTTGTTCCGCCCCCTTTTCTTCCTCTCCCCATTGCTTCTACCTGGTTCCATGGCGGCGCACCAGATCATGGACTCTGTGGTGAGGCGTCTGCACAGGAGCTCCATACCAAGGATGTGGTGCTCAGGGCCAAGGACGTGGAGCTCCGTGAGTTCAAGGAGGAGAGGAGTGCCATGCTCCTCCTTTATGTGCGGGAGTTCACGGAGCTTCAAAAGTGACAGACGTCCACCACAAAGATGCTCGAGGTGTCGGTGGTGTTGCTGAAGAAAGTGGGAGATATGATAAGCGGTCAGGCGAGCAGGCTGGAGCACCAGCGGGCCGATCGTGACAAGGTCCAGGATCGCCTCAACAACTTGCTGGACCATGTTGCCATGCAGGTGTTGCGGATGCGTGATGCCTACAGTCGCGCCAGCGCGACCATGCTGGCCATCGGGCTAAACCCGTTTGACCACCCGATCAACTTCAATGAGCTACGGCTTCCTGACCTGGTCTCCTTCTTCACCTATATCTCTGAGGAGCTGAGCCGTCTTCGCGCGGTGGTGGGGGCGGGGCTGGTCAAGGAGGGGTTGCGGGCGGCCGTCGCCGTTGCCGGGAGAATCCTCTCAGGGCTTCATCACCGGAATCCATTCGTGCCATTGGATGTCGTCTTTGACGAGCTGGCTCCCGTGGACAGGGAGCGGGCTCTGTGAGTGGTGGCACCCTGCATCACCATTGTCATGCGTCTCGAGAAGCAGAGGGACTTCGGTGGTGTTTAGGCGTGCATGCTCATCTTTTTTTGCGAAATTGTGCATGCTCATCTCAGCACCCCTCTTCATTCAGGCTCTGCATGCTCCTAGTGTAATTGTGTTAACCTAGTGTGGGCTCATGCACCCTTCATGCTTTGTAGCAGTGTACTATCCGTGCGCTGTAGTCCTAGTTGTGTTAACATTGATCTCATCGTTCATTCTTCTCGACAGGATAGTCAATCATACTCTATGTGCGATGTAGTCCTAGTTGTGTTAACATTGGTATCACCGTTAATTCTTCTCGACCGGACATTTAAAAAAGGGTCATGTTACATAACTTTTAATATAGTTGACATGCGCACAACATTTTTTTATCGTCATATCTTCCTATGCTAGCTACAAGATGATAGTATGGACGTATGAACCACTACACATGCCTAGTAGTAGGAGTACTGTGTAAGTTCAAGTGGCTACCATATTTTACACTCCTCCGTCGTAAGAGTCGAAACGCTTGATGTAATCATCTTTTCTTCAGAAAAGTGGGCACGCTCTACCGTGCGGATCCTCCTCAACGATCGTCGGGAACCTTACTACTCACTTGCGCCGACATGTGGGACAACCAGCATCGGGGTCCACTTGCCATGCACTAAATTACTCCGTACTAGAGGGCACAACTGCACGGTAGACCACACCAGTCAAAGCGCCGCAGTAATGCTCAATGAGCCATCAAATCAATAAACCCTGACCTTTCCAGCAGTAAACTGGACGGACGAAGCAACCATCGTTTCACTCTTCTCCCTCATCTTCCTCTCTTCAAGAAAACCCCAATTCGCTTCTCCCTCATCTTGTTCCGCATTTCTTCAAGAAAACCCCGACGCGCTTCTGCCATTGTTATTCTCTCCCAAAGAAGGAAGGGTGAGCACATAAATGGTGTTGCTTCTGGCCAAGGCCCGGTCTTGCAACCACGCGACCGATCCTAACTCCCTCTCTGTTCTTCTTTTGGGTTTGTGATTATGGTTTCTATACTTTTATTTCTAGTTGGCAGTTTCCTGATGGACCTGGAGCACCGGCCGAAGTGATGTCGGTGACGAGGATATGTACCTAGGGTAGGGTCTTAGGCCTGGCCTACCCGGCCTACCCAAGGACACCATACAAAGACCAAGAGAGACTCCACAGAAAATACCGACTGAAATATCCCGCAGTGAAATACACTCGACAGGAAAATCACTCGGATAATTCACCTCCACTCGACATTGCAAGAGTTCACTCGACGGCCAAGATCCCAAAGGCCACGCCTGAAGAGCAACAGACAGGCGTTCACTCTGTAGTCATAAAGACCTTTTAATGCAAACGTTATCAGTAACGTAAATGATTTAATTCTCATTGAACCCTTGTGTAACTGATGGCTGGAGAGGGCCGACGTACTCTATATAAGCCACCCCTCCCCTCAGGCACAAGGGTTCGCACCCTCTGTAACTTCTACACAATCCAGTCGACAAGCCTCCGCGGCACCGAGACATAGGGTTGTTACCTCGTCCGAGAGGGGCCTGAACTCGTAAAATCTCTGTCACAACCTTGCCGTAGCTAGGACTCTGCCTCCTTCCAACCCCCTACTCTTACTGTCACACTAGTTCCCACGACAGTTGGCGCCCACCATGGGGCAGGCATCTAAGTGACTTTCTGGCAAGGTTGCATTTTTCTCCGATTCATCTTAGAATGACGTTCGGTGGTGAGCTGTCTCCAGGCTACGAGATCTGTCTCGGAGCGCTTGTCTTCATCGACGACGATTCGGCTTGGCTGGAGGAGGTGCCGCTCGATGTTGAGTCCCTTCCCGTTAGCTGGGCAGCGCACTTCCGCGCGAGTGCGTGCGACGTCCTACTGCGACAGCTGTCGACTCAATACCAGTCTACTCCAGCATCGTCTTCACCACTAGATGCCCGTCGTCGCAAGCGATCCGATTGTTCACGACTGCAGCGTGGCTCCGTCGCGTGGTCAGTCGTCAATCTACGCATTCGACGGTTGCGGCGATCGAGCCCGATCGATCCCTGTATGATCTAATTGATCTATCGACTGGTCATATGGACTCGCTCTCCGAGTGGGAAAGCAATGACCTCGCCATCGAAGTCCTCGTGGTCGACTCTCAGCACGCCCCGGGATTTTCCCGCGGTAGTGAGGATGATGGTGGTCCCTCACACGAAGATGACGCCTATCATCCGCAGCCCCTCACAGCCGAGCAAAGGGAAGTTGTGCGGCTCAGAGATTAGCAGGCCCTTCGAACCCCCATCATGGGGAATACGGCTGAGGCGCAGGCCTTGGAGTCTGCGCGTTTAGCCACTTTTGCTAAATGAACTTGGCTAGAGAATCTCCTGCGAGCACTCGACGACCGCGCCGCACGCGGATTCCAAGCTCCAGTCGACGGCGGCGACAATTGTTTCCGGCTTGATCTCACGATGAATGTCAGGTATACCGCACGCTGATCCAAAATGTTGTCGCAGCTGCTCATATAGCAGATTCAATCCAGCCATCCCGTTCAGAGGCTGGTAGAGGATTGGAGCAGATTCGCACCTTGCTCAGGGCGGTTGGTGAGCAAGTTTCTGCCGTATCCCAGTCGTGCAACCGGATTCACAGCAGATCCATCCGTGCTGAGACCGTACAGTCAACGTTCAGTCCGAGGTCGCCTCCCCGGAGGGAAAGGTACAATTGCGAGGAAGTCCAGCATGTGGGTCGAGGACACGAGTAGTACGATCCTCGTCATCACCGTGACGGCTGTCGTCGAGTGCCAACGCCCCCTCCCAGGAGCGGGTCGCTCGCGCCCCGGCAGTATGAAGATAGGCACCCTCATAGTGGCAGGCGAAGGGTCCCAATCGACCTAGAGAGCCTAGTTTCTATGCAAGGTCACTGCTCGTGCAAGGTTTGGTCGACAAAAATAGGGCTCACGGACAAGGCGTTGTCAGAGATCGCCCGAGTGGGAGTGGGTCCTTCCTCTCTGGGCCCGAGTGTTTCAGTCGTCCTATACGAGCAACTGTGATTCCCCGCAACTTCAGGTTGGCGGCGGGAGTTAGCAAGTTCACTAGCGAGTCAAAGCCAGACACCTGGTTCGAGGACTACCGAGTGGCAGTCCAAATTGGCACAGGAAATGATGAGGTGGCCATGAAGCATTTACCTTTGATGCTTGAGGGCTTGGCCAGGGTGTGGCTCAACCAGTTGGCTCCGTCCAGTATATTCTATTGGGACGACCTGGCCCGAGTGTTTATCAGGACTTTCGAAGGCACTTGCAAGCGGCCGGCTGGGTTGACTGAGTTGCAGCACTGCATCCAAAAGCCGAATGAAACCCTAAGGAATTAGATTCAGCGCTGGACCACCCTGCACCACGCGGTGGAGAATGTCTCCGAACACAAAGTCGTGTGCGCGTTTAAGGAAGGCGTCAAATATAGGGAGCTAATCTTGAAGTTTGGTCGCTCTGCCGACATGTCTCTAAACCGCATGATGGAGATTGCCCTCTGATATGCCAATGAGGAAGAGGAAGATCGCATATGCAGTGGAAAGGGGAAATTACTCGACCAAGACGCCGGTGGCGGAAATTCCAGTCGGAAGCAAAAGCGCAAGGCTGATGCTAACATACAGACAAAAGCAGCAGTGTTCGCTCCTTAGAACAAGAGCAAGGGGAAGCCCAAAGGGCCGTGGATTCCTAAGAAAATGAAAGATCAGTCGGGGCAAGATATTATGGATCTCCCATGCCCCATACACACCAAGAAAGATGAAGAAGGAAACCTAGTCTACCCCAAGCATACCACTCGGCAATGCAGGCTTTTAGTTCAGCAGTCCCAAGGTCAGTCGAGCGCAAGGGCTCGGACAAGGAGGAAGACGAGGAGAAAATAGATTTCCTGAAAGTCAATGCTACTCTGATGATTTTTGCTGATGTTGAAAGCAAGAGTCGACTGAAAGTAATAAACCGCGAGGTCAACATGGTTGCTCCGGCAACTCCCGCGTATCTCAAATGGTCTCAGACAGCGATCACTTTCGATCAGTCGAATCATCTTGCTCATGTTGCGACCCCAGGACGATAGGCTCTGTGGTCGATCCAGTTGTTCAAGGCACTTGACCGTGCAAAGTTCTCATGGATGGGGGCAGTGGCCTCAACATCTTGTAGGCCTAAACCCTTCAGGGGATGGGCATCCTGATGTCCAGGCTCAGTGAAAGCAGCATGACGTTTCACGGAGTCATCCCAGGGAAGAAAGCAATGTCACCCGGTTAGATTGCTCTGGATGTAACCGTTGGTGACTCGAAGAATTTCCGAAAGGAAAAGGTGACTTTTGAAGTTGTGGATTTCCGCAGTGCGTACCACGCTATTTTGGGCAGGCCAGTGTACGCGTGTTTCATGGCCCGCCCATGTTATGTTTACCTCAAGCTCAAGATGCCCAGGCCTAAGGGCGTAATCACGGTCACTCGGAATAGGCAGAGGGCTGAAGAATGCCTTCAGAAAGGCTACAAGATTGCCGATGAGCACATGGCAGTGGCAGAGCTCGAAGAATATAAGACAAGTGCTGATCCGAGTGAATTGCTTTGCGCCAAGAGGCCTGCTTCTGAATCCGCGTTTCAGTCGGCAGGAGAAACGAAGCCGATTCACGTTCACCCGGAGGATGCCAATGCTGCACCGACTCATATGTCGACCACGCTCGACAGCAAATAGGAAGTCGCGCTCATCTAGTTCCTCCGTGTGACGCCCCAAGACCGACGCTCCAGAAGACTTCCAGCTATTCTGGGTTTCGCCGTGTGTTTCATTTGCGCATTGCATCATGTCATCAAGCCATCATGTCATTTAATTTTAAAACCCAACTAAATAAATTGCATAGATCTTTTGATCTATTTAAACCGAGGGAACTCACATGGTTTCTCTTTATAACATATCCTCCTAATATTTATGGGGCTACTAAAATTATTCCATTAGTTTGGAATCACCATAAACACACTTGCAAATATTCCCCATGTCTTTTCTACTTCAAGTTTGACTTCAAACCTTGCCAACAATTCTCTTCCCAATTACCGAGGTTCCTCCAAAAATTTCAACATTTTTGGACACTTCAAAAACCAAGTCCTAGTTTATACCCATTTGAATGAAATTCAAATGAGTTTGAATTTACATCTTTCAATCGTGCCTCTTTTCTATTTTTTTGGAACCAGCGCATTTTTGCGAGTCCGGGAAAATTATCCTCTTGCCCAAGTTCCACCCCTAACCTCTCTTTCTTTTCTTTCTGTTCTTTGTTTTTTAGAGGGAGAAAGAGATAACAGTGAGTCTAGCTGGGCCTCCCAGCAGCCCAACCGCAGTCGCCAGCCCAACTAATCCTAACCCTAGGCCCTGACCGAACCCTCGCCCTCTCCTCTCGTTTACCCCGTAGCGCCGCCTCTCCTCTCCCTCGACCCCCACTCTCCCACTGCCTTCGTCCACCTCTCCCTCTCGCTCCCTCGCTTGCATCGCCAACCACAGCTGTCGCCCGACCCAACAAGCACCACCAGGCCGCGCCTTCGCCTCCCTTTCCGCTTGCCTCGACGCCATGGATGTCGCCCTCGGCAGCGCGTCGCCAAGACCATGAGCCACTGCATCCGGAGATGGCTGGATCTGCCCCGGCCCGACGCCTTGCGCCTCCGTCCGTGTCCTCCCAGCCTTCGCACCACTCGTGCCTCCTCCTCTCCATCGCCAGCAGCATCATCTACCGCAACAGCGAGCGCCGCCTCCAAGCTGCTCTGTGCCCGAGCTCCCAACCGTCGGTCCGGCCGCTCCTCTGCCCCCACCATCCCTCTGCTGCTCAGCCCCAGTCGACGCGGCACCTCCGCCCTCCTCTGCATCATCTCCCCCACCATGAGCTGCTGCTGCAAGCTCTGCCTCGTCCTTTTCCTCTACTCCGCCACTAGTGTTCCCTGCACCTCGACCCCGAGCAGCGCAAGACTACAAGTACACGTGACCCCGAGCAGCGCAAGACTACAAGTACACGTGACCCCGTGCACCTCCGTTGCTTGCCGTTGATGCCAAGACGGACGACTACCGAACATAGAGTAGCGCGAAGTTCCATCGCTGAAGTTTTCACAAGTACCACTACGCCCGAAGACATTGGATGCACCAAGTTCATGTCCGATACATGTACGACTACCGTCGCTATGGATCCGTCAAGTACCTCTATGACGACCCAAACATCTACAAAAACGAGTACCACTACCATCGACTCCGTGGATGTCAAGTTCCTAACCGTGACCGTGTACGACTACTTCACACGACGCCCCGTGAATGACCACTTCCACTACCCTCGTGAGAACAACTACTTCCATCGACGAACTCGATCCGCTCCGAAATGCACACACTTCGAAGGTATAACCGCAGAGATGACCTTCCAAGAACAAATGCATGTTGTATGAGATGCACCTTATATTTGCCTCGAATCCGAATTGTCGGTGCACGTTGCCCCTTGTTTGCCTCGCCACCGACACGTGGGAACTCGGTTTCCAGGATGAGCCCTCCTTCTTTCGCATGACACGCTCTCGCTCATTCTTTTGCATCGGTCTCTCGACGAGCTACCGGAACCGATATGTTGCAGTGGCATCAATTTAGGATTCGTCGCCGTGGCATCCCTTCCTTTCCACCACAGTGATAAATGCTTCTTATCATGCTCATGTCAACTGTTATCAAAATTGCATAAAACTTGCAAAGGTCATTCGCATCATGATAACAACATTTAAATGGTTAAAATTGTTGTTTGCTTTAATAATTGCTAAATCTGCACATGGGAATTTTCTGGAATTATTGTTTGTTATTTCCAGCCTCATTTAAATTGAATAGATAGTTAGGTTACTTGTGTTTCACCTCTTGCCATGTTAATTCACATTTAATATTGTTGTCTACATAAACGAGAGTCAACTAAATAAATAGACTGTGCTGTTTAGTCAATATGCAACTCGTTGCACATTGAGCTCCACTTAATTTGTAGTGCTGGTTGTGCATTTTTCCATGCCACGCCTATTTAAACCGGACATGCATCATACTTGATTGTGCATCATGTCATGGTTATGATATGTGTGTTTACCATGTTGTTTGCTTCTTTCCAGTATTGCTTCTTAGTTCTGGTTTCGTTCCGGGGTTGTGAGGATTTGTTCGACAACGTCCGTTTGACTTCTTCATGGACTCGTTCTTCTTCCTTGCAGGATTTCAGGCAAGATGACCATTCATTGATATCACCTCTGTCGTTGCTTTGCTAGTTGACTCGCTCTATTGCTTTGTCGCACTACCTATCTATTTGCTTGGCATCCCCTACCTTGCCATGAAACCTCTAACTACCTTCCTAGAAAACTGTTGGTTGTCTTAGTTACGTTTTTGCTCAAGCCCCTCTTATAGCATTGATCATTGCAGGTGAAGTCGAAGTTTTCTCCATGTGGATTGGGTATATGTTGGGAATAACACAATACCTATTATTTAAATTTATGCATCTATATACTTGGCAATGGGTGGAAGGCTTGGCCTTTTGCTCGGTGTTTTGTTCCACTCATGTCGCCTTAGGAACCTGTAATGCCCAGGATGGGACTATATCTCCTACGTGTCGAGGCACGACTTAAAGATATAAGCCCATTCTGGAATGATCGCAAGTTTGGTACCTTTGCACATCTCATGTAAAAATAGGGATGGAAAACTGAAAAGATAGTTGGCTTACACTTGCCACGTCACATAAATTCATTACATATCCAATCATCATCCAAATAAACATCACAGCCCATCTAAGTATAAAGATCCAAATGACAAGATACCAAACATAACACTAAACCACAGGTTTATATCGAATCCTAGTAGAAGCTCTACTGATCAACCAGATAGTTCACGTAGTTACGGCTACGCTCCTCGTCGTACTCCCAGTCTAGCACAGTGCCATCGCCTGTGTAGCTCACCATCGTACCTGCATCTGGTGTGTTGAAGTAACTGTGAGCCACAGAGGACTCAGCAATCCCGTTCCCGGGTAACACGACTATCCAAGCCTTGGGTGTGGAACAAGGCTGAAGAAAAGAAAACAAGAGTCTGCAGCAGCACTAGCCTAGCTTACGTAAAAGAGAGCGAGAAGAGAAGGTGCCTCGGTCGAGAGATGATCACGAAGTAATCCTAACTAGCAAGTCAAACATAACTCCATCATGTTCACTTCCCAGATCCCTTTCGGAAAGTGACCATCACGGTACTCACGCTGGTAGTGTATTGAGACATGGTGTCAAGTTTTCTACAACCGGATATTAACAAGCTCCCATCTGCCACATAACCGCGGGCACGGCTTTCGAAAGTTCATAACCCTGCAGGGGTGTTCCAACTTGGCCTATGAAAAGCCCACGATCCGCGGAGTCGCAACTCCAAGGTGGGAAGACCCGAGTATTCTCGGAATCCCGTGCTCAAGATACCCCGACTAAGGTAAGGCTAATCCAGCAAATCCTCCCGGCGTGCCGACACCCTGACAATAGCCGCGCGTATCTAGTCTCAGGCCACGACCGGATGAGACATCCTACAGGTGTATACCAATCCTCGAGTTTCCTCGTGGTGGCCCCGCAGTCCGCTCAGTTCGGACCAACACTCATGTGGAACACTGGCCCGGGGGTTGTTGATTAAGAACTCGGGTTTGCAAGACCCTATGCAAGTTTTTAGGTTATTAGGCAAATAGTACCAATGTTGGGACTTGCTGGAAAAGACTTAGCACTTAGCGGTTTATCGAGGGGGTCCCATAACCCCAACCGTGTGAGGAACGCATAATCAAGGAACATAACACCGGTTTATACGGTTCCTAGGGCGGCATGAGTGGAACAAATCACCCAGCAAAGGGCTTAGCCTTCCACCCATTACCAATATATAGATGATTTCATTTAATAATTAATATAGTGTGATATCCCAACAAGCTTCAACAAAAAGCAAGAATCTTCATCTTCTCCTGCAACTAACAATGCTATAAGAGGGGCTGAGTGAAGCCTACGTATAGCCAATCAATGGTTTGCATAGGTAGGGTGGTTAGACAGGTTCATGGATACAATAGGAGGCTGACAGGAAAAACATGGGCATCGAGGCAAAACTATAGATCGAGACTTCTAGCAATAGGCAAAGATAGTAATGTTATCGGGGTTCGGTCATCTTGCCTGAAGAGTTGTCGATGGGATCGTAAGAGGGGTCCTCGTTCTCAACCTCGGTAGTAACCTCGTGCTCGTACTCGTACTCGGTCTCAGCTTCCGGCTCTACTCAAACACAAGAAAACAAGGCAACGAATCAAACAAGATGCAATGCGCAGAAAAATTACTGGATGCATTACTGATGCACTATGGAAGCAAAACAGATGCACTATGGAAGCACAGAAAGTCTACCTAGGAAGCACAGTGTTACAGCACAACAATATGCATCAACCAAAATGCTTCAAAACATGATAACATGAGGATATTATGAATCTACATGCAAAAACACACAAGTTACATATAGGACTTGCTCAAAACGGAGCAACGGGCTAAAAGATACACCCGAAACAATAAACATGCACAAGCTGAAAATAACAGCCACATAGCAACTTCGGGGCAAGAAATAAATAGTCTACAGCACTCAAACATCATGGCAATGAGCATGGACATAAACTAGACATATCCTACAGCAAACAAATCCATTGGAGCATCCCCAAAGGAGCCATGGATCAATAGCAACAACCTATGACATTTTGAACTTGACAACAAAATCCTGACAGCAGTAATTTGTTGCAACTTGGGAGCAAGAGTTAAATATGCTACAGCCACTCAAATAAGCATGTGAGAGCATGAATGGATAGCCAACAACTTATACAACAAGGAATCATCAAGAGCCACCCCAAAACTATCATGGATTTGCCTAGAACAACAAGCAAACATGGCATCTGGATATTACAGATTCCAAACTTAGTGAAATTTCACTAAGTGTTAAAACAGCAGTTTTTATCATGGCATCTTCGAGATCAAGTTTAAGTCACCTCAAAACTAAACAAGACAAGTGGTTGCACCACAGCAAAGTACACATGATGGTGAATCCAAAACATCTAAGCATGCATCAAGGGGACAACCATATCAATAGCAACGAGCTCCTCAACTAGGCATCTCGTAACAAGTTTAACAACATAACAGCCACTAGCACTTTTGCAACGGAGATAAACATGGCAAGATGAAATCTATCATGCAAGCTAAAGCAACCAACATGTAGAGCATAACATGATGAACACGTGGACATATCATTTGCATCATTTGCATAAACATGCACCAAGTTATCACATTGCAAAGATGGCATGAAAACAACTACTAACAGCAGTTTATAACAAGTAGCACTCTTCTCATGAAGATTAAAACATCTAGATGACCTCAAACATGCATGGCACAATGGAATAAAACGTAGTACAAGTCTCCACGAACATTTTGACATACATTTGCTCAAATCGGACCATCACACAAAAAGTTATCCACATTGCAAAACCGCATCAGACACTAAACTACCAGGGACTAATCTGTAAATATGCAGTTTTGGAAAAAAAAACTAAATTCGCAGAACTAACTAAAAAAACAGAGGCTGGGCCGAATCGGGGCGGCCTGGGCCTTACCAGAACAGGCCGAGGCCCAAGAAGCGGATGGGCAGGCCGGCCCGACGGGGATCGGCGGCTATCGGGCCCCCGCCCCGTCTAGGGTTTCAGGCGAGGTGTCGATCGGATCGGGGACTCCCGATCCAGCGGGCGGCGGCCGCCTCTGGCGTTCCCGCGGCGGCGGCGCGTCTCCCTGGCCCGGCGGCGGCGAGGCGGGGGAAGCCGGTGCCCTGGCCGGCGGGAGGGATCGGCGGCGAGTGGCCGGCGGGGCCTGACCGGCCGGCGGCGCAGGGCCGGCGCGGCGGCGGAGGCCGGGCGGAGGAGGGCGGTGAGGAGGCACGGCGGCGGAGCTCTCCGGCGAGCTTGGAGGCGGCGGATCGGAGAAGAAGCTCCGGCGAGGGGCGCCGGCGGCGGAGAAGAAGGCGGCGGCGAGATTGAAGATGACGCGCGGGGTCCGCGCGTCGGACGGAAGCACGGACGCGGTTCGGAAGCGCGACTGCAGCACTACGGAAGAATGGTTTTCTGGGACGTCGGAAGCACGGATTTTCAACGGTTGAAGCACCGCGGATCAACGGTGGAAGCACCGGCAGCACACTATGGAAGTATTAGGGTTTCAGACGCGAAAATTAGGGGAGATGGACGTTTATATAGGCACAAGGAGCTAGGGTTGTCCAAATGAGGTGAGGTTTTCAGCCACATGATCACAATTGGATGGCCTAGATGAAGGGAGGTGTTTGGGTAGGTTTGGTGGGCTGTTGGAGGGGTGTCTTGGGCCTCAAAAAGGGGGTACTTTCGGCCCACGAGAATAACTGTTGGAGCACCAAACGAACTCCAAACGCGACGAGATTCGACAGGCGGGTTACACACACCAAAACAACAACACACGACAAGCCTCACGCCAAACCGGAAACGTTACAAGGCCAAACACCAAAGTAGGCCTCGGGGATGCCACGGACACGTGAGAGAGCTCCGGAACTCAAAATGGACAACGGAAAGGAACGAGTGGGACCGGATGCAAACGACAACACAAATGCAATGCGATGCACATGACTACATGACATGAATGAATGCACACGCACACGACAAAAAGACGAAAACCCGAAAAGATGAAGAACCCGGAGTGGAACTGATGAAGCCAAAGATATTATATATTGCCCAAAAGGGAAAGTATTACATCCGGGGCATTACCAACTCTCCTCTACTACAAAAAGATCTCGTCATGAGATCTAGGACAGGAAGAAGGAAGGGTACTCGGAACGAAGGTGATCTTCTCGTTCCCACGTAGCTTCTCGGTCGGTATGGTGTGACCACTTGACTTTCAAGAATTTGATGGACTTGTTGCGGGTCTTGCGCTCAGTTTCTTCGAGAATAGCGACTGGGTGCTCTCGGTAAGACAAGTCTTGTTGAAGATCAATCTCCTCAAACGGAATGGTGCATTCAGGAGTCTTGAAGCACTTGCAGAGTTGAGACACATGAAACACATCATGAACATTGGCGAAGTTGGAAGGGAGCTCAAGTTGATAGGCTAGATCGCCTCTTTTGCCAAGGATCTTGAAAGGCCCGACGTATCTAGGAGCAAGATTTCCTTTGTTACCGAATCTTTGGGTTCCTTTCATAGGGGAAACACGGAGATAGACATGATTCCCAATGTTGAAGGCCAAATCACGATGCTTGCCGTCATAGTAGCTCTTCTGACGCGACTGAGCGGCCTTGAGATTCTCACGTATGACTTTGCACATTTCTTCGGCTTCTGAGATCAAGTCATTGCCAAGAAGTTGACGTTCGCCTGTCTCGGACCAGTTGAGAGGGGTACGGCACTTTCTGTCATAGAGGATTTCAAACGGAGCTTTGCCGACACTTGCTTGGAAGCTGTTGTTGTAAGAGAACTCGGCAAATGGAAGGCAATCTTCCCATTTCATGCCAAAAGATATGACACAGGCTCTGAGCATGTCTTCTAGAATCTGATTCACTCTCTCGACTTGACCGCTAGTCTGAGGGTGAAAAGCAGTGCTAAAACGAATCTTAGTGCCCATGGCAGACTGAAAGGAGTCCCAGAACTTAGAAGTGAACAAACTTCCACGGTCTGAGGAGATAACTTGAGGAATGCCATGTAAAGACACAATTCTGGAAGTGTACAATTCTGCCAGTTGTGCTGCATTGATGGATTCTTTGACTGGAAGGAAGTGAGCGACTTTGGTAAGCTTGTCAATCACCACAAAGATAGAATCATTCCCTCTCTTGGACTTACGAAAGCTAGTGACGAAATCCATTTCAATGTGGTCGAATTTTCACTCGGGAATAGGAAGAGGTTGGAGAAGACCGGCTGGACGTTGATGCTCTGCCTTCACTCTTCTGCAGACATCACATTCATTCACAAATTGGGCAATCTCTCTTTTCATGCGAGTCCACCAGTAAGATTGCTTGAGGTCTTGGTACATCTTGGAACTACCAGGATGAATGGAAAGGAGGGAATCATGTGCTTCATCCATTATGAGCTTCCTGAGATCACCTTTGGGAACCACAAGTCTGTCCTCAAAGAACAAGGTACCTCTCTCATCAACGCGATAGCACTTGTATTTTGGAGTACCCTTTGCAATACCATGTTTCACTTTCTGCACCATAGCATCACTGAGCTGGGCCTCACGGATCTGATCTTCCAAGGTAGGAGCAACTTGAAGATTTGCAAGAAAACCTTGCGGAACAACTTGGAGGTTGAGCTTCCTGAATGCTTCACAAAGCTCAGGCTGGAACGGCTTGATAAGAAGGCTGTTGCAATATGCCTTTCTGCTCAAAGCATCTGCAATCACATTCGCCTTGCCAGGAGTGTATTCGATGCTTGGATCATACTCTTGGATCATTTCGACCCAACGAGTCTGGCGGAGGTTCAGATTCGGCTGTGTGAAGATGTACTTCAAGCTCTTGTGATCGGTGAAGATGTCGACTTTTCTGCCCAACAGAAGGTGTCTCCACGTAATCAAAGCATGTACCACAGCTGCTAGTTCAAGATCATGTGTGGGGTAGTTCTTCTCACTTGGCTTCAGCTGACGAGAAGTGTATGCCACAATTCTCTTGTCCTGCATAAGCACACCACCAAGTCCTTGAAGAGAAGCATCACAGAATACTTCGTAGGGCTTGGACTCATCTGGAGGAGTAAGAACTGGAGCTGAGACGAGCTTTTCTTTGAGAGTTTTGAATGCCACTTCACAATCTGGAGACCAGTAGTACTTGACATTCTTCTGTAGCAAGTTGGAGAGAGGCTTGGCAATCTTGGAGAAGTTCTCAACGAACCTTCTGCAATAGCTGGCAAGACCAAGAAAGCTTCGGAGTTGCTTGACGTTCTGAGGAGGTTCCCAGTTGACAATTGCTTCAACTTTCTCGGGGTTTACCGCAATACCGTCAGCGGAGATGATATGGCCCAGATACAAGACCTTATCGAGCCAAAATTCGCACTTGGAGAACTTGGCATAGAACTTATGCTCACGGAGTCTGTCGAGAACCAGACGGAGGTGCTTTTCGTGATCCTCTTCGTTCTTGGAGAAAACCAAAATGTCATCCAGATACACAAGCACAAACTCGCCGGTGTAGGGGTTTAAAATGTAGTGCATCATTCTCGAGAAGGTAGGTGGAGCATTGGCGAGACCAAAGGACATGACTGTATACTCATAGGAGCCGTAACTCGTTCTGAAGGCAGTCTTGGGGATATCTTCTTCACGAATGCGAATTTGGTGATAGCCCATTCGGAGATCGAGCTTTGAGAACACTCTAGCTCCTTTGAGCTGCTCGAACAATTCGTTGATGTTGGGGAGCGGATACTTGTTCTTTATTGTCTTCTTGTTCAATGGCCGGTAATCGACGCAAAGGCGCTCCGTGCCATCCTTCTTCTTGACAAATAAGACACCACAGCCCTAAGGAGACGTACTAGGCCTGATCAGACCAATACGCTCATGTTCATCAAGCTGTTTCTTCAACTCCTTCAACTCTTTAGGAGAGAGCTTGTACGGACGCCGGCATGCTGGCTCAGTACCAGGCTCGAGTTCAATGACGAATTCCACTTGACGGTGTGGAGGCATGCCTGGAAGTTCTTCAGGAAAGACGTCTTCGTATTCGTTAACCACCGGAATTTGAGATATGGCATTCATTTCGCCCTTGTCCTTGAGAGAGAAAAGCCTAATTGTGTTATCCCTGGAGGCAAAGATAATCACATCATCATCGGAATGAGTAATCTTGACTTCCTTCTGTGCACAGTCAATTTGAGCATCATGCTGAGAAAGCCAATCCATTCCGAGGATAAGGTCAATGTCGGAATTTCCGAGAACCACCGGAGAGGCCAGAAATCGATAATCACCCATGCGAATAGAAACATCCGGAGCACATAATCTAGAAGTCATGCATTTTCCCGGAGAAATAATTTGTAACTCCTTTGGCAAGGCCATGGTACCCACATTGTACTTGGATGCAAATGGGAATGTCATGAAGGAATGTGAAGCACCCGAATCAAACAACACTTTTGCAGGAAAACAGTTCACTGGAAGATTACCCAATATGACATCAGAAGAATTCTCCGCTTGTGCTGCATTCATCAGATTCACCTTGCAGACTTCGGATCATGCTTGACAATAGCTGTACTGACAGGTGGAGGAGGCGGAAGGCGCCTTGGGTTGTTGCACTTGTTGGAATAATGACCCTTCTGGCCACACTTGTAGCAAGTGACCTCAGAAAGAGGACGAGTAGGAGGAACACTTGGTCTTGGAGCTTGGAACTGCGACTTGGACTGCTTGCTTGGGTTGGGTGGGTGGGAGAAACCACGACCACCAGCATTCTTGTTGTTGTTGTTGTAGGGAGCTCGGATCACAGGAGGAGGTGGAAGCCAAAATTTCTATTGCTTCGCGACCACTTGAGAAGATGAGGAGGAGTGAACGGCATCTCGGATCCTCTTTTTGGAAGCCTCCATCTTGAGCTGGGCTGCCTCTTGCTTAAGTGCCATGTTATAGAATTTGTCAAACTCATCAGGCTCGAACAAGGTGAGAGCAAGTTGAAGTTCATCCTTCAGACCTCCACGGAGCTGATAGATCTTGCTCTTGGCATCTGGGATGTCTTGCTTGGCATAGCGGGCAAGATTTTGGAACTTGACATTATACTGGTAGACAGTCATTGAGCCTTGCTTCAGGTTGCGGAATTGCTCACGCATACCCTCGATGACACTTGTTGGAATGTGGTGAGAGCGAAAGTCTTTGCAGAAATCATCCCAAGAGATCACACGCCCTTCTCTGGAGTCTTTGTACTGCTGCCACCAATCAGCTGCTTGGTCCTTGAGTTGGAAGGCTGCAAATTTCACATAGTCCTCAGGCCTGACATTGCTGCACTCAAAATGCTTCTTGATATCAGTAATCCAATCTTCAGCATCGAGAGGGTCGACACAGTAACTGAAAGCCTTTGGTTGATTGGCCAAGAACTGGTTGAGCGTAGCATGGTGCTGTTGGTTGAAGAAATTGCCTTGGTTCCCTAGAGCACCCTGATTTGCTTGATTTGCTTGCATTTGCTGCATCATCTGCATCAACATATGGGTGTTCTGGTTTGTAGTTTGCATAATCTCTCTCCAGGCCTCAGACGGAGGAGGAGGGGAAGGAGGACGGTCTGGAACCTCTTCACCCTCTGGGTTAGCGTTGGGAACCCGTTTCGGAGCCATCCTGAAATAGATGACCACCAATCAGCAATTTGATTGAAAGAAGGTATAAGCTGAAACAACAGATAGAAATGCAACATAGTCTTCACAAGAATCATTCGAACAAGAGGAACAAATGAAATTCTCAGCTTAATGATAACAACAATCTTCACGAGAAGCCACTGGGAGACAAAAGGTAAATAAGAAAAACACAAGGTACAGATGGAAAAAACACAAGATAGGAGCTTCGTTCGACATCTTTGTGCTGAAAGCTTATGGAATGTGTTACGAAAGGGTTTTGCAATCCCCGGATCAGCATAGCCAAGGACCCTTTAAGATGCAACTCCCGATTGGAACATCGGCCATAAAACCTCTTCACTCAATGTAGAACCCCGAACTCCGTAACCTGCATTCGTTGGAAGAATGCCTACGATCTACTGGATGAACCCACCTATTAATTTCCGAAAGTTTCCAGTTATGCAATCAGGTGTTGGGGATACAGGGGAAGCATCGCGCAACCAACTCTAATCCTACATCCAGCTGTATCCATCCTTCAACACATAACTAGTTGTTCTCGGAAACCGTCTACCTCGGACCTTCGAAAAGCATCCACTATACAAAGCTATGGCAATACTCCCGAACTACCTCCCCAGTACTGGGTGATGTCGAGGTTATCTTGCCACTAACCGCATAGGAGAGTTTTCGATGTCGGCCGTCTTAAGTACTCTAGAACTGTCGCGATATGCTTGTGACGACAATACCCCGAAGCTCAACTCCCCGGGACACTGCCACAACCCCTAATGTCAGGAGGCATCGAGAACAATATTCTCGTCACAAAGACATCGAAACAATCCCAACAATACTCGTGAGATTCCTAAAAAAATTGGTGCAATTTTTGAAAGTAGAAGAGGCAAGAGTAGTCGTCAGGAGTCCTCACCAGAATGAAAAGAGATGAGGAGCAAAAGAATTCCTACTCTCCGATATAAATATAGGACTCAAAACATTTTAAGTGTGTGCCTAGACTCGACCGTCAACGATTCGATCAATCAGTGGGGGCTTCTAGGTCGGAGAAGGCTATGAATACCAACTTGTAATACCCAGGATGGGACTATATCTCCTACGTGTCGAGGCACGACTTAAAGATATAAGCCCATTCTGGAATGATCGCAAGTTTGGTACATTTGCACATCTCATGTAAAAATAGGGATGGAAAACTGAAAAGATAGTTGGCTTACACTCGCCACGTCACACAAATTCATTACATATCCAATCATCATCCAAATAAACATCACATCCCATCTAAGGGTAAAGATCCAAATGACAAGATACCAAACATAACACAAAACCACAGGTTTAGATCGAATCCTAGTAGAAGCTCTACTGATCAACCGGATAGTTCACGTAGTAACGGCTACGCTCCTCGTCGTACTCCCAGTCTAGCTCAATGCCATCGCCTGTGTAGCTCACCATCGTACCTGCATCTGGTGTGTTGAAGTAACTGTGAGCCACAGAGGACTCAGCAATCCCGTTCCCGGGTAACACGACTATCCAAGCCTTGGGTGTGGAACAAGGCTGAAGAAAAGAAAACAAGAGTCTGCAGCAGCACTAGCCTAGCTTACGTAAAAGAGAGCGAGAAGAGAAGGTGCCTCGGTCGAGAGATGATCACGAAGTGATCCTAACTAGCAAGTCAAACATAACCCCACCGTGTTCACTTCCCGAATCCCTTTCGGAAAGTGACCGTCACGGTACTCACGCTGGTAGTGTATTGAGACATGGTGTCAAGTTTTCTACAACCGGATATTAACAAGCTCCCATCTGCCACATAACCGCGGGCACGGCTTTCAAAAGTTCATAACCCTGCAGGGGTGTTCCAACTTGGCCCATGACAAGCCCACGATCCGCGGAGTCGCAACTCCAAGGTGGGAAGACCCGAGTATTCTCGGAATCCCGTGCTCAAGATACTCCGACTAAGGTAAGGCTAATCCAGCAAATCCTCCCGGCGTGCCGACACCCTGACAATAGCCGCGCGTATCTAGTCTCAGGCCACGACCGGATGAGACGTCCTATAGGTGTATACCAATCCTCGAGTTTCCTCGTGGTGGCCCCGCAGTCCGCTCAGTTCGGACCAACACTCATGTGGAGCACTGGCCCGGGGGTTGTTGATTAAGAACTCAGGTTTGCAAGACCCTATGCAAGTTTTTAGGTTATTAGGCAAATAGTACCAATGTTGGGACTTGCTGGAAAAGACTTAGCACTTAGCGGTTTATCGAGGGGGTCCCATAACCCCTACCGTGTGAGGAACGCATAATCAAGGAACATAACACCGGTTTATACGGTTCCTAGGGCGGCATGAGTGGAACAAATCACCAAGCAAAAGGCTTAGCCTTCCACCCATTACCAATATATAGATGATTTCATTTAATAATTAATATAGTGTGATATCCCAACAAGCTTCAACAAAAAGCAAGAATCTTCATCTTCTCCTGCAACTAACAATGCTATAAGAGGGGCTGAGCGAAGCCTACGTATAGCCAATCAATGGTTTGCATAGGTAGGTTGGTTAGACAGGTTCATGGTTACAATAGGAGGCTGACAGGAAAAACATGGGCATCGAGGCAAAACTATAGATCGAGACTTCTAGCAATAGGAAAAGCTAGTAATGTTTTCGGGGTTCGGTCATCTTGCCTGAAGAGTTGTCGATGGGATCGTAAGAGGGGTCCTCGTTCTCAACCTCGGTAGTAACCTCGTGCTCGTACTCGTACTCGGTCTCAGCTTCCGACTCTCCTCAAACACAAGAACACAAGGCAACGAATCAAACAAGATGCAATGCGCAGAAAAATTACTGGATGCATGACTGATGCACTATGGAAGCAAAACAGATGCACTATGGAAGCACAGAAAGTCTACCTAGGAAGCACAGTGTTACAGCACAACAATATGCATCAAGCAAAATGCTTCAAAACATGATAACATGAGGTTATTATGAATCTACATGCAAAAACACACAAGTTACATATAGGACTTTCTCAAAACAGAGCAACGGGCTAAAAGATACACCCGAAACAATAAACATGCACAAGCTGAAAATAACAGCCACATAGCAACTTCGGGGCAAGAAATAAATAGTCTACATCACTCAAACATCATGGCAATGAGCATGGACATAAACTAGACATATCCTACAGCAAACAAATCCATTGGAGCATCCCCAAAGGAGCCATGGATCAATAGCAACAACCTATGACATTTTGAACTTGACAACAAAATCCTGACAGCAGTAATTTGTTGCAACTTGGGAGCAAGAGTTAAATATGCTACAGCCACTCAAATAAGCATGTGAGAGCATGAATGGATAGCCAACAACTTATACAACAAGGAATCATCAAGAGCCACCCCAAAACTATCATGGATTTGCCTAGAACAACAAGCAAACATGGCATCTGGATATTACAGATTCCAAACTTAGTGAAATTTCACTAAGTGTTAAAACAGCAGTTTTTATCATGGCATCTTCGAGAGCAAGTTTAAGTCACCTCAAAACTAAACAAGACAAGTGGTTGCACCACAGCAAAGTACACATGATGGAGAATCCAAAACATCTAAGCATGCATCAAGGGGACAACCATATCAATAGCAACGAGCTCCTCAACTAGGCATCTCGTAACAAGTTTAACAACATAACAGCCACTAGCACTATTGCAACGGAGATAAACATGGCAAGATGAAATCTATCATGCAAGCTAAAACAACCAACATGTAGAGCATAACATGATGAACACGTGGACCTATCATTTGCATCATTTGGATAAACATGCACCAAGTTATCACATTGCAAAGATGGCATGAAAACAACTACTAACAGCAGTTTGTAACAAGTAGCACTCTTCTCATGAAGATTAAGACATCTAGATGACCTCAAACATGCATGGCACAATGGAATAAAACGTAGTACAAGTCTCCACGAACATTTTGACATATCATTTGCTCAAATCGGGCCATCACACAAAAAGTTATCCACATTGCAAAACCGCATCAGACACTAAACTACCAGGGACTAATCTATAAATATGCAGTTTTGGAAATAAAACTAAATTCGTAGAACTAACTAAAAAACAGAGGCTGGGCCGAATCGGGGCGGCCTGGGCCTTACCAGAACAGGCCGAGGCCCAAGAAGCGGATGGGCAGGCCGGCCCGACGGGGATCGGCGACTTTCGGGCCCCCGGCCCGTCTAGGGTTTCAGGCGGGGCGTCGATCGGATCGGGGACTCCCAATCCAGCGGGCGGCGGCGGCCTCTGGCGATCCCGCAGCGGCGGCGCGTCTCCCTGGCCCGGCGGCGGCGAGGCGGGGGAAGCCGGGGCCCTGGCCGGCGGGAGGGGTCGGCGGCGAGTGGCCGGCGGGGCCTGACCGGCCGGCGGCGGAGGCCGGGCGGAGGAGGGCGGTGAGGAGGCGCGGCGGCAAAGCTCTCCGGCGAGCTTGGAGGCGGCGGATCGAAGAAGAAGCTCCGGCGAGGGGCGCCGGCGGCGGAGAAGAAGGCGGCGGCGAGATTGAAGATGACGCGCGGGGTCCGCGCGTCGGACGGAAGCACGGACGCGGTTCGGAAGCGCGACTGCAGCACTACGGAAGCATGGTTTTCTAGGACGTCAGAAGCACGGATTTTCAACGGTGGAAGCACCGCGGATCAACGGTGGAAGCACCGGCGGCGCACTGTGGAAGCATTAGGGTTTCAGACATGAAAATTGGGGGAGATGGACGTTTATATAGGCACAAGGAGCTAGGGTTGTCCAAATGAGGTGAGGTTTTCAGCCACATGATCACAATTGGATGGCCTAGATGAAGGGAGGGATTTGGGTTGGTTTGGTGGGCTGTTGGAGGGGTGTCTTGGGCCTCAAAAAGGGGGTACTTTCGGCCCACGAGAATAACTGTTGGAGCACCAAACGAACTCCAAACGCGACGAGATTCGACAGGCGGGTTACACACACCAAAACAACAACACATGACAAGCCTCACGCCAAACCGGAAACGTTACATGGCCAAACACCAAAGTAGGCATCGGGGATGCCACAGACACGTGAGGGACCTCCGGAACTCGAAACAGACAACGGAAAGGAACGAGTGGGACCGGATGCAAACGACAACACAAATGCAATGCGATGCACATGACTACATGACATGAATGAATGCACACGCACACGACAAAAAGACGAAAACCCGAAAAGACGAAGAACCCGGAATGGAACTGATGACGCCAAAGATATTATATATTTCCCAGAAGGGAAAGTATTACATCCGGGGCATTACAGAACCGATAAACCGGTGTTATGTTCCCTGATTTTGCGTTCCTAACGCGGTTGGGGTTTATGGGCCCCCCTTGATAGTTCGCTTTGAATAAAACTCCTCCAGCAAGGCCCAACATTGGTTTTACCATTTGCCTAATAGCTAAAACTTGCATAGGGACCGGCTAGCACCTGAGGACTTAATTTACAACCCGAACCAGTGCTCCTCAGGAGTGTTGGTCCAAACTAGGCCGCCTGCGGGGCCGCCTTGGGGAAACTCGAGGTATCTGGTTTTACCCGTAGCTTGACCTATCCGATCGTGGCCTGAGACGAGTTACGCGCGGCTCCTATCGGGGTGTTGGCACGTCGGGAGGTCTTGCTGGACTTGTTTTTCCATTTTCGAAATATCTTGTGCATCGTGATTCCGAGTCTGATCGGGTTGTCCCTAAGATAAGAGGTATTACCTCTGCTTATCGTGAGCTTGTGATGGGCTAAGTTGGGACATCCCTGCAGGGTTATGATCTTTCGAAAGATGTGCCCGTGGTTATGTGGCAGATTGGAGTTTGTTAATATTCGGTTGTAGATAACTTGACACAAAAACTCAATCAAAATACACTACCGTGTGAGTAGTCATGATGGTCTCTTTTCGAGTGAGTTCGGGAAGAGAACATGGCTGGGTTATGAATGACTCGTAGGTAGACAGGATCACCTAGTGATCATGACTAGTTCACGATTGTTGGCTTTGACTTCTCTTCTCGCTCAGAAAGTTCGTAAGCTATCCACCTCATCTACGCTTAGAGCTTGTTGTAGCCCACTTTATACCTTCTCCTCACCAAAAGGAATTGATAGTTTTGATACCCGGGAGTGGTATTGTTGAGTCCTCGTGACTCACTGTTTTACTACGCAAACAGGTGCAGGTACCTCCGAGTTTGACGCGGGAGATGTGCAAGAGTTTCAGTGGGAGTTTGATGAAGAGCATGGGCGTATGTACGCGACATACCCCGATGATCAGTAGTGGTTCCTACTTGGGCCAATCAGTATTAGCATGTGTGGTATCTTATTCTTCGTTTGATTTCGTCTATAGTCGGACTCTGTGTTCTCTGGATGAATGTATGTTTATTGTAATAATTGTGTGACGTGGTGAGTGTAAGCCAACTATTTATATCTCTTTCATCCTGTTCATTACATGGGTTGTGTAAAGATACCACACTTGAGACCATTCCAGAATGCGGTTATGACTCTATGTCGTGCCTTGACACGTAGGAGCTATAGCCGCATCCTGGGCGTTACAAGTTGGTAATCAGAGCCTTCCCAGACCTAGGAGCTCCTGCTTGATCGAACCGCTGCTGATGTTGAGTCTAGAAACAAAAATTGTTTTGAGTCTTAGGAATATATATATCGGAGAGTAGGAATTATGTTACTCCTTATCCCCTTTGTCGCTCTGGTGAGGACTCCTGACATAGAAGTTTTGACTTCCTATCCTCTTTTTCACCAAAAGAAAAATTAGCACACAGGTATTGTTGGGATCGTTTCGATATCTTTGTGACGAGGATTCTGTCTTGGTGCCTCCCATCTGTTGGGGGTTAGTCCCGGGGAGTTGAGCTCTGAGGTCTTGTCGTCACAATTGTATCGTTGCAGTTCCGGAATACCAGAGGTGGCCGACATCGAAAACTCTTCTACGTATGTCTGGTGGTGAGATAACCCCGACGTCACCCAATACTAGGGGGGTAGTTTGGGAGTATTGCCACAGCTAGTATAGCAGATGCTTTTCGAAGGTCTGAGGTACACTGTTTCTGAAGGTGCTTGGTTATGTGTTGACGGATGGATACAGCTGGATGGAGGTATTGTTAGTTGGGTGAGATATTGTTCTTCCCCTGTATCCCCAACACCATATTGCATAACCAGAAAGCTTCGGGAATTAATATGTGGGAATTTAAGTAACTCTTAGGTATTCTTCCAACGAATACATGATATGTGGTTGGTGTTCAACGTCTAGTGAATCGCTTGTCACGGTCGATTTTACACTAGTTACGTTGCGTCTTAAAGAATCCTTGGCTATGTTGATTCGGGGATGCAATGTCCTTTGTAACGTCGTGCCCAGGGGGCCTCATCACGAAAACATTGGACGGAATCTCTATCATATGTTTGTTCCGGCTTATTTTACAAGCCAAATCCTTTGTTTTGTTTTGAGTTGTGGTATTCGAGTTGCTTCGATGTCAAGTGTTGATTCCTTTCCTTTCCTAATCAGTGTTCTCATATTTCTATGAGAGTGCTAGTCCTTCTTGATCATTGAGATTGTCATGTCAACCAGTGTGCTTCTCTTCAAGTTAATCCAATCTCTTCAACATTTGCAAGATCAACTCTCAGTCGTTTCTCAACGGTGTTCACTCCATTCGTCCCAACTTGTCTTTATTTTTCCCACCCTCCCACCCTTTTTTTATTTATGGACCCAGAAATCTCAAGTAAAGTATCCATTTTATTCATGTGAAGTCTCATCATCAATTTTTCTTTAATGTTTCATCCGGTGATTCTCCGGAAAATGCTCAGGAGTTTCAAGTTTATTATTCTCTATTTCTTGTTTCTTCTCCGGTGGACTAAATCCAAGCTTCGGTGTTGATCATATCTCTTCCTCTTGTTTCACATGTATTCACATGTTGGAATTTCTTATCCAAAGTATCTCTTGTTTATTAAACTCCCTCTAATTCTTCTCCAGAGTGCTGAAGATATCTCGGAATATTTGTCCTTCGATTCTAGATCCGTTTTAACCGTTTTGAGGTTGTTACCTCATTCAAGCCATGTAATTCAACCAGTGTAATCTCTCTAATAAAAATCATTCAACAGTGTTTCTTTTGAGTGGGCCCTAACCCACAGGTCTTTCCCAAGATCTTACCTAACTCCTCTAATTATCCAGAGTTATTATGGAATTCTTTTCAAAGTGTGACATAAGTATGGATTCCATCAGTCATATGCCTTCTCCCAGATCGCTTTCAAATTCTTTTCATGCTTGGTTAAACCTTCAATCTTTTCATTCTTCCGGAGTATCTCACAAATTCTTCATGGTATTCTCGTCGTCATTCTCAACATTTGAAGACCAAAGAAGAGTTTTCCTCTAAATCTTTTCTTACCCATCTGAAGCATTTCCTGAATTCTTTCCATTGTGATCCTCCGAAGGCCATCATTTCATAAGATTTCTTCGTTCTTAGTTTTCAACTTCGTCCTCCAACTATTCTTAATTGATGCCTCTTCGTTGGTCTACATATTCTTTCGGTGCATCATTGAAGTATTCATTAGTCAGCTTGTGATCCCTTCGTTCTTTTGTATCTAAGTTTCCTCAAGTGCCTTTGTTCATTTTCTAATTCTTTCCAGTGATTCTTTCTCTTTTCTTCATTCGTTTCAATTCTTACGGTGGTTCATTGGACATTCCTCTTCCTACATTATCATATCATTTCACTCGTTCTTCCCAAATCCTACCGGTGGTTTGTTTAAGATTTCCCAAGTTGAGCTATATCTCTCATCAATCTTTGTAGAAGAATAAGTAGCATGCCTATCCATTGCTTCTCATCAATTTAAGTTGATGAAGGGTAAGCATAACATAATTCTTATTCTTATTCCTTCAATTCATTCGTCTGGAGTTTGTTCATGATATCAAATTCATGGTTGCTCGTCTTTTTTTCGGAGTTCCAAAGTCTCTCAATTTTCTCATCGCGAAGCTTCATCTAATCATTGCAAGGCTTCAATCTTATTCTTTTGATCCTTCACTTCTCATCCTTTTGTTACCGGAGTTCTTCTTGGTGCTTCATCATGATTTAATTCATCCTCGAAGTGTTCTTCAAGATTGTTGTTGGAGGAGCTCAAGTATTCTTCATCGTGCATTCCGAAGTGCAATTCTTTCTACCTTATCGTTTGAGGTGGTGGTATGTCATTTTTGACAATTTCCCTTCATGGTTCATGATTCACAAGTTGTCAGGCATGAGATATTAAAACCCATCATTTTGTCTTCGTTCAAGAGATCTTTCGACCATTCAACTTATTCGTTGGAGTTATCTTGGGTTATATTTCACTTAAAGTTTTCCCTAAGGATGTTGCTATTTATGGTGCTTATAAATTACCCAAGTTCTTCATTTATCTTCCCAGTGAAATAATTTTTTCGTCTCCTTGGTTATCTCAATCCAATCAAATGTTCTCTGTTAGTGGTCGGTTGTCACCTCATAACTTTGGGATGTTTTCCATAAGCCCATGAGAAGCCTATCTTTTCATTGTTGATTCTTCCAACAACTCCGCTCAACCCTTCTCCGTAAGGTTACTCTTCCAGTTTATCATTGTGGTGAATGATATCATGTTCTTCTCCGTTCATTTTATTCTATTATTTCATTCGGGAGGGATTGTGATATTGCTCTCTTTGACAATCATCTCGTTTTTTCAAGATCGTGTTCTTTTCCTTTCTGGTCCAATTTAACAGGAGTGTTGTGTCCTCCATTCAAGTTCTCTCATCTTATCAAGTTTTGCCTCTCTTTTCAACCGGAGTGATGTCTGAAATCCTTCTTACCCCTTGTGCCATTCTTTCAATTGTTTCGGAGGCAATGTATTGTTGATTTAATCAACTACCATCCCATCTTGTCAAGTTCTTGTTAAATTCCTTTCATTTTCAGTCGGAGTGCTGTCGAATTCTTCTTTCCTTGCTTCTCTTCAGCCAGAGTGGTTTCAGAGTCTATATTATTCCTTGAGCTCTCGGTTCTTGTCGTATTACTTATTCCTCTTGTCTATTGGAGTGTTTCAATTTCTTTCATCTCCGTCGTGTCATTTCTTCAGGTTTTCAACCTCTCAAGGTTCGTGGTTTCACTCGTTTGTCGAAGAAGCAACTTTGTTTTACCTCTTCCTTATCCTCTTCTATCCGATGCCATCTCCAGGATCTCGGGTCGAGATCCTCTATTAGTGTGGGAGAGTTGTGACGCCCCAAGACTGACGCTCCAGAAGACTTCCAACTATTCCAGGTTTCGTCGTGTGTTTCATTTGCGCATTGCATCATGCCATCATGCCATCATGTCATTTAATTTTAAAACCCAACTAAGTAAACTGCATAGATCTTTTGATCTATTTAAAGCATGCCAACAATTCTCTTCCCAATTACCGAGGTTCCTCCAAAAAATTCAACATTTTTGGACACCTCAAAAAGCAAGTCTGTCGGATGTGGGGTTCCAGCAAAACCCTTAAGCTTCGAACTCTGGGGTGCGCACGAAGATCTCTCCTTCCGCCCTAGCTCGTCTACTCAACAGCCCTAAGCCCAGCTCGTCAGATCTGATGAACAAGAGACACAAGATTTATACTGGTTCGGGCCACCGTTGTGGTGTAACACCCTGATCCAGTGTGGTGTGGTGGATTGCCTTGTAGGCAGAGGAAGAACTAGTACATGGACGAACTGCCTCCTGAGGAGAGGTGTTCTTGAGATCGGGTGAGCTTGTGGTGTGTGTGAGGTCTCAATATGGTATCTGATCCTCCCGATGGTGGTGGCTAGTCCTATTTATAGTGGCCCGGGTCCTCTTCCCAAATATTGAGAGGGAAGGAATCTCATAACGGCCAAATTTGATAGGGGACAGCTAGTACAAGCTATCCTGAGAAAAGGTGGTCTTCGCTGCCAAAGGCTCTGGTGGTGATGCCGCCGTGGGCTCCGCGATGACCTCTGTCATGATGTCCTGTTGGTCTTGGTCTCGTTGCACCGATATGGAAACCTTTTCCTGACGCCTCGGGACTCCTCGCCTGCACCTGCTCCTTTAGCACCAAGGATGAAACTGGCATTCTGCACCCGCTAGCGCCCACCTGGCATCGGTCGTCATTGCTCACGTGACGAGGACCTCGCGAGGCGACCCTCACCTTGATATCTCCGATCCTCACGAGCCGGCCTGGCGAGGCCGCCCCATGGGATGCCTTGTGTTGTCCGCCTCGCGAGGCTTGGCCCCTCGCGAGGGTCTTGAGTGGTTGCTGAAGATGATGGGCCATACCAGGCTACCTTGTGAGCCACGCTCTGGGCCGTAGGCAGGCAAGTCTGGGTACCCCCTTTCCCAGAACGCCGATAGTAGCCCCCGGGCCTAAGGTGTGCTCGGGCTTGGCTTTGCGGCGAAGCCAAGGGCCAAGTGTGAAGCGCTGCGGGCCCCAAAGCATGTGGTCCTGACTGACGCGTGGCGATTGACGGGACGTGGGCATCTCCACTTCGCCATATAGCCTCGATTTTTGCCCGGCCGGGCGGCCACTGTTACCTGCTCAACTCTGCTTCCTCTGTCAGTGGCGCGCCCAGCGGTTTCTTCATCTCTTGAATCTCCTTCCTCGGATTGATCCAACACCAAACTCATCCACCGCCATGGCTTCTGGTAGAGAGACAGAAGAGGGAGCGGAGCCCAGTGCCTCGGCTTCTTCATCGCCCGTCTTCATGCCCGCCACCGAGCAGTCGGTGGTGAGTAATGAAGAGATGATGGAGAACGTGCGCCCGGCGCTCGCCGCCGTCTCCAACGAGTGGGGGAGACGATGGCCTGGCCTGCTTCTCGCATCGCGATTGACAGGTCCGCCACCGAGGTCCCCTTCATCTTAACGCCCTTTGGACTGGCATGATTCCTCCCTTCTCCGAAATCTTCAACGCGGGTGCTATCGCACTATCAAATCAGCGCGCTGCATCTTGACCCTCAGTCCATCATCCTCCTTGTTGTTTTCACCTTCGTCTACGAGGCCATGGTGGGCATTGCTCCCTCTGTGGCCTTGTTCCGCCACTTCTTCTCGCTCCATCTGACGGACGCGCTCCAATGCTCTGGGTGCGTGTCCTTCCAAATCATTGCGGCGACGGCCGGTGTGGGTATAGACTTTGACCTTGAGCCAATCGTTGGCAGCTATCAAAAGCAGTGGGTGTTCGTCGACATCGGGGTGTGCAGCCCCCTGCTGCTCTCACCTCGGAACCCGGACGCTCCGAGCACCAGCTGGGGTCACATGAGGCTAGCTAGTCCGAAGCTAGCTCTTGTTTGCTTCCGATTCGCCAGGCTGCGAAGGCTTGGTGTGACGGCCCCGATGGTGGTGAGGGAGTTCATCCAATGCCGTCTCACCCCACTCCAGCGCCATTCTCGGCCGATGTGGGCCTTCTCCGATCATGGGGACCGCATGAAGCTCCAGGAGCCCACCCTTCTTCACGAGGCACGGCGCACGGTGCTCAAAATCTCGACGGGTGATCCATCGCCAGCTCGCCTACCGCAGGAGGGCTGCCTCATGTACTATTGCTCAAACAGGATGGAGTTCATGAGGCAAATGCCCTTTTTCGACGAATGGGGACTTCGCCCGCCCGGGCTTGTTGGATCTCGCGAGAACCCAGTCTGTGTGGCTCCCTCGCCTATTGCCGCTGAGGTGGTCGTCCCGGAGGTGGGTGCCGGGACAACTGATGCTGAGTGCTGGTGGTACTGTAGCCTTTGTACCGGCACCTCCTGAAGTTCCTGAAGTGCCGCCCTCCGGAGTTCGAGGGAGTCGCCCAGAAGGAGTGGTTGGAGTGCAAGTGCCGCCGGATGCTCCTAAGGCCGAAGCCCATGTGGGCTCTTCGCGTCGTCCTGAGGGGGGTGCTGGTGCCTTTGGGGGCGCCTCGACGGGAGGCGCCTTGGTTGAGCCCGATGTTGCCGACCGCTTCCGGGGCTTCGGCCGGCTCCGGCCGAATTTCGAAGTTCTCCGCAAGAGGGGGAGGGTCCCTGGCGATGGTGACCCTGTTCCCCGACCGCTGAAGCTGAGGAAGTTCATCGCCATAAAGGAGTGAGTAGCTTGCCCTTGTGACCTCTTGTGTGTTGCCTTCCTTCCTGACTGTGATTCCTCACGACCCCGCCTGCATAGACTACGACTCCCACCGAGGAGCGGGCCCCTGCGGCCCCGAGCCATTCGCCTGCTCGGGGTGCCCCTGGGCGATGCGCCTCCCTGTTCATGAGGCCATTCACGAGGCCGAGCACTCTAGCTTGGCGCCTCGACCCCGCGCTCTTGCCATTCCTTCGCCGTGACCCCGCCTGGGGACTGGGGAGTGTGCCAAGGGCTCCCCCCATGGTTGTTGAATGCGCCGGGGCCACTTCGGCTCTAGCGCCTTCTTCAGGCGGTCGGTCCCAGCCCCTCCGGGGCCCGGCCGAGGCCCGAGAGATACCTGGGGCGGAGGAGATCCTGATTCCGCCTCCGAGGGGGGACGGGTCTCCTCACACTTCTTCAACTGCTCCTTGTGCCGAGGATGGCCCTAGTCTCCTGCTCGAGTCGGTGCGCAGGCGCGGAGCTACCCGCCGCGAGCTTCTCCGGGAGGCGGCGGACGCGTTGGGCCGGCTTGGGAAGGAGCTTGATGGGGCTGACACTTGTCTCGATGCTGAAGGTCTTCAACTGTTGGATGAGTGGCGCCTGCTAAGGCTGGCCATCAACCTCGGGCGCCTCCAGCATGAGAGCGCCAGCGCGAAGGCAGATGCGTCCCTTGCCGCCTCGCGAGAGGCCTGCGCCCAAGCCATGAAGGAGGCCCGGGATGCTGACGCCCGTCGTGAGGCCGTGGAGAGGCGCCTCCTGGAGCTTCAGGTCTTGAACGCCGACTTGTAGGACCGCGCTGAGGTGCGTACGGCCACCCTGGCGTCGATGCGGGGGATGCCCCTCGAGGAAGCGGAGGTCTTGAGGCGCAAGGAGGCGCTGATGCTGGAGGCCACGGAGCGCAGCCTAGAGCTTGAGCGGCTAGAGGCGGGAGAGTGCCACGTGACCCTGGCTGAGGACGCCGTCTCTGATCGCGAGTCTAGGGTCCAGGAGGAAATCGACCGGAGGGTGTCAAAGGCCCGCGCAGACCTCGCCGAGGGGTATAACTTGAAGTTGGAGTTCCAGCGAGCGGAGGCCGACGGGAGGACAGCTGCCCTTAGGACGAGGCTGAGAGAAGCAGAGCTGCGCGAGAGGGCCGCCACGGCAGCCCAGTCTTCCGCCCAGGCCTGGTTGGCCTCCGTGCAGGCAGAGCTGGCCTCGCTTCGGAGACAGGTTGATGAGGTCTCGGTCCTTGCACGACAGCACGAGGACGAGGATGACCGTCGACCTGTGCTGCAACATGAGCATGGCCCCATGTTGCGGACCCTTCGATCGAGGGCGAACCGGGCACTCGAAGCTATCTATGAGGAGAACGCCCCCGACCCCCATGTCGAGGACTACGTTGGTCATCTTGTTTTCTTCACTGAGATCGTGACGTGCCTGGAGAATCGGGCCATGAGGGCCCACCGCCTCGTTGAGGAGAAAAGCCGGGGCCTCCTTGGTCATGCGTTCTCCCGAGTCTTCAGCTACATCCAGAGCATGGATCCTGACTTTGACTTCGATGCTGCCATTGCCCCCGTGCTTGAGGTTGTCCGAGGCAACCTGGTGCACTGGGTGGACGACCACATGGATGCCCTAGTCCAAGCCTTCGCCACCGATGATGATGATGTCGTGGTCATGGCGGATGAAGGAGGCGTGGTCGAAGACGCTGGAGACGTGTCCAGCGACAGCATTGGCAGCGCATATGAGGGTGGCTCGGACGGCTCGGCGAGTGACATGTCCGATTGAGCCTGTATTCTTCTGACCTGATCCTGCACGTGTAAACTTGCAAAGCGCCCGGTGGGGTATGAGAGCTTTTTTACGGGGGAAGCCCCCTATGTGTGTAAATCAGTATTCCGTTTTCCTCCCTTTTGTCTCGTGACTGAATCCGAACCTGAGGTGTGTGTCCTCAAGCCTTTCTAGCTTAGCTGTTGTAGCGCCTTATCTAGATCTTCCCTGTCTTCATGAGGGTTATGAGGTCGTGGGACCGTAGGCTTCCTGAGCACTGCTTGGCCCTGCTCCGGGGAACAGGGCCAGTGGCGTTCCGTTGGCCGCGGCAGGATGCCTACTGGGCACAACTGCGGCGCGTAGACTATTGCTCCGAGAGGGTCCTACCGAGGTTGTAGTGGCATGCAAAGTGGGATTGGCCTTCCAGCCCCCGGGCCTGAGGGCTCGGGGTAAGATTTTCGAGACAGCTAGAAGTGGCAAAATCCAACAGAAATCAAAGAAAACTCCCCCCCCCCGTTTTGGCAACAAGCGAGACTTCAAATTCAACTCGAAAGACGCGGTGAATCCAATTACAAAAAGGAAGGCGAGGAAAGCAAATAGCCGCTTCCGGCTCCTATCTAGTCTTCAGTCTTCTCACCAGTGCGGAGCTAAGTGTTGCCACTAGGGCATGGGAGGGAGCCCCCGAGGCCCAAGGGCGGCTCTCCGGAGACTCCGGGGCGTGTACAGCCCCAGTCATTGTTACGTGAGAGGGTCACGGGCGGAGATCTTCATAGGCATGAGCCTTACTTCATATCGCCAGACGAGGGCCCCGCCTTGCGCCACCCTCGACCTCCGTTGGGGCGACAGGAAACCAGGACAGGACCAAGGAGGCAGAAAGGCGACGCGAGCAGTGCCCTCGGTAACCACGGGCCCTCTGCCAGGGGGGAAGCTTGGCGAGGCTCGCCCCGATAGAGGACCAACTTTCGCATACTTCCCTGCTCCTCGCGCCGCTGGGGAGGCCGCAGCTCTAGGCCTTCTACGCGCGCAGCCCCTAGCGTTTCGCTCCGATTGAGGGCGGAGCGGTCGCTCTCGGGTCGTCGACCATCATCGTGGTCTAGTTCACCTGCAGTCCATGGTTAGTGTATGCCTGCTGCTGTGATACTTGCGGTGCTCTATCATCGTCACTGAAGGGGTCCACGGCGTCCCCGGGTGGCCCACGGTAATCATCTTCCTCGTGAGCCTCGCTGTTCCATCCCGGCCCGTGGAGAGCATTGGGGCCCTCCCCGAACACGTATGCCAGGTCCACCATGTGGGGCACATAGGCTTCGTCTGTAGCCCCACCAAGGGCGCAGCCCCCGTGCCCCATGCCTTGAGCCCCTGGTTGCAGCATCTGGTTTTGGCGCCCGCTGGGTTGAACCCCGTCGTACCCTCTCGAAGGGCCGCCGGCGTCTGCTCTTGCCGGTGATGAGGTTGTTACAGCCGTAAGGAGGGCACCAGCACACCTGCTGGTGTCACCGGGTCTTCCAATCGTTCCAGAGGGTGGCAACGCCGATCGAGGGCTCACCAGCGCCCCACCTGCAACCTGCGGGGGTGAGGAGCAGAACGGCAGTGCGCCTCCGCAAGCGCAGCCCAGTAGCTCAGCGACGCGTTCTAGCAGCATGACGCGGCCGCTCTCGGCCAGCATGCACCGTAACAGTTCCCGCGCCACGATGAGCGCAGCCCTCGTGTTCGCCTGCTCCCGTCGGGTGTAAGGTGCCATCGCGGCGGTGTGGTTTGTAGAGCGCGCGCGCCGGGACGCCGAGGCGGTGGCCCCCGGCCCGCGCCGCCCGCGGCCGGCGGCGCTGGGTGGTGTTGGGGCAGCCTGGAGCGCATGGTTGATGACCCACAACCGTAAGGGATCTATTGCAGCGTTTTCGATAAGTAAGAGTGTCGAACCCAACGAGGAGCAGAAGGTATTGATAAGCGATTCTGAGCAAGAAATTACTGCAAGCACTGAAAGATAACTTTTTAGGGGTTTTCTTGATATAAGCAACAGGAAAGTAAAAGCAAGCAAAGTAAAAGGCACTGAGAGTAACAAGTGGCCCAATCCTTTCTGAGCAAAGGAGAGGCCTAGCAACTAAACTTATAAAGGCTAAAGCGTTCCTGAGGACACACGGGAGAGGTAGTCATGTGCTTTCGCCATATTCCGTATCGGTACTATGTTATGTGTTGATAAGTGTTGAGTGGGTGGATCTATGCTAGTACACTCTCTAGACTAAGATGAGTGCACTCTTATGATTAAACACCTTGCAAGCATCCGCAAACACAAGATAGTATTTAAGGCAAAAGCCTAACCATAGCAATACGATCGATGATCCATCGTTCCCTTGTGCAAAAGCGTACGAACTGGGGTTCAGGTTTCTGTCACTCCGGCAACCCGCCGTAAGCATTCTTTGTACACAATGTATTCCCCTAGGTCCTTAATAAGGCGAAGTGTTGAGTGTTCAACTCACACAACACCACTAGTAGAATGACAACACAACTTAAGTATCAAACAACACATATTACTTCAACAGCATATGACTACTAACAACAAGACTTTTCCCATGTCCTCAAGAACTAGGGTAACTACTCACAAGACATAAAAGAGATCATGATCAGTGGAGATAAATGGATGATAAACAATCTGGACATAATGACATTTCTCCAACAAAACTCAATAGCATTCACCACAAAGTAGTAATCAACACCGATGGAGTAGAGAGGATAGGTAGTACGAGTTACAACACAAGTTGCAATTGTGAGATGAGATTTGGATGAAGATGGAGATGGTGCTGATGTTGGGGATGATGTTGATGATCATCTCGATGATGCCCGTGATGATGGTGATGACGATGGTGATGATCTCCCCTTCCGGGAGGTGATCTCCCCGGCGAAATCTGCCCGCCGGAGATGGCTTTTTCTTCTCTGTAGGTTTCCGCCACGGAGCGGCGGCGGAACTCCGTAAAAACTCTCGTCTTTAGGGTTTTCGGATAACGGAGAGTATATAGGCAAAAGGGGGCAGCCGGAGGTGGGCCAGGGGCTCCAGGCGCCCCCCCCCCCCCGGCGCGGCCAGGGGGGGCGCGCCCCCAGGGCGCCTGGACACCCTGTGGCCCCCCTCTGGTTGCCCTTTTGCGTGCCTTCGTGATCCGTCTGGAAAATACCCCCTGTCGATTTTCAGGTAATTTGGAGGTATTCTTCTTCAGCAACTCAGCGTCCACTTTTTACTGCTGAATCTTGCGTCTGCTGCTTCGGCATCGGAAAGTTGCAAACTGTGTAAAATAGGCAAAAACAACATAAGAACATCATCGTAACGTGAAATATATCAATGAATAAGGATAAATTACGATATAAAATAGTGATGCATTTTGGACGTATCAACACCCCCAAGCTTAGACCTCGCTTGTCCCCAAGCGAATACTGAGCTCGGTAAACCTGTCCACAAGTTTAGAGAGTGAAGTGTCGATAAATAGAATACGGACAAGAAGCATCACAGTTTCTTCACCAACTCAAATATCCTCAAAAACAATCTTCAACTCATAAGGCCCTTATAAAAGAGTGGTAACACTTATATTCGGAAGTAGGGCTAAGGAAACTCATCAAATCATGGCAAACATGTCCTTTGGTCAAAGAACAACAAATAGCTTTAACTTTTGCTCTTTCTCTTTATGTTTTGATGAGATTAATTGAAGCTTTTGAAAGAACATGTTATTAGGCAAGAAGTGAAAGTGTTAACACAAAGGAAGATGTTTGCCTTAGCTGGGCTTGACAAACAACTTAATTATCAAATGGTAATGTCAACAAGGATATGATATGACAAATCTTAATGCAACTTTATATGATGGAATCCTTGTCAACATCAAATGTCTGCTCTCTTTAAGAATAGAAGGAAGTAGGAATAACTGACTCAACCTAAAATTAAAAGATAGGCCCTGCTCTAGGGAAGTAGGGAAAACTCATGTGCTATCTTGAAATCAAACAGAATGAAAACAAGTTTTGAGGGGTGCATGATTCGTCAACGAATGCTAATAGATAACTCAATTACTTCTCAAACTGGACAAGTTTCGAGGAACGGCTCCCGCACGGGGACGATCACATCCCCTTAATCTCCTTTGTTTATCACTGCCAAAGTTTTCTGATTTCTCATGAACAAAGCGTGAAGGAGGGTTTGTTTTTTGTATTATCTTTTATGAGCCGGGCGCACTCATGCCAGTTCCTCCTCGTATTAGGGGTTTGCAGATTAGACATGCAATCCCAGGGTAAAACTTGTCCAACTTAAAAAGATCATGAATTAACTACTACTTCCTCATGAGCTAAAATAGGGGCACAAAATAGAAGATTTTGAACATTTAAGGATAACACATAAATTCTATACTTTAGGAGGTGGTAGTGGAATACCACGAATAGGAAGGTATGGTGGACTCATATGGAAGGTATTGGTTTAAGGGTATGGATGCACAAGCAGAATTCCGCTTAGTACAGAGTTAGGCTAGCAAAGGTTTTGAGAGAACAGACAATTGATGATGACTAAGATGCAAAGCAATATAAAGCATAAACATTGAAGTAAGCATAACACATCAAGTTGTCTTCCTTGTCAGCATAATACTTCGAGCATAATAACATAAAGGTTTTGGCTATGCCGGTACTTTAAGAAAATCATGCTTGTTGTTATGACCAAAGCTATGTTTGCCAAGATTAAATAAAGTTTTCACAGCCATACCTAATATAAGGTCAATACTCCCCATAAGAATCATCATATAAGGTCGATTGCGTGAAGAGAATACCGAGTGCAGCAAAGGAACCAATAGACTTCTCATTAATATTCCATCATAGACGACTCCACACTCACAGATACAATCTCTCCACCGAAGAAGTGATAGACCTCAATGCACACACCTATTTCATATAATAACCTCCCTAGACATGATACGACTCTACTTGACTCTAAAAGACAAAAGATAAAGATAAAGATACCGGGCACTCCCCCAAGCTTGGAACAAGCCAAGGGAATGCCGTTACCCAAGGAGATTTCACTCCTCATTCTTGTTGGCGTTGATCACTTAGTCCTCGGCGAAGCGCTTCCATGGAAGGGGTTCCCCGGTCTCATATGAGAAGTTTGTCTCCTGAATCCTGCATGCAGCACCCATACCCATGCGCATAAACCTTAGTTCATACTCATAGTTCCGGTGATGTAGATCATAAATTTGCCCTTGGAGCTCTTCAATTCTTTCTTCAGACGCGGTGATGCTTTTCCACATCTCCTTCATCTCCTTCAGGAAGTAGGTCTTCAGCTCGTTGATGATGTCAAAGTTAGCTTCAACACCACGCTCGATCATCTTCTTGTACTTGAAGACTTCTTGCTCCACTTCTTCCAGCCTGGCCTGGATGCTCCCCTCCTTGATAGGTCCCTTCAGATCTTCTTGATGAAGGACACCGTCCTCCATCCGAACAACCTGAGGGTGCTTCTTCACCTCAGTGAGGTAAGGGTTGATGACGTTGACGACGAACTTGTCCTTGGGGGAACTTGGAGAAGCCATGGCACCTAGAGTCAGCTGAAAGATTCCCTGGCAGAAACAGATCGAAAAGAAAACACACGAAATCGCAAGATACGTTGCCGGAACAATCCGGGCAAATATATAGCAAAATTTTGTGCACAGAAAGGAAGGTAACAGGCTAAAGCGGGGTCGCAGACGGACTTCCGAGTGTCCAGGCGGCCTCCCGGTGCGGCCAGGAGGTAGGGCGCGCCAGGGGGCGCCTGGACCCCCTGGAGCTCGTCTCCGGCTCCACTTAGGCTTAGAATTTTACTAATTTTGCAAAAACTCGTAATATAGAACTTTTATGGCGGTTTGCGATGTTTCCTTACCGTAATACATACCTTTTCTTTATTCTGCTTCTACTGGCGTCTGAAACAGGGCTGCAACATGTTCTTCGTGAGTTGTTGTGTATATCATATTCACATCAACATTGACAGGATCTCCTGCTATGTAATGCTTAAGTCTTTGCCCATTCACAACTTGAGGTTTGGTGCCTTCAAAATTGTTAATCTTAATTGCACCAGACCGATAAACTTCTTCAATATGAAATGGTCCTTCCCACCTGGAAAGTAGTTTGCCTGGAGAAAACCTGAAACGGGATCTAAACAACAAAACTTTATCACCAACATTAAATTCACGTTTCAGAATCCTCTTATCATGCCACTTCTTTACCTTTTCCTTGAACATTTTAGCGCTCTCGTAAGCTTCACTTCTCCATTCATCTAGAGAAGTCAAGTTCATGAGACGCTTCTCACCAGCTAATTTTGGGTCAGCATTAAGCTCTCTAACAGCCCAGAAAGCATTGTGCTCTAACTCTAATGGCAAATGGCAAGCCTTGCCATACACCATCTTATAGGGGGACATGCCCATGGGGTTTTTGTAAGCAGTTCTATACGCCCACAAAGCATCTCCTAACTTATTTGACCAGTCCTTTCTATTTCTGTTTACTGTCTTCTGCAAGATCAACTTAATCTCTCTATTGGTGAGCTCAACTTGCCCACTAGTTTGAGGATGATATGGTGAAGCAATTCTATGATTGACATCGTATTTGGCTAAAGCTTTCCTAAAAGCTCCATGCGTGAAGTGTGATCCTCCATCAGTCATGAGATACCTAGGTACACCAAACCTAGGAAAAATTACATCCTTGAGCATTTTCAAAGATGTCTTGTGATCAGCACTTTCAGTGGGGATTGCTTCAACCCACTTGTCACATAATCAACAGCTACTAAAATGTGCGTGTACTTGTGCGAAGAAGGAAAAGGACCCATAAAGTCAAAACCCCAACAATCAAAAGGTTCAATCACTAGTGAGTAATTCATAGGCATCTCATTCCTTCTACTAATGTTACCAACTCTCTGACATTTATCACAGGCTAAAACATAATTTCTAGCATCCTTAAAGAGAGTAGGCCAATAAAAACTTGATTGAAGAACCTTATGTGTAGTCCTCTCACCGGCATGATGTCCTCCATAGGGACTATCATGACATTGTCTGAGAATGTCCTTCTGCTCATGTTCCGGTATGCACCTTCTCACGATCCCGTCGGGGCCTTCTTTGAAAAGATGTGGGTCATCCCAAAAGTAGTGCCTCAAATCATGAAAGAACTTCTTCCTTTGCTGAAATGTTAAACCTGGAGGCAAATACTTTGCAACAATAAAATTAGCATAATCTGCAAACCAAGGATCGGAAAGAGATTGTACTTTTACGACGGCAAGTTGCTCGTCTGGAAAACTGTCGTTGACTGGGATGGGATCATGCGGTATATCTTCCATCCTTGAAAGATTGTCCGCCACCGGATTGTCTTCTCCCTTCCTATCAACAATCTGCAAATCAAATTCTTGAAGAAGGAGTACCCATCTGATAAGCCTTGGCTTGGCATCCTTCTTTGTCATAAGGTACTTAATGGCAGCATGATCAGTATGAATAATAACTTTGGAATCAACAATATACTGCCTAAACTTATCACAAGCAAATACTACAGCTAAGAATTCCTTCTCAGTAGTAGCATAATTCCTTTGAGCACTATCAAGGGTTTTACTAGCATAATGTATAACATTCAATTTCTTATCAATTATTTGTCCTAAAACAGCTCCAACAGCAAAATCACTAGCATCACACATAATCTCAAAAGGTAAATTCCAGTCAGGTGGTTGTACTATAGGAGCGGTTATTAAAGCTTTCTTAAGGACTTCAAAAGCTTCCTTACAATCCTCATCAAATACAAAAGGAACGTCCTTCTGGAGAAGATTAGTGAGGGGCCTCGAAGTCTTAGAAAAGTTTTTAATAAATCTTCTATAGAAACCAGCATGACCAAGAAAACTGCGAATACCTTTTATGTCCCTTGGATAGGGCATCCTCTCAATCGCTTCGATCTTGGCCTTGTCCACTTCAATTCCCCTTTCGGAAATCTTGTGACCAAGAACAATTCCTTAGTTAACCATGAAGTGGCACTTCTCCCAGTTGAGTACCAAATTTGTCTCCTCACATCTCTGCAAAACTTTATTAAGGTTGTGGAGACAATGGTCAAAGGAAGTTCCATATACGGAGAAATCGTCCATGAAGACTTCCATAATATCCCCACAGAAACCATGAAAGATAGCAGACATACACCTTTGAAAAGTAGCAGGGGCATTACATAAACCAAAAGGCATACGCCTGTAAGCATAAGTACCAAAGGGACAAGTAAAGGTGGTCTTCTCTTGATCAGCAGTGTTAACATGAATTTGAGAGAAACCAGAATAACCATCGAGATAACAAAAGTGGGTATTTTTGGATAACCTTTCAAGCATTTGGTCGATGAACGGCAACGGGTAGTGATCCTTCCTGGTTGCCTTGTTCAGCGTCCTGTAATCAATACACATTCTATATCCAATAATAATTCTCTGAGGTATTAGTTCATTCTTATCATTAGGAACCACAGTTGTACCTCCTTTCTTAGGAACACAATGTACCGGGCTTACCCACTTACTATCAGCTATAGGGTAGATAATACCTGCGGCTAGAAGCTTGAGAATCTCAGTTCTTACAACATCCATCATCTTCGGGTTCAATCGTCATTGATGATCAACAACTGGTTTAGCATCAGGCTCAAGGTTGATAGTATGTTGACAGATAGATGGACTAATCCCCTTAAGGTCATCAAGGGTATAGCCAATTGCTCCTCGGTGTTTACGAAGTACTTCCAATAGTCGCTCTTCTTCATATCCTGAAAGGTTAGAATTGATAATAACAGGATATACTTTCTTTTCATCTAAATAAGCATAGTTGAGCGTATCGGGAAGAGGTTTAAGATCGAACACCGGGTCTTCTTTTGGTTTTGCTAAAATTCCCAAAGGTTCAACCGGAAGGTTGTGCTTCAGGATAGCAGGTTGCCTCAAGAATATTTCATCTAGTTCATTTCTTTCCTGCATATGCAAATAATTCTCGTGGTCCTCCATATATTGCTGCAAAGGATCATTAGGGGGAATAGCAATAGAAGCAATACTTTCAATAATTTTATCATCACTAGGTAAATCGGTACCACGAGGCTGCTTAGAGAACTTAGAAAAATAAATTCATATGGTTCACCATTGAATTCAACAGAAACTTTACCTTTCTTGCAATCTATTATAGCTCCACAAGTTCTAAGAAAAGGTCTACCAAAAATAATAGGACAAAAATTGTCCCTCTCTGAACCAAGTACTAGAAAGTCGGTAGGGTATTTTACCTTTCCACATAGGACTTCAACGTCCCTCACAATTCCGATAGGACAGATAGTTGTTCTATTTGCAAGATGAATGGTAACATCAACTTCTTCAAGTTCACAAGGGGAAATCTCACCGATGATCTCTTCATAAAGTGAATAGGGGATAGCACTAGCACTCGATCCCAAATCGCATAGCCCATAATAATTGTGATCTCCTATTTTAACAGATACTACTGGAGTACCTGAAATTGGGCCTTTATTCTTGGCTGTGACATGGTTAGTGGAAACAGCACAAAAATTCACATTGGAATCCAAAACATCATTAGTAACAAGGTCTTTAATCAATGCAACTTGAGGATCGACCTTGATCTGGTCCTCAGGCTCATCAATTCTTCTCTCACTTTTATTTATTACGCCTGTCACAAGAGAGTGCTCCCTTATCCTTGAGGGAAAAGGAGGCTTTTTATATATAACTGCAGGCAAAATAGGGTCAGCAACATGAATATCAACAGGTAGCTCTTTGAAAGGTTCATGATGTTGGTCTCTTTTCTTTTTAAAGGAACCAACGTGAGAGGCAAAATTATTACAGAAATCAATCATTAGATGGGAATCAAGACCAATCTTAGAGCAAAAAGTATTGAAGTAATCAGTTTTCACATAGCTCTCAATATAATCATGTTCATAATTTATAGCGGGTTCAATACCTTTATCGATTTCCCGATCTTCGGTATTCCTCTGGATCCTTTCAATGAGATCCCACCTTTCTTCAACACTCTTTGTCTGAAATACCCCACTAGAGGAGGCATCCAGCATCTCCTTATCCTGACGAGAAAACCTGGCATAAAAATTTGTAAGTATAATTTCCTTGGGGAGCTCATGAATAGGACATTTGAGCATTAGGGACTTCAATCTCCCTTAAGCTTGAGCAATGCTTTCTCCGTCACGAGACCTAAAGTTATAGATATAGTTCCTGTCTCGATGAATTTCATGAAGAGGATAAAACTTAGTATAAAAGAGAGACATAAGCTCTTGCCAATCAAGCAAGTGTGAGTTATCGAGAAGCTTATACTAATCTGAAGCTTTATCTTTAAGTGATACGGCGAACAATTTCCTCATGACAAACTCCCTCGATACACCTGCAAGCTTAAATAATGAACATAGTTGTGATAGATATAGCAAGTGTTCACCGGGATGTCTGTCTCCTGCATAACGATTAGCCAAAACATAATCGATAATACCAGCTGGTATTTTATAGGGCACAATTTCAGTAGGGGGAGGAGCAACCACCACAGGTGTGGGGCGTCTTCCCACAAGCAACGATCCAATAGCAAGGTTGTCCATAAGGATAAAGAGCAGCAACAGCAAAAAATAAAAAAAGAATTATAAAAACTTCCTTACCAGTTTCACTTTACCAATAGCGCTACGCTCCCCGGCAACGGCGCCAGAAAACGGTAATTGATGACCCACAACCGTAAGGGATCTATTGCAGCGTTTTCGATAAGTAAGAGTGTTGAACCCAACGAGGAGCAGAAGGTATTGATAAGCGATTCTGAGCAAGAAATTACTGCAAGCACTGAAAGATAACTTTTTAGGGGTTTTCTTGATATAAGCAGCAGGAAAGTAAAAGCAAGCAAAGTAAAAGGCACTGAGAGTAACAAGTGGCCCAATCCTTTCTGAGCAAAGGAGAGGCCTAGCAACTGAACTTATAAAGGCTAAAGCGTTCCTGAGGACACACGGGAGAGGTAGTCATGTGCTTTCGCCATATTCCGTATCGGTACTATGTTATGTGTTGATAAGTGTTGAGTGGGTGGATCTATGCTAGTACACTCTCTAGACTAAGATGAGTGCACTCTTATGATTAAACACCTTGCAAGCATCCGCAAATACAAGATAGTATTTAAGGCAAAAGCCTAACCATAGCAATACGATCGATGATCCATCGTTCCCTTGTGCAAAAGCGTACGAACTGGGGTTCAGGTTTCTGTCACTCCGGCAACCCACCGTAAGCATTCTTTGTACACAATGTATTCCCCTAGGTCCTTAATAAGGCGAAGTGTTGAGTGTTCGACTCACACAACACCACTAGTAGAATGACAACACAACTTAAGTATCAAACAACACATATTACTTCAACAGCATATGACTACTAACAACAAGACTTTTCCCATGTCCTCAAGAACTAGGGTAACTACTCACAAGACATAAAAGAGATCATGATCAGTGGAGATAAATGGATGATAAGCAATCTGGACATAATGATATTTCTCCAACAAAACTCAATAGCATTCACCACAAAGTAGTAATCAACAACGATGGAGTAGAGAGGATAGGTAGTACGAGTTACAACACAAGTTGCAATTGTGAGATGAGATTTGGATGAAGATGGAGATGGTGCTGATGTTGGGGATGATGTTGATGATGATCTTGATGATGCCCGTGACGATGGTGATGACGATGGCGATGATCTCCCCTTCCGGGAGGTGATCTCCCCGGCGAAATCTGCCCGCCGGAGATGGATTTTTCTTCTCTGTAGGTTTCCGCCACGGAGCGGCGGCAGAACTCCGTAAAAACTCTCGTCTTTAGGGTTTTCGGATAGCGGAGGGTATATAGGCAAAAGGGGGCAGCCGGAGGTGGGCCAGGGGCTCCAGGCGCCCCCCCCCCCCCCCCCCGGCGCGGCCAGGGGGGCGCGCCCCCAGGGCGCCTGGACACCCTGTGGCCCCCCTCTGGTTGCCCTTTTGCGTGCCTTCGTGATCCGTCTGGAAAGTACCCCCCGTCGATTTTTAGGTAATTTGGAGGTATTCTTCTTCAGCAACACAGCGTCCACTTTTTACTGCTGAATCCTGCGTCTGCTACTTCGGCATCGGAAAGTTGCAAACTGTGTAAAATAGGCCAAAACAACATAAGAACATCATCATAACGTGAAATATATCAATGAATAAGGATAAATTACGATATAAAATAGTGATGCATTTTGGACGTATCAACGGTTGAGGTCTCCGTGGTCGGGTGGTACCGCCTGCACTGGCCAGGTCGCCCAGCGGTTGGCATTAGCCCCCTGGTCGTCGGCCATCGGGATGTAGGGCGATGACGGTGCGGACGATGGAAGAACAGATCCGGCGCAACCCTACCTGGCGCGCCAAGTGTCAGCTGTGGGTTTCCGACAAAACCCTTAAGGTTCGAACTCTGGGGTGCGCACGAAGATCTCTCCTTCCGCCCTATCTCGTCTACTCAATAGCCCTAAGCCCAGCTAGTCAGATCCGATGAACAAGAGACACGAGATTTATACTGGTTTGGGCCACCGTTGTGGTGTAATACCCTAATCCAGTGTGGTGTGGTGGATTGCCTTGTAGGCAGAGGAAGAACTAGTACATGGACGAACTGCCTCCTGACGAGAGGTGTTCTTGAGCTTGGGTGAGCTTGTGGTGTGTGTGAGGTCTCGATATGGTATCCGATCCTCCCGATTGTAGTGGCTAGTCCTATTTATATTGGCCCGGGTCCTCTTCCCAAATATTGAGCCGGAAGGAATCCCACAACGGCCAAATTTGAAAGGGACAGCTAGTACAAGCTATCCTGACAAAAGTTGGTCTTCGCTGCCAAAGGTTTTGGTGGTGACGCCGCCGTGGGCTCTGCAATGACCTATGTCATGCCGTCCTGCTGGTCTTGGTTTCATTGCACCGATATGGAAACCTTTGCCTGACGCCTCGGGACTCCTCACCTGCACCTGCTCCTTTAGCACCAAAGAGGAAACTGTCACTCTGCGCCCGCTGGCGCCCGCCTGGCATCGGTCTTCACTGCTCACATCACGAGGACCTCGCGAGCCGCCCCTCGCCTTGATATCTTTGATCCTCACGAGCCGGCCTTGCGAGGCCGCACTAGGGGATGCCTTGTGTCGTCCGCCTCGCGAGGCTTGGCCCCTCGTGAGGGTCTTCAGTGGTTGCTGAAGATGTTGGGCCGTACCAGGCTGCCTTGTGAGCCACGCTCTAGGCCGCAGGCAGGCAAGTCTGGGTACCCCGGTTCCCAGAACGCCAACAAAGTCCTAGTTCAAACCCATTTGATTGAAATTCAAATGAGTTTGAATTTACATCTTTCAATCATGCCTCTTTACTATTTTCTTGGAACCAGCGCATTTTTGTGAGTCCGCGAAAATTATCCTCTTGCCCAAGTTCCACCCCTAACTTCTCTTTCCTTTCTTTCTTATCTTTGTTGTTTTTAGAGAGAGAGAGAGAGCAGTGAGTCCAGATGGGCCTCCTAGCAGCCCAACCGAAGCCGCCAGCCCACCTAATCCTAACCCTAGGCCCCGACCGAACCATCGCCCTCTCCTCTCGTTTACCCTATAGCGCCGCCTCTCCTCTCCCTCGATCCCCACTCTCCCACTCCCTACGTCCACCTCTTCCTCTCGCTCCCTCGCTTGCATCGCCAACCACAGCCGCCGCACGACCCTACCAGCACCACCAGGCCGCGCCTCCGCCTTCCTTTCCGCTTGCCACGATGCCATGGATGTCGCCCTCTGCAGCATGTCCCAAGACCATGGGCCACCGCATCCGGAGATGGCCGGATCTGCCCCGGCCCGACGGCTTGCGCCTCCGTCCGTGTCCTCCCGGCCTCCACACCACCCGTGCCTCATCCTCTCTATCGCCAGCACTGACGTCTGTTGCAATAGCGAGCGCCGCCTCCAAGCTGCTCTGCGCCCGAGCTCCCAACCGTCGGTCCGACCGCTCCTCTGCCCCTGCCGTCCCTCTGCTGCTCAGCCCCAGTCGACGCGGCACATCCGCCCTCCTCTGCATCGCCTCCCCCACCATGAGCTGCTGCTGCAAGCTCTGCCTCTCCCTTTTCCTCTACTCTGCCTCTAGTGTTCCCTGCACCTTGACCTCGAGCAGGGTCGCCCCAGCCTGGATCCACTCCTCCTCGCCTCGCCTACGTCGCCGGAGTCGCGCCAAGACCACCTCAATTTCTTCTACGGTGTACTGCCCAGGCCAAGACCGCAAGTACCCGCGACCCCGTGCACCTCCGTTTCTTACCGTTGACGCCAAGACGGACGACTACCGAACAGAGAGTAGCACCAAGTTCCATCGCTGAAGTTTTTGCAAGTACCTATACGCCCGAAGACATTGGATGCACCAAGTTCATGTCTGATACGTGTACCACTACCGTCGCTATGGATCCGTCAAGTACCTCTACGACGACCCGAACATCTACAAAAACGAGTACCACTATCGTCGACTATGTGGACGTCAAGTTCCTCGCCGTGACCGTGTACGACTACTTCACACGACGCCCCGTGAACGAATACTTCCACTACCCTCGCGAGAACAACTACTTCCCTCGACGAACTCGATCTGCTCTGAAATGCACACACTTCAAAGGTATAACCGCCGAGACGACCTTCCGAGAACAAATGCATATTGTATGAGATGCGCCCTATATTTGCCTCGAGTCCAAATTGTCGATGCATGTTGCCCCTCGTTTGCCTTGCCACCGACACATGGGGACTCGGTTTCCGGGATCACCCCACCTTCTTTCGCATGACACGCTCTCGCTCATTCTTTTGCACCTGTCTCCAGACGAGTTACCGAAACCGATATGTTGCCGTGGCATCAATTTTGGATTCGTCGCCGTGGCACCCCTTCTTTTCCAACACGGTGACAAATGCTCCTTATCATGCTCATGTCAATTTTTATCAAAATTGCATAAAACTTGCAAAGGTCATTCGCATCATGATTACAACATTTAAATGGTTAAAATTGTTGTTTGCTTTAATAATTGTTAAATCTGCACATGGGGATTTTTCGGAATTATTGTTTGCTATTTCTAGCCTTATTAAAATTGAATAGATAGTTAGTTCACTTATGTTACACTTCTTGCCATGTTAATTAACATTTCATATTATTGTCTACATAAACGAGAGTTAACTAAATAAATAGAATGTGTTGTTTCGTCAATATGCAACTCGTTGCATATTGAGATCCACTTAATTTGTAGTGTTGTTTGTGCATTTTGCCATGCCATACCTATTTAAACCGAACATGCATCATGCCTTTGGTTATGATATGTGTGTTTACCATGTTGTTTTCTTCTTTCCGGTGTTGCTTCTTAGTTAAGGTTTCGTTCTGGAGTTGTGAGAATTCATTCGACTACGCCCTTTTCTCTTCTTCGTGGACTCGTTCTTCTTCCTTGCGGTATTTCAGGCAAGATGACCATTCCTTGATATCACCTCTATTGTTGCTTTGCTAGCTGTCTTGCTCTATTGCTTTGTCGTGCTACCTATCTATTTGCTTTTCAACCCCTACCTTGCCATGAAAACTCTAACTACCTTCCTAGCAAACCATTGTTTGGCTGAGTTACGCTTTTGCTCAAGCCCCACTTATAGCGTTGATAGTTGCATGTGAAGTTGAAGTTTGCTCCATGTGGATTGGGTATATGTTGGGAATAACACAATACCTATTATTTAAATTAATGCACCTATATACTTGGCAATGGGTGGAAGGCTTGGCCTTTTGCTCGGTGTTTTGTTCCACTCATGCCGCCTTTGAAACTGATAAACCGATGTTAATTTTGCATTCCTAACCCGGTTGGGGTTTATGGGCCCCCCTTGATAGTTCGCTTTGAATAGAACTCCTCCAGAAAGGCCCAACAATGGTTTTACCATTTGCCTAATAACTAAAACTTGCATAGGCATCGGCTAGCACCCAAGGACTTAATTTACAGCCCGGGCCAATGCTCCTCATGAATGTTGGTCCAAACTGGGCGGCCTGCGGGGCCGCCTCGGGGATACTCGAGGTATCTGGTTTTACCCGTAGCTTGACCTATCTGATCATGGCTTCAGACGAGATACGCGCGGCTCCAATCAGGGTGTCGGCACGTCAGGAGGTCTTGCTGGACTTGTTTTACCATTGTCGAAATATCTTGTGCACCGGGGATACCGAGTCTGATCGGGTTGTCCCTATGTTAAGAGGTTTTACCTCTGCTGATCGTGAGAGCTTGTGATGGGCTAAGTTGGGACACCCCTACAGGGTTATGATATTTTGAAAGTCGTACCCGCGGTTATGTGGCAGATTGGTGTTCGTTAATATCTGGTTGTAGATAACTTGACACAAAAACTCAAACAAAATACACTACCCTGTGAGTAGTCGTGATGGGATCTTTTCGAGGGAGTTCGGGAAGAGAACACGGCTGGGTTATGAATGACTCGTAGGTAGACAGGATCACCTAGTGATCATGACTAGTTCACGATCGTTGGCTTTGACTTCTCTTCTCGCTATGAAATTCGTCAGCTAGCCACCTCATCTACGCTTAGTGCTTGCTGCAGCCCACTTTATACCTTTTGCTCACCCAAAGGCTTTGATAGTTTTGATACCGGGAATGGGAATGTTGAGTCCTCGTGACTCACTTTTTACTACGCAAACAGGTGGAGGTACCTCGGAGTTTGACGCAGGAGATGTGCAAGAGCTTTGGTGGGAGTTCGATGAATAGCGTGGGCGTATGTACGCTACATACCCCGACGATTAGTTGTTGTTCCTACTAGGGCCGATCGGGATTAGCCTGTGTGGTATCTTTTTCTTCGTTTGATTTCATCCGTAGTCGGACTGTGTGTTCTCTGGATGAATGTATGTTTATTGTATTAATTGTGTGACATGGCGAGTATAAGCCAACTATTTATCTCTCTTTCATCATGTTCATTACATGGGTTGTGTAAAGATACCACGCTTGAGACCATTCCAGAATGCGGTTATGACTCTAAATCGTCCCTCGGCACGTAGGAGCTATAGCCACATCCTGGGCATTACACTCCGTGAGAACTGGGACATCTTTGCATGGATACCATCAGACATGCCGGGTGCACCCAGGGGGCTAGCTGAGCACCGTTTGCGCGTCGACTCAAAGGTTAAGCCCGTCAAAGAACATCTCTATTGGTCCGCCGCGGAGAAAAGGAAGGCAATTGGCGAGGAGGTGGCTCGACTCTTAGTTGTTGAGTTCATCCGCGAGATCTACTACTCCGAGTGGCTCGTGAACGTAGTCATGGTGCCTAAGAAAGATAATTTGCTTCGCATGTGTATTGCTTTCAAGCATCTCAATCGAGCCTGTCTGAAGGATCACTTTCCACTCCCCCGCATCGATCTGATTGTTGACTCGACTGCGGGGTGTGAGTGACTGTCTTTTCTTGATGCGTATTCCGGATACCATCAGATTCGACTGTTTGGACCAGATGAAATAAAGACGGCCTTCATCACCCCTTTCGGGAGTTTTTGCTACATCACTATACCATTTAGTATAAAGAACGCTCGGGCTACGTTCATGCGCATGATCCAGAAGTGCTTGCTCACTCAGATCAGTCGGAATGTAGAGGCTTATATGGATGACATTGTGGTTAAGTCACGCAAAGGTTCCGACCTGCTAGCTGACCTAGCAGAAACATTCTCCAACCTGAGGAGGTACAACATTAAATTGAACCCATCCAAGTGTACATTCAGAGTGCCAGGAGGCAAGCTACTCGGTTTTCTCATTTCCGAAAGACGAATTGACGTTAACCCAGAAAAGATCAGTGCAATAGTCAGAATGAAACACCCAGAGCGAGTGCATGACGTCCAAAGGCTCACTGGTTGCCTGGCAGCTTTGAGTCGATTCATTTCCCGCCTCGGCGAGAAGGCATTGCCGCTTTACCGACTCATGAAGAAGTCAGACAAGTTCGAGTAGACCCCAGAAGCAGAAGCAGCGTTTGTGGAGCTCAAAGCCATGTTGTCCACCCAGCCGGTGCTTGCTGCTCCGAACAGCAAAGAACCTCTCCTCTTATACATAGCAGCCACTTGCCAAGTTGTCTTATGGTTGAGCGAGAACAAGAAGGCAAGGCATATAAGGTACACCACATGTTCTAATATATTTCTGAGGTCCTTACCCCATCTAAACAAAGGTGCCCATAATATCAGAAGCTCGTATATGGGATTTACTTGACTGCAAAAAAAGTTGTCCATTACTTCCAAGACCACTAGGTTTCTGTCGTCAGCAAAGCCCCACTGTCTGAAATCATGAACAATCGGGACGCTATTGGTCGAGTGGTAAAGTGGGCAATTGAACTTCTTCCCCTAGACATCAAGTTTGAAGCAAAGAAAGCAATTAAATCCCAGGTGCTCGTTGATTTCTTGGCTGGATGGATTGAGCAGCAACAGTCGACTCAAGTTCACTCAGAACACTGGACTGTCGGCGTCTTGGGAATGGGGCTGCCCAGACTTGCCTGCCTGCGGCCCATGACGTCGCTCCATCAGCGGCCTGGTGCGGCCCAACTTCATCAACTACTACTCAAGACCCTCGCGAGGGGCCAAGCCTCGCGAGGCGGGTAACAGCAAGACCTCCCTGGGGGCAGTCTCTCTAGGCTGGCTCCCGAGGAGCGGAGATATCTATGCAAGGAGCACCTCGCGAGGTTCACGTGATGTAAGCCATGACGAGCAAGGCCAGGCGGGCGCCAGCGGGCGTAGTGCGCCAGTTTCCCCTTTGGTGCTAAGAGGGCAAGCGCAGGCGTGGAGTCCTGAGGGATCAGGCAAAGGTTTCCATATCAGTCCATATCAGTGCAACAAGACCAAGGATCGTCAAGGTTGCAGAACGGAGGCCATCGTGGAGCTTGGTGCGGCGTCACCACCAGAGCCTTTTGCAGGCGAAGACCACTTTTGTCAGGATAACTTGTACTAGCTGTTCCCCTTCAAATTTGGCCGTTGTGGGATCCCTTCCCGCCAACATTTGGGAAGAGGACCAAGGCCACTATAAATAGGACCTAGCCACCACCATAGGGAGCAGGACATCTTGAGCCGATCTCATCTGGATCTGAGAAAGAGCTCGCCTAGTAGAAGAGACACCACAAGCTCATCCCAGCCCAAGAACACCTCTCCTCCGGAGGCTATTCATCCCTTGTACTAGTTCATCCTCAACCATACAAAGGCAATCCACCACACGCACTTGAGTAGGGTACTACACCACAGGGTGGCCCAAACCAGTATAATTCTCTGTGTCCCCTGTTCTTTGAGCACGACGAGCTAGGCCACGGAATCGTAGGGTGAGCGCGCTGGGGAGGGAGTGTTCATCGTGCGCACCCCAGAGTTCGAACCTCTCAAGGGTTTGCGGAACCCGAAATCCAACATTTGGCGCCCGAGGTAGGGGTGTGCCAAAGCCTCTCTTCCATCGATCGGCGCGTCACCACTCCATCGCTTCCATGGCTGACACTTGCCGTGCCCGTGCTGAGCGACGGACCGCCCTCACCGCCCGCGTCGCTCAGACAGCTCCTGTCGGCGGACCTCCTCACCGTTCTCCATCGCCTGTCGCCAACGCCGCCACCGGCTCGGCACGGCACGAGCAGCAAGCCTCGTCGCTGCACCCCTCGGTGCGGCGGGATGGACACACCGCAAACCTGTCACTGACCCCCGCTGGCTCGATGTCCCACGACCGTCATGGACCCGCGGACGTGCAGGCTGCGTTGCTCATGGCACGCGAGCTCCTGCGCTACCGCCCCGTCGGCGACCTCTATGAGGACTGGCTCGACCGCATCACCGAGCTTGTCAGTGCCGCTGGGGGCTCTCTCCCCTGTCTCTCTCGCTACCTCATCCGCCTCCCCATGCGGGCGACGTGGCTCATGAAGCACCTCCACCACCTTCGCATCAAGGCATTGTCCACGACCCTAGACATGCGGCCCCATGGCGCGACCCACCACGCGGGGCGCCCGTGCATGAAGAAGGAAACTGCCAAGAGATCCAGTGGCCTCGAGGAGGAGCGCCAGCGCTCCCTCCACCGCCGCGTCGAGACCGTGTGTCCCCTGCCATGGTGGCGCGCGGGAACCAAGACCAAGCACCGCCTCCGTGGCAAGCTCCGATATCAACAGCAGGCTGCAAGGCCCTTGCCCCCGAGCTGTGCAACGTCAACTGGCCTGGGAAGTTCAAGCCCAACCTGCCTCCACGCTATGACGGCATCCCCGACCCTGCTGAGTTCCTGCAGATCTACGAGCTGAGCATCGAGGCATCCAAAGGCGACGAGAAGATCATGGCGAACTGGTTCCCCATGGCTCTCAAGGACGGCGCGCGCTCGTGGCTCCTGGACCTGCCCGCGGGGTCGATCTCCTCCTGGTATGAGATGCGTGAGCGGTTCATCGCCAATTTCCAGGGCACCCGCGATCGCCCCCCGGCTGTAGGTGACCTGTGGCGCATCAAGCAACAACCAGGGGAAACTCTGCAGAAGTTCATCTAGCGCTTCAACACTGTCCGTGTCAAGATCCACAAAGTCACGGACGAGGCCATCATCTCAACATTCTCTGATGGTGACCGTGATGTCAAGATGAAGGAGGAGCTCGCCATCCACCAAGATCTGTGCACGACCCTGGAGCTGTTCAACCTCGCGACCAAGTGTGCCAGGGCTGAGGAAGGGTGCCTCTCCCTCGTTGAGCTCCCCACTGCTAACCCTGAAGACAAGAAGACCAAGGCCAAGGACGTGAAGCGCAAAGGGGTGGCCGTGCTCGCTGCCGAACAAGAGATGAAGCGTCGCCGCAACCACCTGGAGTCATCCAAGAGCAATCGTCTGTTCTACGCCTTCCACAATGTGCACAGCCACAACACCAATGACTGTCAAGAGCTTAGGGCCATTTGCGACAGGCGCATCGGCCGACGCCCCGAGCGCAACGACCGTGCCTATGGCCGTGGAGGAAGCCGGACCGAGGGCGCTGGGACGACCGCGGCCCCGTCAGGAGTGGCGTGATCAGCCTCGTGAGGACCGCTGGCACGATCAGCCTCGAGAGGGTGCCTGGAGGGACTAGCCTTGCGAGGGTGCCTAGAGGGACCATCCTCGGGGCAAGGTCAGCCTCCCTTCGCTACCACCACCAAGGAGGAACGATGACCAAGACGAGGGGGATGGGGTCTTCCAGGAGCCTCGCACCATCACTTGCATCTTGTGCGGTGCGCGGGCCCCAGCCTCTCAGTGCCTCTTCAAGTAGTTCGCCCGAGAAGTAAACGTAGCTCTTCCCAGGATAGAGGCCACGTGGCCGCTCAAGTGGTCCAAGTGCGCCATCACCTTCTGCTCTACTAACCAGCTTAAGTGTGCAGCGACCGCCGACGCTCTCCCAATGCTCTGCGCACCCATCATTAGCAACGTCCAAGTCACCAAGACTCTCATCGATGGCGGCGCAGGGCTCAACGTTCTCTCCGTCGACACCTTTGACCGTCTCCAAGTACCTTACGACTAGCTGCAACCCACCAGGCCTTTCTTGGGAGTGACTGATGGCTCTACCACCCCAATTGGACAGATCCGGCCCCCGTCACCTTCGGCACCCGCGACAACTACTACACCGAGCTCAACGACTTCGACGTCTATCACATCCACCTCCCATACAACGCCATCCTTGGGTATCCAGCCCTAGCCAAGTTCATGGACGTGACCCACCACGGCTACAACGTTCTTAAGATGCCAGGGAGCCGGGACATCATCACCGTCGCTTGCGAAAAAAAGGATGCAGTGTGCTCCCTCGAGCGCGCTTACCAGGCTGCGACAGTCGAAGACCCTGACAACGAAGACACTAGCCACACCCTTGAAGCTATCCCGAAGAAGAAGAAGTAGCTGCTCGCCCTGGAGCCCCATGATGATGCAGTACTTGCCGACCGTGCCTCAGGATCTGCGTCCATGGACGGGGCGCCTCCCTCCCACGCATAGGAAGGCGCGCCTGGCGTCCCCCTCAGGCTGGGCTCGGGGGCTCTCCTCTAGAGGACCTTAGACCTAGCCAGTGTCTCGAGGGAGGCGCTCGGGCACCATGTGGAGGTGTGCTTCACCGCACGCTTCACTCCGTAGGCCTCAAGGCGAGAAGCACCAAGCGCTCAGGAGTTCATCAACTACACCATCGAAGACTTGCAGGTGCCAAGGGCGATGCGGGGCGAGCGCCACCGGGCACCCAGGAGTGCAGCTGTTGTCCCAGGCTCGGGTGACGGGCTGCGCGTCTGAGTCAACGTCCCAGGACTAAACATGATGGTGCCTCAGGAGCTCTACACGCCATCTCAGGTGGGCCGGTGCAAGGGTCCTCCTCATAGCTACGTTTGCATGCCCTTCGGCTTGCCGAACCAGGCGGCCCTGCACCAACGCCACATGCGGGAAGTCCTGGCAGCTCGCGAGGCCGGGCATGAGGAGATCTTGGCGGAAATGGATTAGGTTGTTCGCGAGCTCTCAGAACCTCCGGAGCCTCGCGAGGCCCTGGAGTCAGGCGGCTCAAGAGGAGCGACGTCTGCAGTGAGCGTCTTCATCTACATCAACACCACTCCAGCATCAGTGCCAGGTGACTTTGTTTCAGTTTGTTCAGTTGGGGGCGCCCCTCGGGCTGCATCATCCCCAAGTCGCACGAGCCTGCCCCCGTGAGTATCTATTTTGCATCTTTAGCTTGCTCTGTTGGGGGCGCCACTCGGGCTGCACCATCCCCAGGCTGCATGGGTCCATCCCTGTGGCGTGTATCGCACCAGCGTTGCCTAAGCTAGTTTACCCCCTTTCCAGGAGTCTACCTCATGCTTATACCTCCCCGACACCAGATACTTCGAATATCATACACCTCAGTGCACCTCCACCACGGGAGCCGAGCGTCGTTTGTTTTTCGTCAGGATCAATCACATGAGAAGACTGGGCACGGTGTTTGTGCTCGGGTCCGTCCCTGCAGCATCGACAAATCCAACGACTAAGCTCTGTTTGACAGGTCGGCCCCGTTCACGTCGCCTCCTAGGGACGTTGGTGTCCGGCCTTCTCATGTGGTCGCCTCAGGGAATTCATTCGGCGCATGTTACCTAACCATCTTGCAGGACCCCCCGCAGCTACCAAGGACCAAGACCAGGCGCAACTCGCCTTGAGGTAGGGCCTCGTGAGTCCCGCGCTGGCTCACGGGTGCCCATGCACACCTCGTATGCCTTGCCATGTAAGCCACATGTCAGGGCGGGGTTGTACACGCCCCGGGGGCCCCACTCAGAGGGAGCCCTCACCCACGCACCAGTGGAAGCACCATGCTCCGTGTTGGCAGTCGACACGGTCGAGGAGCGGCTATGCCCGTGCAAGTGCGGAAGCGCCATGCTTTGCGCTGGTGATAAACAATTGAGGGTGGCCCCTTGGCCGCATCAACCTCGGGGAACGGGCAGACTCGATGCCATGCCTCATTGCAATGCCTTCCCTCGGAAGAGCCGCCCGGCGGATGCTGAGCACGGGGGCTGCGCGCAGGTCACACCTAGCGTACACCACCAAACAGGTATGAAGGTCTGCTCGTACGTTAAGGGGGACACCTGAGCATCACATCTCAGGGGCCTAACTGGCCATGTAGCCCCTCACTACTTGGTCTTGTCCTGGTGATCCGGACAAGCCAATGGCGGCTGAGGTATGCGTGGGGTTGGGCCCTACCGACGCAGAACAACGAGGCCTAGCTACGTATTCTCATCCAGAGGTCCGTTTGCACGTCAAGGGGGACTCTTGAGCATCGCATCTCAGGAGCCTAACTGGCCACGTAGCCCCTCACTCCCTGGTCTCGTCCTGGTGATTCGGACGAGCCAGCGGCGGCTGAGGTATGCGCGGGGTCGGGCCCTGCCGACGTAGAATGCTAAGGCCTGGTTTCACGTCTCTTTCCCAAGGCCCGTTCATACGTCAAGGGGGACTCTTGAGCATTGCGTCTTAGGAGCCTAACTGGCCACGTAGCCCCTCACTCCCTGGCCTCGTCCTGGTGATCCGGACGAGCCATCGGCGACTGAGGAATGTGTGGGGTCGGGCTCTGCCGACGCAGAACGCCAGAGCAGGAGGGAAGGAGGACACGGAATCCTAGTAATTATTACAAGACATATTGTTCTTCAAATACCCAGACAAGAGTCTAAATGCCTCCACGAGGCACAGTGTATGTTGCAGGAAGTAAGAACGGAGGAAAGCGATACCGGCGGGACTCGTCTTCAGCCTTGGGCACCGTCAGCTGCTGCTGCGGGAGCGGCGCCGTCACCAGGAGGAGGCAGAGAGTCAACGACAAGGAACTTCTCTAGCAGGGAGTCCACCAGGTCCTTCACGGCTTCGGCGGTGGCCACGCAGCGCTCTTCGTCCATAGGCTCGATCAGGGCCCTAAGACCGGTGCTCAGGTCGCGCAGGTGGAGGTGACTGAAGACGCGCGTCAAGGCCAAAGCAGAGAGGGAACGGGCCTCTCCTTCCACCATTTGGCCGATCCCGTTGATGACTCCCTCAAGTGCCTTGATGAGTTGGGGCAGCAGCTCGGTGGGGCCTTCCTCAGCATTCACTAGCAGCTCATCCAGGCCCTTCCCATAAAGCTCCCACAGGGCCTTGCGAGACTACAACTCGAGGGATTCGAAGACCGCGCAGTCTCCGGCCAGAACCTTTGCCTTGGCATCTAGCTGAGCCATCTTCGCCTCTACCTCGCCCTTCAACTTCTCCAGGCGGCCGCGCTCCGCGACCTGCCCCCGTGCCAGCTGCTCCAGCTCGGTGTCATGGCCGGTGACTGCTTCCTCCCAGGCATTCAGCTTCTCCTCACGTGCCTTGAGCTGGCGGGCCTCAGTGGCTTGCTAGTCGCGAAGGGTCTTCAGCTCGGCCTCCAGCTCCCGGCAACGTCCCTCTATGGCCTTCGCGTCCTTCAATGCCACGTCACGCTCTGCCATGGCTACACCGGCGGCCATTCACCTTCCTCGAAGGCTTTTGCGGCCTGGCTCCAGGCTACACGGACTGTTGCATCAGACCGCAGCCACCCCGAGATTAGCTCTAGGCGCCCCGGCGTCGGGCGGTGATCAGGACCTTGGAAGTCATCGCAAAGTTGAGTCAGCGTAGAGATGGCCCTCTCCAGAACGTCGGGCGGAGCAGAAGAGTCGCGGCTTGGCAGCACAACGAAAGGAGGAGGGGCGGCGCTGGCGCCAAGACTTGTGAGGTGACTGCATCAGAAGAAACAGGAGGCTCCTGAGCCCTCGGAGCTTCGGAGGATGGGCCGAGAGCCGGCGCCTCCGGAGCCGGCCTGGCCACGGGGGCCAAATTCTCGCGACAAGTCTCAGGACCTTGTGGGGGAAACCCAGCGGCTAAAGCAGAGACGCCGTCCCCCCGCCCCAGGAGCGGCACGACAGCGGCAGGTGGTTGAGCCGTAGGAGTCACCACTGAGTCCCTCCTCTTCTTCGACGCCGATGTTGGCCTAACAATGTGGGGGGAAAACATCAAGAAGCAGCAGCAAATACAAGGACAAGGGTCAAGGCGAAGTGCTTACTGGTCCGCGGAGGCATACCCCTCACCCTCTTTTGGAGCATGAGGTCTAAGAGCCTCGAGGCGGGGGCACGGGCACCTGAGCCCCTGGAGCAGATGGGGAAGCGACAACCAAACTCGCCGTGGTGTCGGCCAGAGTCCAAGCAGAGTTACCACCTTGACGAACCAGCGAGGGCCGCCCCTTCTTCGGGACCCCGACCTGTGGCCTCTTTGGGGAGGAGCCCTTTGACCTTGTGGTGACCCTGGTGGGGCGTAGTGGCTCCTCAGCTGGCCGCTCGCCGTCGTCGTCATCATCAGGAAGAACGCGGAGGAGCACATATTGGCATGGGGGAGAAGTCTCTCTTGTGCCTTCTTGGGTCGCCTCCGAGTCCGTCTTCCTCTCCCCCATGTCGGACTCACCGGAGGACAGCATCACCGAGGCCCCGGTGGACGCTGGCGGGCATAGTGGCGGCAATCCGGGCCCCGTCTGGGAGGCAGTACAGAGGAAGATGGGAGTCAGGAGGGTACCCTTGGTCCTCCGACACTAGAAGAAGGAGGATCTGGCCCAGCTCCCCGTCGGGCAAGGCATCTGGGCGGAAGCAGAGGTCGTCGCCTTCTTCCATCAGCCTCCATAAGGGGCGCGAGTGCGCTTGGAGCGGAGCCAGGCATCGCATCAAGAACTCCTTGATCATCATCGCCCCCATCAGCTTCTCTGCCTTCGGGTCGTCAGGCTTCAGGTCAGCCATCATCCTTGCCAACAGCTGCTCAGCCCAAGGGTCTCTAAGCTTCGCGCTGCTCCACCCGTCGTGGGACTCTGGCACCTTTGTCGGTGGCACCAGCAGCGGGTGGGAGGTCTTCGCGTCCATGAGGATCCACTTGCTCCTGAAGCCCTCCACCTTCTTCCCGGCTCTCGTGATTGCATTGGCCCCATTGGCCGCAACAAGGTTGGCGCACCCCGAGCACTGGCCCTCCTTGATCCGGAGGTAGAAGAAGTGGTGAAGCAATGCCATAGACAGCATCTCTCCCAAGAACACCTCGCAGTAGAAGGCAAAGATGGACAGAAGAAGGACGGAGTTGGGGTGAAGATGAAGAGCGTGGAGATTACAATGGTGGAGGTCGGAGAAAGGGGAACTAGCCCCGCGAGGACGCTCTGCGTGAAGAAAAGGTAAAAAGTGCTGTCTGGGGGCTCCGACACGGCGGAGCCCGCCCAGAGCTCAGGCTCCTTCCCCTCGTCGCCGCCACCCGTGCCATCAAGCGCGCGGTGGCGAACTTCTTCTCCGAGACTGTTGGCGCGCTCAAGGCAGGCTCGAACCAGGAGGTCGAGTGAGCGGCTTTCGCCTTGACCAGCGCCATTGATTGTGGGCTCAAGAAAGAAATCAGGCGGATCTGTAGACTCCGGGGCAGGAAGGAGAAGGGGATCTGGAGCAAGGCGAAGGAAGATAAGAGAAAAGCTAACAACACTCGCTAGCCTTTTGTCAGATTGGGTAGTTGCCCAGGCAGTGTGGGGAAGTGGAGACGCCCACGTCCAATCAAGTCGCCACGCGTCGACCGAGGCCGCACGCGTTTGGGGCCCGCGGCGCTTCGCCCTTGCCCCTTTGGCTTCGCCTCGAAGCCAACTCCTTGTGTGCCTTGGTTCTAGGGGCTACTATCGGCGTCCTAGGAACGGGGGTACCCAAACTTGCCTGCCTGCAGCCCGTGACGTGGCTCCATCAGCGGCCTGGTGCGTCCCAACTACATCAACTGCTACTCAAGACCCTCGCGAGGGGCCAAGCCTCACGAGGCGGGCGACAGCAAGACCTCCCTGGGGGCAGTATCTCTAGGCTGGCTCCCGAGGAGCGGAGATATCTATGCAAGGAGCACCTCGCGAAGTTCATGTGACGTGAGCCATGATGACCAAGGCCAGGCGGATGCCAGCGGGCGCAATGCGCCAGTTTCCTCTTTGGTGCTAAGAGGGCAAGCGTAGGCGTGGAGTCCTGAGGGATCAGGCAAAGGTTTCCATATCGGTGCAACAAGACCAAGGACCATCAAGGCTGCAGAACGGAGGTCATCGTGGAGCCCGGTGATACGTCTCCAACGTATCTACTTTTCCAAACCCTTTTGCCCTTGTTTTGGACTCTAACTTGCATGATTTGAATGGAACTAACCTGGACTAACGCTATTTTCAGCAGAACTGCCATGGTGTTGTTTTTGTGCAGAATAAAAAGTTCTCACAAACGCCTGAAAATCAACGGAGAATTATTTCGGAAAATATAAAAAATACATGCAAGAAGATCCACACCAGGGGGCCTTGGGCCTGTCCACGAGGGTGGGGGGCACGCCCCCCTGCCCAGGGCGTGCCCCCCTGCCTCGCGGGCCCCCTGGTGCCTTACCGACGTACCCCCAGATCCTATATCTTCACTTTCGGGGAGAGAAAAATCAAGGAGAAGGAATTATCGCGTTTCATGAGACGGAGCCACTGCCAAGCCCTAATCTCTCTTGGGAGGGCTGATCTAGAGTCCGTTCGGGGCTCCGGAGAGTGGAGATCGTCGCCATCGTCATCATCAACCTTCCTCCATCACCAGTTCCATGATGTTCACCGCCATGTGTGAGTAATTCCATCGTAGGCTTGCTGGACGGTGATGGGTTGGATGGGATCTATCATGTAATCGAGTTAGTTTTGTTAGGGTTTGATCCCTAGTATCCACTATGTTATGAGATTGATGTTGCTATGACTTTGCTATGCTTAATGCTTGTCACTAGGGCCCGAGTGCCATGATTTCAGATCTGAACCTATTATGTTTCCATGAATATATGTGTGTTCTTGATTCTATCTTGCAAGTCTATAGTCACCTACTATGTGTTATGATCTGGCAACCCCGAAGTGACAATAATCGGGACCACTCCCGGTGATGACCATAGTTTGAGGAGTTCATGTATTCACTATGTGTTAATGCTTTGGTCTCGTACTCTATTAAAAGGAGGCCTTAATATCCCTTAGTTTCCAATAGGACCCCGCTGCCACGGGAGGGTAGAAAAAAAGATGTCATGCAGGTTCTTTTCCATAAGCACGTATGACTATATTCGGAATGCATGCCTACATTGCATTGATGAACTGGAGCTAGTTCTGTGTCACCCTAGGTTATAACTTCTACATGATGAATTGCATCCGACATAATTTCCCATCACCGATCTAATGCCTACGAGCTTTACCTATATTGCTTGTTGCTTATTTACTTTTCTGTCGCTACTATTACAAAAACTACAAAAACACTATCGTTACTTTTATTGCTGCTACCGCCACTATCATATTACTTTGCTACTAAATTATCTTGCTACAGATATTAAGTTTCCAGGTGTGGTTGAATTGAGAACTCAGCTGCTAATACTTAAGAGTATTCTTTGGATCCCCTTGTGTTGAATCGACAAATTTGGGTTGAATACTATACCCTCGAAAACTATTGCGATCCCCTACACTTGTGGGTTATCATGACTATTTTCTAGCGCCGTTGCCGGGGAGCATAGCTCTATTCTTTAAATCACTTGGGATTTATATCTGTTGATCACTATGAAGAATCTGAAGGACTCAAAAACCAAGATCTTACCCTCAACTACGAGGGGAGGTAAGGAACTGCCATCTAGCTCTGCACTTGATTCTCCTTCTGTTATGAGTAAACTTGCGACACCTACTCCTGCTATTGAATCTGGTATGTCGTATGTTCTTGATGATGCTACTTCTACTATGTATGATGAAACTACCTCTATGCCTGATACTGTGCCACTAGGTGAATTTCTAGATGAACAAATTGCTAGGGTTCGGGAGAGTGCAAATGTTGAAACTGATGATATTTATAAAAGTGATGATGAAACTACTCCCAATAGATATGAATTGCCAGATGTGCCTGAGGGTTATGTTATGGATGAAGAAACTACTAGAGACTTGCTTGCTTGCAATGATAGATATGATCTTAAGAAATTATTAGCTAAGCTGAAAGAAAAGTCCTTGAATGCTAGAATGAAACATGACCCTGCTTTTGCTACTTCACCTATGTGTGTCACTGATAAGGATTATGAATTCTCTGTTGATCCTGAGTTAATTACTTTGGTTGAATCTGATCCTTTCCATGGCTATGAGTCTGAAACTGTTGTGGCACATCTTACTAAGTTAAATGATATGGCCACTCTGTTTACCAATGATGAAAAGATTAGTTACTACTATATCTTTAAGCTATTTCCTTTCTCGTTAAAGGGTGATGCTAAGACTTGGTTTAATTCTCTTGATCCTGGTTGTGTGCGTAGTCCCCGGGATATGATTTATTACTTTTCTGCTAAATATTTTCCCGCTCATAAGAAACAAGCTGCCTTACGGGAAATATATAACTTTGTGCAAATTGAAGAAGGGAGTTTCCCACAAGCTTGGGGGAGGCTTCTCCAATTACTTAATGCTTTGCCTGATCATCCTCTTGAAATGCATGATATACTTGATGTATTTTATAATGGACTAACTGATGCTTCCAGAGACCACCTGGATAGTTGTGCTAGTTGTGTTTTCAGGGAAAGAACAGTTGAACAAGCTGAATTACTATTGAATAATATGCTGGCCAATGAAAATAATTGGACACTTCCTGAACCAGCCCCTAAGCCAACTCCGAAGAAAAGAGGTGTTCTATTTCTCAGTCCTGAAGATATGCAAGAGGCAAAGAAATCTATGAAAGAAAAAGGTATTAAAGCTGAAGATGTTAAGAATTTACCGCCTATTGAAGAAATACATGGTCTTGAAAACCCGACACAGGTAGTAAAGGTAAATTCTCTCTATAGATTTGATGAAGGTGATATTCCTCGTTATAAGTCTGCTAGCCAATGCTTAGATGAGTTTGACAATTTTATTGTTAAACAAGGGAACTTCAATGCTTATGTTGGTAGAACATTACAACACAATGCTTAGATGATTGAACACTTGAGTGATTATCTGTCTAGAGCTAAAGGTGAACTGAAACTCATTAGTATACATGCTTCTATGGTCACCACTCAAGTAGAACAAGTACTTCAGGCTCAGAACGATTTGCTCAGTGAATTAAATAGCAAGAATAATGATTATGTTGTTAGAGTTGCAACTAGAGGTGGTAAAATGACTCAAGAACCTCTGTATCCTGAAGGCCACCCTAAGAGAATTGAGCAAGATTCATAGAGAGCTAATTTTGATGCACCTAGTTCTTCTAAGAAGAAGAAAAATAAAAATGATAGGACTTTGCATGCTTCTAGTAACCTGTAGCTGACACACCTGAGAATCCGAATGATATATCTATTTCTGATGTTGAGACACAACCTGGTAATGAACATGAGCCTAGTGATAATATTAATGATGATGTTCATGATGATGATTACCCTAGCAATGATAATGATGTAGAAATTGAACCTGTTGTTGACCTTGATAACCCACAATCAAAGAATCAACGTTACGATAAGAGAGATTTTGTTGCTAGGAAGCACGGTAGGGAAAGAGAACCATGGGTTCAGACACCCATGCCTTTTCCTCCGAGACCATCCAAGAAAAAGGATGATGAGGATTTTGAGCGCTTCGCTGAAATGATTAGACCTATCTTTTTGCGTATGCGTTTGACTGATGTGCTTAAAACAAATCCTTATGCTAAGTATATGAAAGATATTATTACTAACAAAAGAAAGATACTGAAAGTAGAAATTTCCACCATGCTTGCCAATTACACTTTTGAGGGTGGAATGCCTAAGAAATTAGGAGATCCAGGAGTACCTACTATACCTTGCTCCATTAAGAGAAACTATGTTAAAACTGCTTTGTGTGATCTTGGAGCTGGTGTTAGTGTTAAGCCTCTCTCTTTATATCATAGACTTGACTTGAGTAAGTTCACACCTACTAAAATACCTTTGCAAATGGCTGATAAATCAACTGCTATACTTGTCGGTATTTATGAGGATGTGCCCGTTGTAGTTGCAAATGTTACTATTCTAACGGACTTTGTTATACTTGATATTCCCGAGGACGATAGTATGTCTATTATTCTTGGAAGACCCTTTTTGAATACTGCAGGGGCTATTATTGATTGCAACAAAGGCATTGTCACTTTTCATGTCAATGGTAATGAGCATACGGTACACTTTCCGAGGAAACAACCTCAGGTCCAGAGTATCAATTATATTGGAAAAACTTCGACTATTACTATTGGAGGTTTTGAGTTTCTTATTCCTACTATCAAGAAGGCATATGACATTATTATTGTTGGGGACATACATATCCCCATTGAGGTAACCAAGTGTTATTCGAAAATTCTCCGGTTTCATGTTACTCGGAAAGAGTTTATTAACAAGACCTGATCAACCTTGTTAATGGATTCCTTTTGATTGGCATGGGATAGGTGAATCTAGATAGCACAACCTTCTGTACTCCCCTTTTACTTTCTGTTAGGTAGGATAAATAGAGCAAAAATAGTATTTTCTATCTGTTTCCAGACTTATCCGGGCAATAAAAAAATATCTCGAAAATAAAAGTTCTCCAAATGCCATGAAAATGAAATATGATTTTTTTTTGTAGAATATTTGAGGAAATATGGCACTGGACACACAGCGAGGGGAGCCAACATGAGGCCACGAGGGTCCAGGGCGCGCCACCCTGCCTCATGGGCCCCACGTGGCCCCCCTCGACTTATTCCTGCACCCATGCTCTTCTTCTTCCTCCCAAAAAAATCCCTAACCAGCTCAAACCCGAGTTCTAGCTCATCTTGCTGCCATTTTCGATCTCCTTGCTCAAAGCACCACTCACAAAACTGTTTGGGGAGATTGTTCCTTGGTATGTGACTCCTCCATTGATCCAATTAGTTTTTGTTCTAGTGCTTTATTTGTTGCAAATTTATGCTGCTGTAGTGACCTTGTTCTTGAGCTTGCATGTCAAATTTTCTTTGTCCCAAGTAGTTCTAATGCATGATATAGCCTCTAGGAACTTATAGGAGTTGTTGCTATCAGTCTTGTTGAGTTTGGTTAAATTTTATTGTGAGTTACTAAAAATTTCAGAAAATTTCAGAAAAATGTCTAGGAGAAACTTCCAAGGTGGTCCTTCAAGGAAGCAAGAACCGAGGCTCGCATTCCATGAGCCGGACGATGAACCACCGAGGGTTGCTGATGTGCGGCCTTGTGAATGGCCGTCAGATGAATTCATGGGTCAAGCTGGCATCAAGGATGAATTTTACGCATACGTGCGCAATGCTGACCTCGAGGACTTCATACAAGATAAGTGTCCTCAATACCGTGGCTTAATTGATAGCTTTGTGAGAAGGTTTAAATTTTCATCTTCACGTAATTCTCACATTGTACTGTTTGACCTATATGATAAATCTTATACCATGGATTTAGAGGATTTTAATGTTGCTTGCAAACTCCCACAGTGGGGCAGTATGAGTGATCCTCGCAAATCTTAATTTAGAGAATTCCTAGCTAGTATTATAGTGGGGGAATCCAGGGAAATCACACAGGCTACCATAGGGAGCATTCATTTTCCTACTATTCATTACTTCTTTATCAGTATATGCATAAACGGTAAGGATGAGGCTTGTCACATGTGTGTCCCTGATCTTAGTGTTCTCAGGAGTGCTGTACTAGGTGATAGGCAATATAACTTGGGAGCCATTGTTGCACATAGGCCACACCATAATGGTTTGCATGGAGATTTATTTGGTGGGATCTATGCTACCCGCATAGCCAGCTTTCTTGGTGTGTCTGTGCACGTGAATGATGAACCTTTACCTCCTGTTTATTTAGACTGCCATGCTATGACCAGTCACCGGTTTATAGAGTGGGATGATCAAACCCTCAAATATCGACTAATCTTTAACAGGCAGCATGATATCCCTATTGTTCTTCCTGCCCCCACTTTTTTTAACTTTCAGGAAAAGGGGAGATAGACTATAACTATGGAGGAGGCAAATGCTTATTATAACATGACGGAGGCAGCCCCCTTCGAGCTGCAGCTCAGCATGCAGCATCTGTTGCGTTCAGTACGACCCCAATTACAACTTTGGATATTCGTCAGGCCAATACTGACCATAGACCAACTTAGGCCAAAAGCCTAAGCATGGGGGAGTACGTGTTTCCCACCAACTTACATTCATGCTCACACTTATTCTAGTTGTCGGTGCTCACACTCTTTCACTGTACCATCCATGCTTAGTTTCAATTTCTTTTTCTTAGTCTTTTTCTTGTGTGCTAGAAAAGCCCAGGAAAAAAAATATTAGTTGTAGCTTCTAGCTAGTTTACTTTCTTTGCTTGTAGTAGTAGTTAAAAAATGAAAACCCAAAAAGATTTATCGTTCTTCTTTTGCTTGTTGGGAGTTTTCCCGTGTAAATAGTTTCTTCTCTTTTCTTTAGGGGTTAAGAGTAGAAGACCATGATTGAAATTGCTTAGTGGCTCTCATGTGCTTTGTTGTTGATTTAATCTTGAGCCATATTACCTTGTCTTCTTTCTTGTATTAAGAGCCTGCAGATTCCAGCTTAGTCCAATGCACGTGCACTATTATTATTATCCACACCGTTCGGTCGTGCGAGTGAAAGGCAATAAGGATGATATATGATGAACTAATTGAGATGAGAAAAGCTGGTATGAACTCGACCTCTCTTGTTTGTAAATATGATGGCTTGTCGTTCCTAATTCAGCTAGTTATGAATGAAACATGTATCTACTTTTCCAAACCCTTTTGCCCTTGTTTTGGACTCTAACTTGCATGATTTGAATGGAACTAACCCGGACTGACGTTGTTTTCAGCAGAACTGCCATGGTGTTGTTTTTGTGCAGAATAAAAAGTTCTCGGAATCGCCTGAAAATCAACGGAGAATTATTTCGGAAAATATAAAAAATACCTGCAAGAATATCCATACCAGGGGGCCTTGGGCCTGTCCACGAGGGTGGGGACGTGCCCCCTGCCTCGTGGGCCCCCTGGTGCCTTACGGACGTACCCCCAGATCTTATATCTTCACTTTCGGGGAGAAAAAAATCGAGGAGAAGGAATTATCGCGTTTCACGAGACGGAGCCGCCGCCAAGCCCTAATCTCTCTCGGGAGGGCTAATCTGGAGTCCGTTCGGGGCTCCAGAGAGTGGAGATCGTCGCCATCGTCATCATCAACCTTCCTCCATCACCAATTCCATGATGCTCACCGTCATGTGTGAGTAATTCCATCAAAGGCTTGCTGGACTGTGATAGGTTGGATGGGATCTATCATGTAATCGAGTTAGTTTTGTTAGGGTTTGATCCCTAGTATCCACTATGTTCTGAGACTAATGTTGCTATGACTTTGCTATGCTTAATGCTTGTCACTAGGGCCCGAGTGTCATGATTTCAGATCTGAACCTATTATGTTTCCATGAATATATGTGTGTTCTTGATCCTATCTTGCAAGTCTATCGTCACCTACTATGTGTTATGATCCGGCAACCCCGAAGTGACAATAATCGGGACCACTCCCGGTGATGACCATAGTTTGAGGAGTTCATGTATTCACTATGTGTTAACGCTTTGGTCCAGTACTCTATTAAAAGGAGGCCTTAATATCCCTTAGTTTCCAATAGGACCCCGCTGCCACGGGAGGGTAGGACAAAAGATATCATGCAAGTTCTTTTCCATAAGCACGTATGACTATATTCGGAATACATGCCTACATTGCATTGAGGAACTGGAGCTAGTTCTGTGTCACCCTAGGTTATAACTTCTACATGATGAATTGCATCCGACATAATTTCCCATTACCGATCCAATGCCTATGAGCTTTACCTATATTGCTTGTTGCTTATTTACTTTTACGTCGCTACTATTACAAAAACACTATCGTTACTTTTATTGCTGCTACCGCCACTATCATATTACTTTGCTACTAAACTATCTTGCTGCACATACAAAGTTTCCAGGTGTGGTTGAATTGACAACTCAGCTGCTAATACTTAAGAGTATTCTTTGGCTCCCCTTGTGTTGAATCAACAAATTTGGGTTGAATACTTTACCATCGAAAACTGTTGCGATCCCCTACACTTGTGGGTTATCACCCGGTGTGGTGTCACCACCAGAGCCTTTGGCAGGCGAAGACCACTTTTGTCAGGATAACTTGTACTAGTTGTTCCCCTTCAAATCTGGCCTTTGTGGGATCCCTTCCCGTCAACATTTGGGAAGAGGACCAAGGCCACTATAAATAGTACCTAGCCACCACCATAGGGAGCAGGACATCTTGAGCCGATCTCATCTGGATCTGAGAAAGAGCTCGCCTAGTAGAAGAGACACCACAAGCTCATCTGAGCCCAAGAACACCTCTCCTCGGGAGGTTCTTCATCCCTTGTACTAGTTCATCCTCAACCATACAAAGACAATCCACCACACACACTGGAGTAGGGTATTACACCACAGGGTGACCCAAACAAGTATAATTCTCTGTGTCCCCTGTTCTTTGAGCACGATGAGCTAGGCCACAGAATCGTAGGGTGAGCGCGCTAGGGAGGGAGTGTTCTTCGTGCGAACCCCCAGAGTTCGAACCTCTCAAGGGTTTGCGGAATCCGAAATCCGACAAGGACCATGTTCTTTGACGGGTCCAAAATGCTCAATGGATGTGGTGCAGGTGTGGTCATTGTGTCACCAAGAGGCGATGGACTCAGTTATGCTCTTCAGATCCACTTTGACTCTTCCAACAATGAAGCGGAATACGAAGCACTCCTCTATGGATTATGCATGTCCATCTCACTCGGCATCCGCCGCTTGCTGGTTTTTGGTGACTTGGATTTAGTAGTCAACCAGGTGATGAAGGAAGGGGACATCAGAAGCCCCGCCATGATGGGAGATTGCGGTCAGGAAGTTGGAGAAAAAGTTTGAAGGTCTGGAACTTCATCACGTCCCTCATGCCAAGAACCAAGAAGCTGATGAGTTGGCAAAGATAGGTTCCACTCAGAAGCCGGTTCTTAGCAATGTTTTCCTCGAGCATCTCTACTCGCCATCAGTACAGGAGGATCCGTTCACAGGCGAGCCCCCCCCCCCAGGCTAAAAGATATTCTGATCCGACTAAAATCGAGATCCCTGCTGTTACTGATCTGGTCATGGAAGTCCTGGTAATCACCCCCGACTGGACCATACCTTACATTGCATACCTGCTTAGGCAAGAACTCCTAGAAAATGAAGTCGCGGCTCGTCAGATTATCCGTCGGTCCAAGGCCTTCACAGTTATGAATGGGCAGCTTTACAGGGAAAGCATTACTGGAGTGGCCTAGCGATGCATTTCTCCAGAAGAAGGTCGACTGATTTAGGAAGAAATCCACTCGGGAACATGCGGTCATCATGCATCTTCTCGAACAATAGTGGCTAAGGCTTTCCAATCCGGTTTCTATTGGCCACGCGCCAATGAAGCAGCCACAGAGATCATGAAGCATTGTGAGGGGTGCCAATTTTACGCCAACATGTCCCATAAACCAGCGTCTGCCTTGAAGACAATTCCTCTTGTCTGGCCCTTTGTCGTGTGGGGTTTAGATATGGTCGGGCCATTGCGCACAGGAAGGAGCGGGTTCACTCATTTGCTGGTGGCAGTTGACAAGTTCACCCAAGTGGATCGAAGCCAGGCCCACCAAAAAATTGGAATCGCGTGCAGCCATCAATTTTGTGAGGCAGCTGGTCTTCAGGTTCGGAGTTCCTCATAGCATCATTATATACAATGGTTCTAATTTTGATTCGAAGGAGTTCAGAGATTTTTGCGCTTCCCAAGGCACTCGGGTGGACTACTCATCCACAGTCGAATGGACAAGCAGAAAGGGCGAACGGTCTTATTCTTCAAGGACTAAAGCCTTGACTCGTGTGCGACCTTGAGCATGCAGCTGGAGCCCGGGTCACTAAACAGTTGTCGGTTATGTGGGGTCTGAGGACGACTCTGAATCAGTCCATCGAGCGTTCGCCATTCTTTATGGTGTATGGAGCCGAAGCGGTCTTACTGACTGACATCCTTCACAATGCGCCCTCACTGGAACTTTATTCAGAAGCTGAGGTGGAGCAGGCTTGCCAAGATGCCATCGATCTCCTCGAAGAAGAGCGCGAAATGGCTTTGATTCGGTCGACGATATACCAGCAATGTGGGGACCCCGACTCATAAGTCGTGATCACCGAATGCACATGTACAGTGATCCCAGAGATCAATGCTCATTGAACACACAGAAGCTGAATAACAAGAGTCTTACATCCATACATACTGTATTACACAAATTGTGACCATTATGGTCACGTCTTGAGTATATCATTGCAGCGGAAAGCTTCAATACCAACTTGGACCCATGCCATATGCCTTAACCCTACAGGCATTCTGACTGGGAAGCGTCCTAGCTCGCATGTTCATCGCCCAGAAATCTTCAACATATCATGTTCCTTCATGCGTGGCCAATAAAATAACCAGTGGCAAGCCAATGAGTACTTTGAATGTACTCGCAAGCAACCCATGATCTGGTTCAAGGTAACAATGCAAGTTGTACAAAAAATAAGCAACCTAGCTACAAGCTAGATATTCTACCATTTGTGAGACATGCATCCATGTACTCGGGTAACCTCGAGGACAGGTTACAGATATCAACATAAATAGAGTTCAAATCATTTATGGTTCTTTCAATGAGTTAAGACACCACCTTGACTCAATACACACACACATAATCACCAAGATTGTAAAATTCTGGACATAGTTTAAGTAGCACCTCCCAACTGTCCATGACTGTGGACACGGCTGTTCGAATAGTTTACACTCTGCAGAGGTTGCGCACTTTACCCACAAGATCCAGGAAGCTTTCATGTCATCCACGATCCCGCAGTACCTCAAGTACTCGGGGGAAGCACCCGATCATTATCTTTCCCTAGACGACACTAACATAGGGTCCACTCGTTGGTGCATGGCCCTCGTGTACAAATAAAGAGATCGTGGGACTTGCCCTTTCACATTGTCACGCATACACGAAGGGACCAACGGTGTGTCCGGTGCCCTGTAAAAACAGTCATGGCCGCCTATACAAGAACGACCCCGTCCCGGGAGTGACCTCAAGTCTCCCCCATCAATAGTAATGCGGGCACCATGCTAGCATCAGCCAAAGTAATCAATAATGCCCCGACCCATAAAGGGGTAGAGTGGTTGCACATGTTTGGCTGGGACGGTAATCACACATAAATCTAATCCATCATTTTACCCACACACGAAAACCTCTCTTTGGTACACCACTTCTTCCTCAAGTGGTGGCCTTAATTCAACATCACCCTCGGGCATTAGGGGCACCCGATGGGGTTTTTGAAAGAATGCAACCACAAAGGGTTCATGGTACATATGCAACATCATGCATCAACAACTAATCTTTTGACATTTGCATCTATGCACAAGGTAGAGTTATGGGTATGGGTATGCACCATGTGGTGGTTCTCAACAAGTTTACCACCGTCATATTTTCATCATCATGCAATTGGAAAAAGGGTACCGATGAACAAGAGGGGTGTCATGGTCAAAGGGCTGCTTGCCTGTCTTAACCAAGTCCTTGGGGTCTTCAAATCCTCTGGTCCTTCTCCAAGTATTCCGTCTACTTCGTCAACTAACGCCAGAAACAAGTCACAATAAGCAACACAACAAGGCAAAAATAAAAGTGCTCTAAAAATAGGAGTTGGACTTTTCTAGGATACCTCTGGTCATATGAGAAATGACCAAGGTGGTTTCATAAGCATTGGATCAACGGATAGTATGGAACATTTCAATATGATGGAATCAACGGGTTTAATGGATCTGTGAGAAGTGTACAGAAGAATTATTTTGAAAAATGAGCAGAGGCATCCATTTAACAAGGAATGATTTTTGAAGTAGCTAGGAGTTGGTTTCACTTGATTTGGAGTTCAAATGGTTTTCCTATGAATTTGCAAAGTTGACAAATATGAAGAAATGGCTCAATATATTATGTGGCACAGAGAGTATTAGGAAGAATGTTCCAAAACTAACTTTTGATATTACAAGGGTTTAGGAATTTGAATCATGGCATTTGGATCAACTTTGAGCTCTCTGTGATTTTCTAAAGTTTACCACAGAAATAGAAAAATGAGATTTTGATCATATTTGTAAAGAAAGTTTTTCTGGAAAAATGTGCAAGTTACACCATGTGATAGATCATGATTTATGGAGCCAGTAGAAATTTGAATCATTCAATTTGGAGTTAATATGAATATTTGGGAGATTTTACAAATTATCTGGAAAAAGAAAATGAGAAAAAAGGCAAAGGGCTTTACCCTTATCCAACGCACCGGGCGGTAGATAAAAGTGGGCCGGCCCAGTGGCTCAGCCGCGCGAGTGGGGATAGGTGACGTCTTAGGCGGCTCCACGTGGATGCGCCTTCGTGCAGGGGAGGCAGATCTGGCTGGAGCCGTTTCCACTTAAATGGTCGGGGCCCGCACACCAGGTCGCTGACGAGTGGGGCCTGGTGCTCAGGCCGTCTCCTACCTCCCGCTCGAACAGAGCAGGGGCAGGGGAGGCAATGCCGAGCGGGCACCGGCATTTCCCCTCGGTGGTCCCGGCTACCTCCGGCGACGCCCAGCACACCGGCGGGTTCAGGGGGTCACGCCGCATCCAGAGAGGTGCGCCACGACCTCCAGGGCGGTCGGCTACGAGCGCAACGTCGACCGTGGCGGAGGCCGGCGACGGTGAAGATGAGCACAGCAATGCGAAGAGGGATGGTACGAAATGGAGCCCGGGGTGGATCAACGGTGGTGAGGAGAGGGTTCTGGAATGGCTAGGGGAAAGAGAGAGGGGTTAAGGCGCCAGACTATTGGCGGCGGTCGGCGGCTTGGCTCCGGCCATAGAGGTGCAAGGAGGGCGCGGGGAGAGGAGTGAGCTGGTCGAGGTGGTGCGCAGGCGGGAGAGGGAGCGAACGGATGCCAGAGAGGGCTCGGGGTGGCCTTTAAATAGGAGGGCGACGGTCCATCGAGGACTCGTGCGCCGGCGAGCTCGTTGTCGTCGCCACGGGTCACGGGAGCTCGTCTCGGTGTGTCTGGGGCGTTTATAGGGGTGGTCTATGCCCAGAGGAAGGGAGAGCAGGAGCGGGGAAGCGCCAGGGCAGCGCGCGTGTGAGCGTGCTCATTGGAGCTCTCGGGCGGCCATGGTGTGCGTGCGAGCAGGCAGCAGGAGGAAGGGGGAGAAGGGGGCCGACCAGCTGTCGTGTCCCGGACGTCGAGGCCACCTCGGGAGACACCATCCTGACGCCCAAGGCTGTCGGGTGCCTCGGGCAGGATGCGGCTACAGTGCGGGAGCACAGTGTAGCTGTCAGGACCCTGATCCTAAGTCACACCGATCTAGCTTGTAACACATCATATCACTTTGCGGCCTCACGCACGGTATTCCCATGGGTGCCACCTTACCTGGCCCGGGACCGTTTGCGCATTTTGGCACATGTATATGATAGTGTCGCTAGCATCCATATGACAGAGAACCCGGGCCGACATGGCTAGTTATAAACCAAAAGTGGGACTAAATTACAGAGACATGCATCCATGACCCAGCAATGAATGTGTCGGTCATCAACGTATGAACCCAAGTCGTAGCAAGCTACATGGACTTAAAGGAACAACGCGTGACATTTCCCCTAAGGGACAGACACAGGAACGAAGAAGGACACATGCCGGCCATCCTACGTGTTCTGGAGCAGTAGCAAGCTACCAGGGCTCTGTGGAAGCACTAGGAGGCATTTCCCTGTAAGATAGGCTACCAAAGGTAAACAACTAGGTGTCGGATCCCACACATACTAAGCATTTCAATCATACACACAATATGCTCAATATGTGCAAATACAACATTGCATCACAACAAAACTCTATGACTCAAAGTACTTTATTTAAGAGGCTCCGAAGAGCCATACATAACATATCCATTCAGGTAGGGGTCAGATGACCCAACACTCAAGTCATACAGTCATACAGGCACAAGCGGAAGCTAACATGTCTGAGTACAGACAACTTGGAAATAAAACAGGCTTGGTGTAGCCTGACTATCTACAATGCCCTTCACAAGCTCAGGATCTCCGTTTGGGTAGCAAGCTACTCGTCGACGTCAATGTCTATGTAAAACCCAATAGAAGGGGCAGGGTTCTCCTCTGCAATAGTTATTAAGCAAACATGAGTACAAAGGTACTCAGCAAGTCTTACAATAGAACCTATCATACATGCATCATTATCAACAAGGGTAGTGGAGTTCATAGCAGCAAGCCAGCTTTGACTCTTGGCTAACCTATACTACAACTCTCAGCAGATTGCAAGATAAGACTACGTACACGAGTCCTCTACTCACCACAACAATACACCATCGTGGATCCTCTTCCGTCATCCTACGGAAGGGCCATCCACGGCACTCACACTTGTCTTGAGGCTTTTAGTAGTATCCATCAACTTGTCTATGAACTGTATAAGCAACCAAGTGGTCCGTACCGCAAACAACGGCTATTCGAATAGATTGGTAACCCTGCAGGGGTGTACTTCTTCACACACGCTTCCACCACTTATCGCCGTTTACTCGACATGTACTCGGCAACCTTCAAGCGGAAGCCCAGCGAGGGTGTCGGCCACGACCTGACTAACTACACAAGTCCCTAGTCCAGGTTTATCGCCTATTTGGGTTCCATCCATGGGGAGATCTGGCCGGGGTGTCGCTCACGGCCCCAAACGATGTGTACAGGGTTCCCGAGTCACCAAACGGGCGATCGGTACACCCGGCCACGTACCTGCCGCATCACAGCCCACCTCGAGGGTCAGCGCTGTGCACGACCACCAGTAAACTACAAACACCAGAAACTAGTTGCAACTCCTGGACAGAGGACAAGGGCAGTTAATAAGTCGAGAGAGCTTGGAGCGCCCGGAGCCCAATGCGCGATAGTAGCTGTAACTTGAATCACACATACAGATCTCGGGTCCTATGGACGGTTCCAATGAAACAACCCACCATGTACTCCTACATGGCCTTTCATCGATACCTTTACCAAACATGTTCTACACTTCCCTCTCTTTATCGAGTATGATCATTTCACTCTGATCCATCACCCAGATGAACCAGACCTGACACAACTCTAAGCATAGCAGGCAACATAAACAAATAGCATGGTGGAACACACATCACATGGCTCAATCAACTCCTACACATGCTAGTGGGTTTCAACTATTTACTGTGGCAATGACAGGTCATGCAAAAGAATAGGGTTCAACTACCGCAACAAGTAGCAGTTCACGCGCTATTGCCTTAATGTAGTAAAAGAGAGCAGGAGCGAGAAGATGGGTTTGTATCGGAATGATCAATGGGTTGCTTGCCTGACAGATTGGTTGTCGGGTACTGCTCTTCAGTTGGATACGCAGTTGTATCCTCGGGAGCAGGACCTACCATGGAGAACACCGACGATACAATCAATATACAAACAAATGGAACAATATGATGCATGCTCATGACATGGCAAGATGAATGTGTTTTGGTCTAATGCAACTATAGACAGAAAGGTTTGAGCTCATTTGAATCAAAGATTCAAATTTATACCCAAACTATTATTTATTAAAGTGCATTATCATGTTTTGATGTGAACAGCAAGGTTAACTTGCTCAAACATGCATGAAACAAGTGCCATTGGAAATATTGGATTTTTCTGATCAATTTTCATATATAAATCTTTTCCATCTGAGCTACTATTGAATTTATATGATCTTTTGAAGTTTAAAGCATTTTCTGGAATTTTCTGAATTGTTTTAAATCAAATAATACCAGAAAAGCATTTACTGCGTCAGCATGACATCATGATGATGTCAGCAGGTCAACAGACCTGGTCCAGGTCAAACCTGACTGGTGGGTCCCGCGTGTCAGTGTCACGGGGGCTAATCCCGATCAAATCTAGAGCTGACTGGGTTTGACCACGCAGAGGGGCCCACTGTCAGTGGCTGTGGTAGTTAACTAAAAGTCATTAGCCCCTAACTAAGTGGCCACGTCAGCCCGCCGGAGTTTGGCTGGCGGCGACCATTTCGTGCGGCAGAGGCACGCCGGAATCTCTCTTCCGACGACCATTTGTCGCGCTGGTGGGTTCTATGTGATCCTGGGGATGCACCGCATTCAACGGTGCCACTGGCTGGTCGAGTAGTCACCGAAGCTGACGGCGACGAGCACATCCACGGCTGCGCTCGCACGGGGTTGGCCGGAACGGCGTTGTGGTGCACGGGAGGAAGAGCTAGAGGTGGCGTTGGCTTGCTGGCGAGCTACAGAGCCTAGTGGCGTGCTCGGCTGCGAGGCGCAATGCCTGTGGCCACGGCGCCAAGTTAGCCGGCGGCGGTGGAATTCGGTCAGCAAGGGGACGGCGGCTACAAGGCGTAAACGAGCTCGAAGAGAGGGGGTCCGACGTGTGAGCTCACAGTGGTCGCAGAGGGGGTCAGGCTTGCAGAAGGCCGGACGGCGACATACGGGCTGCGGCAATCTCTGGTGCTGGAGGTTGAAGACGACGGCGAGGACGGCGCTACGGGGCTTCCGGCATCGTGTCCGTTGGTGGAGATCTTCAGGGCGACGCGGTGAAGCCGATGGGTGTGTTAGGCAGGCGAGGAGGTGGCTTAGGACGCGGTGGCAGCGAACGGCGGCGATGAACTCGCTCAGTGGAGCTCGGCATTGAGGGATAGAGGAGGGGAAGGACACGGGGGAGAGTGAGAGAGAGGCCAGGGGCTGCGTGGCGACGCATGGAGGCGTCCAGGGCGTCGGGGACGCAGGCAGCCATGCAGGAGGTGGCCGGACGCATGCGTGCACGCCGCCGGCACACGCCCTGTCCTCCTGGCGAGAGGAGGAGGACGACTGGCAGGCGCTAGTGGGCTGGGCCGTGCTAGGCCAGGCCAGGTAAGTGGCCTAGGTAAGTGGGTTGTCCCCCTCTCTCTCTCTCTCCTTTTCTATTTTCTTTTTGTTTTGTTTCTTTTTCAACTTTGTTGAATTAATAAAAATGCTAGAGCATTTTTATAAATCATAAAACTAGTCATGCCCACTGTATATAATATGAACAGCATGGAACATTTTAGTTTATGATTATTTGGGCACCTAAAATATTTTATAGTATTTAAATGCCCAAATGCAAATACAATATGAATTAATCCAGAGACCTTTGGATGTCCTAGAAAATTGTGCACCATTTTTGTCAGAGGTTTAAGACCAAGGCAAAGATGATGAACATTTTTGAAGGGCATTTTGGGTACATTGGAAAAGATTTTATTAAACCCTAGCTGTTAGAAGAGGGGTGTTGGGGTTTCTGTCATTCCCATTTCAAATTTCTGTAGAAAGTAATCATGATTCACACTCTAGCTATTCCTAATGCATGCACTGACTAGGGATGTGACAACTCACCCCCACTCAAAAGAATCTCGTCCCGAGATTCGGGTTCCTCCGGAAAAAGGGCGGGGTACTCAAGTCGAAGACGATCCTCCCTCTCCCAAGTAGCTTCATTCTCAGAATGGTGTGACCATTGAACCTTGAGAAACTTGATATTATGACGTCGAGTGGTACGCTCGGTTTGATCAAGAATACGAACGGGGTATTCTCGATAAGTGAGATTGTCCTGGAGATCAAGCGTTTCGTGGTCCACTCCGCGGATAGGATCCGAGAAGCAACGCCTGAGTTGAGAAACGTGGAAGACGTCATGAACTCTGGAAAGGTGCAGAGGTAGTACCAATTGGTAGGCAACTTCTCCTTGTTTGGCAAGAATGCGAAAAGGACCGATGTAACGATGAGCCAATTTGCCTTTGATACCGAAGCGATGGGTTCCCTTAAGAGGAGTAACCCGAAGGTAAGCCTTATCGCTGACTTCATAAGTCACAGCCTGATGATGACTATCATATTGGCTCTTCTGGCGAGACTGGGCTGTTTTCAATTTCTCACGAACGATGCGAACTTGCTCTTCTGCTTCCTGGATCATATCCAGACCAAAGAATTGTCTTTCCCCGGTTTCTGACCAATTAAGAGGCGTTCGACACCTTCGTCCATACAGAACTTCGAAGGGAGCCTTGCCCAAGATAGCTTGTTAACTATTGTTATAAGCGAATTCGGCGAATGGAAGACACTTCTCCCAATCCATACCGAAAGAGATGACAGAGGCTCGAAGCATATCTTCTAGAATTTGATTGACTCGTTCTACTTGACCACTTGACTGAGGATGAAAGGCGGTGCTAAAAGAGAGATGAGTACCCATAGCATTCTGGAAACTTTCCCAAAATCGAGAGGTGAAAAGACTTCCACGGTCTGAGTTAATCTCCAACGGCACACCATGAAGAGATACTATCCGAGAGATATACAAGTCTGCTAGCTGGCTAGCGGTTATACTCTCTCGAACAGGCAGGAAATGGGCTACTTTTGAGAGGCGGTCGATAAGGACGAAGATGGCATTATTCCCTTTCCTGGTCCTGGGAAACCTGGTAATGAAGTCCATACCGATCTTATCCCATTTCCATTCAGGAATAGCTAGAGGTTGAAGGGTGCCAGCAGGCCGTTGATGCTCTACTTTAACTCAACGACAAACGTTGCAGTTAGCAATGAACTGAGCGATTTCTCTCTTCATCCTAGTCCACCAGAACCTCTGGCGTAGGTCTTGATACATTTTAGTACTACCGGGATGAATCGTGAGAGGAGATTCATGAGCCTCCTTAAGGATCAACTGTTGTAGATGTTGGTTCTTGGGAACCACTAAACGGTTCTCGAAGAAGACAACACCTCTGTTATCAATGGAGAAACAACATGCAACTCCTTTATGAATGTTTCTCTTGATTCGGGAAATCCCTGTATCTTGCTTCTGGGCAGCTATGATTCGATCCGTAAGGGTGGGTTTCGCCACCAAGGTGGAAAGGAATCCTCGAGGAACAATGTGAAGGTTAAGCTTATGAAATTCCTCGTGGAGAAGTGGTTCCCCTTGTTGTAACATCAGGTTGTTACAATAAGACTTACGACTTAGTGCGTCAGCCATGACATTGGCCTTCCCAGGGGTGTAAGTGATTCCTAAGTCGTAATATGTGAGCAACTCAACCCAATGTCTTTGCCTGAGATTCAAATTTGGTTGGGTGAAGATGTATTTCAGACTTTGGTGATCTGTGAAGATTTCACAGCGACTACCGAGAAGGTAATGTCGCCATGTTTTGAGTGTGTGGACTACAGCTGCAAGCTCTAGATCACGTGTAGGATAGTTATCCTGAAGTGGACGCAACTGCCGAGATGTGTAGGCTATCACATGACGATCTTGCATGAGTATGCAACCTAGTCCTTGTCGCGAGGCGTCGCAATAGATAATAAAGTCCTTGGAAAAGTCTGGCGGTACCAGTACGGGTGCAGATGTCAGGCGTCTTTTCAGTTCCTGAAAGCTGGACTCGCACTGTGGGGTCCACTCGAACCTTTTATCTTTCTTGAGGAGTTCAGTTAGAGGTTTAGCAACCTTGGAGAAATTCTCGACAAAGTGTCGGCAATAGCTAGCTAAGCCAAGGAAACTCCTAACTTGCTTGACCGATTCAGGGGGAGTCCAATCAAGGACGGCCTGAACTCGCTCGGGGTTGACGGCAATACCCTTACCAGAGATTACATGGCCTAGATAGGTCACTTCTGGCAACTAGAATTCACACTTGGAGAATTTGGCATAAAGGCGGTGCTCTCGAAGTTTCGTCAATACCAGCCTTAAATGCTTGGCATGATCTTCCTTGTTCTTGGAGTAAATGAGTATATCATCGAGGTATACCACGACGAATTTATCCAAGTACTCCATGAATATAGAATTCATTAGCCGAGAGAAAGTGGCTGGGGCATTGGTTAACCCAAAGGACATGACGGAGTACTCGTATTGGCCATAACGAGTAACAAAGGCCGTCTTGGGAATGTCCTCGTTCTTGATTTTGATTTGATGGTAGCCCAACCTCAAATCCATTTTGGAAAAGACTGAGGATCCAGCGAGCTGATCATACAGATCGTTGATCCTGGGGAGCGGATACTTGTTCTTTATGGTGACCAGATTGACAGGTCGATAATCTACAACCATCTGTTCTGTTCCATCCTTCTTGACGAAGAGGACGGGGCAAGCCCAAGGAGAATAACTAGGACGGATGAAGGCCTTTTTCAAGGACTCATCGAGTTGTTTCTTAGGCTCAGCTAGTTCTAGGGGTGCCATCTTATAGGGTCTCCTAGAGATTGGGACAGTTCCTGGAACAAGATCTATCACGAACTCGACATCTCTGTCACGTGGGACACCTGGCAGTTCTTATGGAAAGACATCCGGAAAGTCACGGACTACTGGGATATCTTGGAGTTCTGGTAGAGGGCTGGTATTAAGAGAGTAGAGCTGGCGCTCAGCCATTCGGGCCAAAACATTGACTGTCTTGCCGGATGGGTGTGTAAGTTGAACAGTCCTAGTGTAGCAATCAATCTTGGCGTAATGAGGTGTCATCCAGTCCATACCCAAGATGATGTTTATGTACGAGGACTTGAGAGCTATTAGTGATGCAAGGAAAACAAGTCTATCGACAAGAATTTCATTCCCATGGCTTACTCTAGAGGTTTGCCATCTAGAGCCAGGAGTTTGAATTTCCATGGTGGTGGGCATGTCACAAAAAGTCATGTTGTGCATTCGAGCATAGCTCTCAGATATGAACGAATGAGATGCTCCAGTATCGAAAAGAATAGATGCCGGATGGCAGTTAACAAGAAGCGTACCATGGACGACGTTAGGATCCTCATAAGCTTCCTCAGCAGAGACATAGTTGACATGACCACGTGTAGTGGGGATTGGCTTGACATAGTTCACCTTGCCTGTTGGCTTACCACGGCCAACGGACCTTCCTGGCTGGTTCTGAGGACACTCTCACATGTAGTGCCCTGGTTCTCCACACTTGAAGCACGTCACAGTGCCAGTGCGTGGAGCAAAGTTGGTATGTGGTCCTCCATAAGTCTTGGCAGGTGCATACTGTTGGATTGGGCAAGGCGCCGCATAGGATGGCCTCGGAGCGAACCTGGGTGGCAGAGCAGTGTTAGGAACCCACACACGGCGCTTGTGAGAGCAAGAGCCGGATGGGGAACCAAAGTCACGAGGATGCTTGCATGTGGCTTCAAAATCAGTTTGGCCCATCTTAGCACTAATGGCTTTGTTCACCAACTTCTGGAAGGAGGTGCACTCGTGCAGACGTAGATCTCGGTGAAGTTCAGGGCTGAGTCCCTTGCGGAACCTCGCCTACTTCTTGGCATCGGTGGACACTTCCTTGGGAGCATAGCGTGCCAAGTTGCCAAACTCGCGACTATAGCCATCCACGGTTAGCCGGCCCTGGGTGAAATTGCAGAATTCCTCCCGCTTGCGATCCATGAGACCTTCCGGAATGTGATGTTCACAGAATGCCTCACTGAACTCTGCCCAAGTAGTGATTTGGCCAGCAGGACGCATAGCTTCAAAGTTTTCCCACCAGAGGCTGGCAGGGCCCTCAAGATGGTAGGCGGCGTAAGTAACCATGTCAGCTTCGGCCACACGGGCAGAGTGTAGCTTGTGGGTGATACTGCGAAGCCAGTCATCCGCATCAAGAGGTTCCGCGGAATGATGGAACTTCGGTGGGCACATCTTGATAAAGTCATTGATTGACACCACGTCATTCCTCTGGCGAAAAGCAGTATTCTGCTCTATGCGTTCCAGCAGACGGTTGGTCTCTCTCTTGTCCGTTCTGCCTCGAGCATAACTTCAGCCAAGGAGGGTGGTTGGGGCAGATTCTCATCTCTAGCCCACTGGCCTCACCCTGATCCTGAGCAGCGGGACTGCTGCAAGTGTTGACCATCCTAGGAAAACAAAACAACGGTTTAGACAAGGATGGCAAAACTTTGACATAGGAGTGCAGAATGTAATGGATGACATGGAATGCAGAGATGTTCATCTGTACGACATGGTAATATAGAAACTGCCATATATACACTAGTGGTCATACACACCATACATAGTTTAGTACAAGCCAATGCTAAAGTACAACTGTGGTGAAAGACGATACATCTCATCAGAGGCACTCCAAGCTCCTATTCATTATTTATCTATGCCTCCGGAACTCAGTACACACTAAGTCATATTCCACAAGATGCGCGGGACTGTGGAAATAAAACTACTACGATACTACTACTGCCATGGTCTATCTCAGACATCCCCGTAGTAATCTTTGTAAAGATTACCACTGTAGCCTGGAAGTGGAACATGTGGATCTGGAAACTCTCGAGCACTCGAAGGTTGAGGACCATAGGCGGTCTCGGTCCCGCTGCTGGTGGTAACCGATGCCCACGTGGAGGTGTAATACCCCCAACGTCACGCCAATCCATACGATCGGGCACACGAGTCCGCACGGGGTACAAATCCCGCATATCCAGATATCCGGCATGCACGGCAGGTGCAAGCCGTGTCAAAGTAGTCCAGTGGGCGGCTCGAGTGTTATAAAGCTCCATCCGGAGGGCACGGACCTCACGATCCCTATCCTCTAGCATCTGAGTAGTAGTCTGAAGCAGTGGCTCCTCATGAGCGGCATCAGTATACAGACCAGTGTAGTAGCCTTCCTCTACAGGAAGTGAGGCTGGCATGTAGCAGAACTCAGTGTTCAGCAGCAGGGCATGCCTAGCCCGGATGATGGTCATCATCGAGTAAGCGGCATCCTGCACTGCCATCTCGATGGTAACCCCGAGTCCATAAGACCAATGGATGGGGTCGGTAGCTCCGGGATACGAGGGGTATATCCAGACTGTGCAGAAATACTGACTCTGGTTGAAATCCCGGTACTGTTCCTCCACAGTATACTCAGGATACCAACGGTAGCTGCTCTCAGTTAACACACGGACTAGCATGGCCGTGTGACCTGGCACATTAATGCACCGAGTCAAACGGACCACCTGGTGAGGTGTGCGATCAGACATCTGAAACACAAAATAATGCAAAGGCAATAGAATTTCTGGAAGAAATTGGGCAGCATAACAACTATAAATGCTCAAAAAAATTGAGACATCATACAAATGATAGCATAGCCACTCAACAACATCATATCAAGGTTTCGGGTCCAACTAATCAACATACTAGAAGGGTAGAAACTGAACTGAGGCTTGAAACCAACAATCCTAAGAGTCTACGGATTAGTAACACGTGAACCTAGTAAAGATGAGAGGCCTAGTCCTAAACCCCCGTAGAAAGAATAGGCTAACTTAGATCAGAAGGGCAAAAGGTAAAGAAGTAAAAAGAGCCTTATGTTCCCTTCCACAATCAATTCCCCTACATATAACTAAGAATTTTCTAGACTCAACATCGACCAGTTTGGCTTGAAGAACCTACAGGCAGTCCGGCTATGATACCAACGCTGTCAGGACCCCGATCCTAAGTCACACCGATCTAGCTTGTAACACATCATATCACTTTGCGGCCTCACGCACGGTATCCCCACGGGTGCCACCTTACCTGGCCCGGGACCGTTTGCGCATTTTGGCACACGTATATGACAGTGTCGCTAGCATCCATATGACAGAGAACCCAGGCCGACATGGCTAGTTATAAACCAAAAGTGGCACTAAATTACAGAGACAGGCATCCATGACCCAGCAACGAACATGTCGGTCATCAACGTATGAACCCAAGTCGTAGCAAGCTACATGAACTTAAAGGAACAACGCGTGACATTTCCCCTAAGGGACAGACACAGGAACGAAGAAGGACACATGCCGGCCAGCCTACGTATTCCGGAGCAGTAGCAAGCTACCAAGGCTCAGTGGAAGCACTAGGAGGCATTTCCCTGTAAGATAGGCTACCAAAGGTAAACAACTAGGTGTCGGATCCCACACATACCAAGCATTTCAATCATACACACAATATTCTCAATATGTGCAAATACAACATTGCATCACAACAGAACACTATGACTCAAAGTACTTTATTTAAGAGGCTCCGAAGAGCCATACATAACATATCCATACAGGTAGGGGTCACATGACCCAACACTCAAGTCATACAGTCATACAAGCACAAGCAGAAGCTAACATGTCTGAGTACACACAACTTGGAAATAAAACAGGCTTGGTGTAGCCTGACTATCTACAAGGCCCTTCACAAGCTCGGGATCTCCATTTGGGTAGCAAGCTACTCGTCGACGTCAACGTCTATGTAAAACCCAACAGAAGGGGCAGGGTTCTCCTCTGCAATAGTTATTAAGCAAACATGAGTACAAAGGAGCAAGTCTTACAACAGAACCTATCATACATGCATCATTATCAACAAGGGTAGTGGAGTTCATAGCAGCAAGCCAGCTTTGACTCTTGGCTAACCTATACTACAACTCTCAGCAGATTGCAAGATAAGACTACGTACACGAGTCCTCTACTCACCACAACAATACACCACCGTGGATCCTCTTCCTTCATCCTACGGAAGGGCCATCCACAGCACTCACACTTGTCTTGAGGCTTTTAGTAGTATCCATCAACTTGTCTATGAACTGTATAAGCAACCAAGTGGTCCGTACCGCGAACAACGGCTATTCGAATAGATTGGTAACCCTGCAGGGGTGTACTTCTTCACACACGCTTCCACCACTTATTGTCGTTTACTCGACATGTACTCGGCAACCATCAAGCGGAAGCCCAGCGAGGGTGTCGGCCACGAGCTGACTAACTACACAAGTCCCTAGTCCAGGTTTATTGCCTATTTGGGTTCCATCCGCGGGGAGATCCAGCCGGGGTGTCGCTCACGGCCCCAAACGATGTGTACAGGGTCCGAGTCACCAAACGGGCGATCGGTACACCCGCCCACGTACCTGCCGCATCATAGCCCACCCCGAGGGTCAGCGCTATGCACGACCACCAGTAAACTACGAACACCAGAAACTAGTTGCAACTCCTGGACAAAGGACAAGGGCAGTTAATAAGTCGAGAGAGCTTGGAGCGCCCGGATCCCAATGCGCGGTAGTAGCTGTAACTTGAATCACACATACAGATCTCGGGTCCTATGGACGGTTCCAATGAAACAACCCACCATGTACTCCTACATAGCCTTTCATCGATACCTTTACCAAACATGTTCCACACTTCCCTCTCTTTATCGAGTATGATCATTTCACTCTGATCCATCACCCAGATGAACCAGACCTGACACAACTCTAAGCATAGCAGGCAACATAAACAAATAGCATGGTGGAACACACATCACATGACTCAGTCAACTCCTACACATGCTAGTGGGTTTCAACTATTTATTGTGGCAATGACAGGTCATGCAAAGGAATAGGGTTCAACTACCGCAGCAAGTAGCAATTCACGCGTTGTTGCCTTAATGAAGTAAAAGAGAGCAGGAGCGAGAAGATGGGTTTGTATCGGAATGATCAATGGGTTGCTTGCCTGACAAATTGGTTGTCGGTTACTGCTCTTCAGTTGGATACGCAGTTGTATCCTCGGGAGCAGGACCTACCACGGAGAACACCGACGATACAATCAATATACAAACAAATGGAACAATATGATGCATGCTCATGACATGGCAAGATGAATGTGTTTTGGTCTAATGCAACTATAAACAGAAAGGTTTGAGCTCATTTGAATCAAAGATTCAAATTTATACCCAAACTATTATTTATTAAAGTGCATTATCATGTTTTGATGTGAACAGCAAGGTTAACTTTCTCAAACATGCATGAAACTGGTGCCATTGGAAATATTGGATTTTTCTGATCAATTTTCATATATAAATCTTTTCCATCTGAGCTACTGTTAAATTTATATGATTTTTGAAGTTTAAAGCATTTTCTGGAATTTTCTGAATTGTTTTAAATCAAATAATCCCAGAAAAGCATTTACTGCGTCAGCATGACATCACGCTGATGTCAGTAGGTCAACAGACCTGGTCCAGGTCAAACCTGACTGGTGGGTCCCGCGTGTCAGTGTCACGGGGGCTAATCCCGGTCAAATCTAGAGCTTACTGGGTTTGACCACGCACAAGTCAGTGGTTGTGGTAGTTAACTAAAAGTCATTAGCCCCTAACTAAGTGGCCATGTCAGCCCGTCGGAGTTTGGCCGGCGGCGACCATTTCGCGTGGCGGAGGCACGCCAGAATCTCTCTTCCGGCGACCATTTGTCGCGCGGGTGGGTTCTATGTGATCCTGGGATGCACCGCATCCAACGGTGCCACTGGCTGGTCGAGTAGTCGCCGGAGCTGACGGCGACGAGCACATCCGTGGCTGCACTCACACGGGGTTGGCCGGAAGGGCATTGTGGTGCACGGGAGGAAGAGCTAGAGGTGGCGTTGGCTTGCTGGCGAGCTACTGAGCCTAGTGGCGTGCTTGGCTGCGAGGCGCAGCGCCTGTGGCCACGGTGGCGAGTTGGCCGGCGGTGGTGGAATTCGGTCAGCAAGGGGGCGGCGGCTACAAGGCGTAAATGAGCTCGAGGAGATGGGGTCCGACGTGTGAGCTCACAGTGGTTGTAGAGGGCGTCGACGCGGGCTTGGAGAAGGCCGGACGGCGACGTACGGGCGGCGGCGATCTCCGGTGCTGGAGGATGAAGACGACGGCGAGGACGGGGCTACGGGGCTTCCGGCGTCGTGTCCGTTGGTGGAGAGCTTCAGGGCGACATGGCGAAGCCGATGGGTGCGTCGGGGAGGCGAGGAGGTGGATTAGGACGCGGTGGCAGCGAACAGCGGCGACGAGCTCGTTCGGTGGAGCTCGGTAGAGAGGGATAGAGGAGGGGAAGGACACGGGGGAGAGTGAGAGAGAGGCCAGGGGCTGCGTGGCGATGCATGGAGGCGTCCAGGGCGTCGGGGACGCAGGTAGCCAGGCAGGAGGTGGCCGGACGCGTGCGTGCACGCCGCGGGAACACGCCCTGTCCTCCTGGCGAGTGGAGGAGGACGACTGGCGGGCGCCAGTGGGCTAGGCCGTGCTGGGATAGGCCAGGTAAGTGGCCCAGGTAAGTGGGTTGTCCCCCTCTCTCTCTCTCTCCTGTTCTATTTTCTTTCTATTTTGTTTCTTTTTCAACTTTATTGAATTAATAAAAATGCTAGAGCATTTTTATAAATCATAAAACTAGTCATGCCCACTGTATATAATATGAGCAGCATGGAACATTTTAGTTTATGATTATTTGGGCACCTAAAATATTTTATAGTATTTAAATGCCCAAATGCAAATACAACATGAATTAATCCAGAGACCTTTGGATGTCCTAGAAAATTGTACACCATTTTTGTCAGAGGTTTAAGACCAAGGCAAAGATGATGAACATTTTTGAAGGGCATTTTGGGTAGATTGGAAAAGATATTATTAAACCCTAGTTGTTAGAAGAGGGGTGCTGGGGTTTCTGTCATTCCCATTTCAAATTCCTGTAGAAAGTAATCATGAGGCACACCCTAGCTAGTCCTAATGCATGCACTCACTAGGGATGTGACAGTAGCGCGCTCCAGAGCGCCCATATGGCCGGCATGGCCGTGTCCTCATGCGCTCTGGACGTGTCCACTTTGCCCAATAGTGTCTAGGGGGTAGAGGGGGTAGTAAACAAGGCACAGACGGCCTGGGATGCCTTGGGGAGCCAGTAGGAGAGGAGAGAGGCAGAAGAAGAGGGACAGAGGGGTTGTCCAGAGAGGTAAATGGGGGTATTTTACCCCTCAATTATTGAGAAATGGCCAGGGGAGAGTTACTGGAGGTAGGAGAGGACTAGGAGGAGCTGTGGTAAAAAGTTGAGCTCAAGGAGGATAGTGTAAGTGGTCAAAATGGTGATTTTTGAAAAGTGACAAAAGGTGTTTGATGCAAATTTGGGCAAGCAAATCAACTCCACTTGACATGAGACTTAACAGGATCAAATGGCATATAGAAATAGGGTATTCCACCAAGTTTGAGCTCATTTGAAGAAACTTGCCAATGTAACTTTGGTGAACCCTAGAAATCAACAGAAATGGATTTTCCAAGATTAAGTTAAGCAAATCATCCCTTCTTGATGCACCACTTGGTGTAGTGTCATCATTTGGTGTTGTGAGCATGTCCACAAAAGTTGAGGCCACAAGTAAAAAGTTGGCAATGTAGAGCTGTTCAAATTTGGATCTAGTCAGAAAGGGTTTTGGGGCACTTAGATCAAGTTATGCTTCTCCAATACATGTGTCATTTGGCCTACATGCATAATTAGACCATTTTAGCATGTGAACTAAGTTTGAGAGCATTTGGACAAGTTTGGCAATGTAAAGTTGCTCAAACTTCAAAATGGACAGAAATGGTTTTGAGGCGATTTGATGATGATTTCTTGATCTTCAAGGCATGAGGCTTTGTGAGATCATCAAATATGTCATATTTGACATGATAGAATTTCCCTGGAATTTTTAGAGAATATTTCCTTTGTAAATATTTCAAAAGCTTGAAATATCCAAAAAGGGTTTTGGAAGGATCTGTCCAATATTTTGAACATGACCATGTGTTGAAACTCTTATATATGGACAATATATGTCCTATGAGTTTCCCTTAATTTTGAAAAATATTTTTGAAACTGTTAAATAATTTTAACCTATTAAAGACCATTTCTGGCCTAAAGAAAAAGCTTTTAAATAAAATAGGAAAATAACTTTTAAAATTATACTTTTGTGGTTTGAGGGAGTCATATACCTAATAGGATTCAAATATACTTTTTGAAAGATTTTTCACACCCCAAATAAGGTACTTGCAGTGCAAACCTCAATTCAGGGTTTTTTGGAAAACTAATTTTAGAAAATACTATTTGGCTAAATTATTTTTATAAGAAAATACTATATTGTTCTATACACATGGCATGATCATTGGGAAAAGGTTTTGAATCAAGGAGATGAAGTATAAGAGTTGGATGATTTATTTGATTTTTAGAGCACTTGCAAACAGCAAACAGAAAACCAATCAAGCAAGGTCAAAAACTCTCAAAAGTTTTTGCCAAACCACATTTTAGCATGACTATTAGCTCAAGTGTTGTGGCATGAAAATCAGGGTATGACAAACCTACCCCCCTTACAAGAATCTCGTCCCCGAGATTCCCAGACTAGGCGTGGAAAGGAATACGGAGACTTGGATATGGGGTAGTCTTCACTCCTTCTTGTTGGTTCTGCTTTCGAGGGGTGCTCCATGGAATCCTTGAAGTACTTGGCGGTGTGGCTTCTTGCTTGTTGCCCTCTTGATGCAGGTTGTTGAGGGGTCTCTTGCATAGGTTAGGTTGGGCTAGACGTCAAAGGCTCGGTGATCGATGTCCTTGCAGAGACCGGGCTAGTTAGGAAGTTAAATGTATTTCCAGAATTGTGACTCGTGGAAAATTTGGTGCACAGTGGGTAACTCGGGTGGTAAATCTAGCTGGTAACCGTCTATTATTCGTCTTGCAGTGATCTTGAAGAAGGTCGATAAATCTTGGTGTGAGCGTCCCTTTGACATGGAAATGCTTGGTTCCTTCGAGAGGAGTGGTTTGCATATACACCCGGTCATCGACGTGGAAGTTTATTTCTTGATGATGGTGGTCGGTGTGGTTCTTCCTTCTTGACATGTCGGTCTTCGAATGTCTTCTAACCAGCTGCACAGCTCTTCCTCCGTCTTCGGGTAGTCAAGTATGTTGCCAAATAAAGATGACAACTAACTTGTCCAAGTACTCCATGAAGTCTACGGGGTACGCAAGGTAAGCTGGGGTATTGGTGTTGGTCTCTGTTGAGTATTGGCAAGGGTCTTCTTGACTTAGAGCCAAGGCCCATGGTCATGATCTGACCATGTTGTGGCTTGGTGGGGCTTAAGGGTTTCAAGGATTCTAGTGTGTGGGTGAACGTTTTATCATCTTATCCTTGAGCATGGTTTCTGAGATGCCAATAGTTCTTCCTAGTCATACAATCCTTATACCACCGAAAGCATCATCTCGCGTAGGTCAACTCCAATCACCACTTGTGCCATACATATCCTCAAGACTCCCAAAAGGAGGTCTAACAAAATTATACATGTCTACGATCCGCGAAAATCATATGTATGGCTACCCCTAAGAATCCATGGGTAAGGCATACAAGCTGCCAAGCTTGAATTAAACCCGACAATCCAAGTGCTCAGCCTATTCTTGCAAGGTTCAAGATAATGCATCTCTATTCTAAGGAAACACGTCATATGCCACTCCAAGATCTTGTTTCCTTCCTATGGATCAACTCCAACAGCCCGTTAACTTCCATCAATCACCACATAATCCAACAAATCCAATGTCTACGGTGTTCCACAAGATCTCAAGTCCCTATAATACCCAAATACTTGGAAGGGCTATCCATTACTATAGTGAGTCCACCAAATTCCCACCATCATGGTCAAGTAAACTCCAAGGTCATGCTTATATAGATCCCTAAATCAACTCCGACAATTGATCCAATCTCCTAATTTATTGTCCACCGGGAAACATGGAATCATGATCGGTATGAGCAGTCTAAATCCAATTTACTCCGAACCATGTAGACATACTTAGCAACTCAACCGCAATCTCCTACTAAAATCCAAATCTCATGTCCAACGAGAATTCCTACATGCTTCCCCAAAGTCATTATCGTAATGTCAACTATCTCCCATCAATATCATCTGATCAAGTCAAATCCTTATACTTCCAAGAATTTCATCTTGTGATTATAATGGTCCTACAAAATCCAGTTTACTCCAGGGGGTAATGAAAGTTATGCTACTCTATCAACATGATCCCACCAAGTTCATCTACCAACATGAAAACCTTATAATCCACCGAAGAGTCTCAGATAATTCCTCAAGGTCTCTGATATAAACTCATCAAGTCATTTGTCCTCTGTTCCTATATCCTCAAATTGGTCTTCCCTATGGCATCATTAGTTTTGGTGCTATCTTAGGATGACAATGTGCTTGTTCACTGTGTCCACTAGTTCCATTACGAACCAAGTGTTGTGCAAGGTTATAGAGGCTTAACTGGTTTTCTTGCAATTATGTGAGCTAAGCACATGGTTAAGGATTCGGGAGGGGGTGTCTTGTGAAGTCTCGAAGGGTCTGGGATGAGTTCCTAATCTCTAGGGGTAAACATAACTTCATGGGTTTGCACTTGGTCGTGGAGGTCGTAGCATAGGTCTTCATTGTTAGTTGGTTGCCGAGTTGGAACCCTTGGTACTTCTTGTCTTGCTGGTCTTCAGTTGAGGAGATAGAAGAGAGGGAAAAGTAGCATAGTGGAGGGGAACGCCTAAAGGGGGTTCTATAGTGCAAGTGCAAACAAACGGGTGCAAAAAGTACTAAACAAAATAAACAAGGCAAGGAAGGTGATATAGTCGTGTACTTGTTGCCTAGGGAAAAAGTGTGACTTATATCAAAACACAAATAATAAAAACAAGCAACACACCATCATGGTCCTATTCGAACCATCACACGGACTTGACTGCGCATAGGGGGTACACGACTCATCCTACCCTAGGGGTTCTCGGACTAGTAGTCGTGCCTTGTGCCTCGTGCAGTCTTCTGAGTTTTCCTCAGGTGTTGCTATGTCCCTTGTAGTTGTTTGATGAACGATCCGGGTGGAGCTTTAAGAATATTCAACAACTTCTCGCCCGACGAGGTGATGTGGTGAAGGTGTCTCCTCGTAGCTAGCGTTGACTTGGTCTCCTCTTGTCTTCTTAATCATAACGATCCCTTTTCGTCCTCTAAGGCGTCGACGGTACTGGGTAGGTAATCCTTATGCAATGACAATAACAAGGCATAATAGAGGTCCAACATGTCGGTTACATTGATGACAACATCGAAACCAAGAGCGGGGGACGAAGAGAACCGTTTTCCTGCTCACTATAGTGAGGCGGACCAAATGGCGAGGTTCTCATCCACCGGTGGTTGCCGATACAACAACGGTAGTGACAAGGTTACTCTGTTAGCGATGTATATCATGATCTTGCACATCCTGTGCCCTGGTCATCGTAGGCTAAGGTTGCACCATCTTGGGGCAGTGTCAAGGGTGTCACCATCTTCTAGGTCTTCATGTCCTCATTCCTCGAGGATGTATTTTCTGTTGGTATCGTCTTGCCGTGGTGTCGCCAATCTTGTGTTCAGAAGAGGTGGGTGAGTGTTTGTCAAGGTGTACTCCTTCTAGATTATCCACGAGGGTTTCAGGAAATCCAATGGTCAGGGGCATAAGGGTTCTAGCGACCAACAGTTTTGACGGGGAAAGAGATCAATAAGGAAAGTATAGCCTAGTTTTCGAAAAACTGAGACGGGAAGAGAAGTATATAGTTTTGAAAACTAGTAATAGTTTGGAAATAGTTTTACCCTAACTAACGACCATGCTAACTAAGGCTTCCTACAGTCAGGATGGCTCTGATACCATCTCTATGGGGACCCCGACTCATAAGTCATGATCACCGAATGCACGTGTACAGTGATCCCAGAGATCAATGCTCACTGAACACACAGAAGCTGAATAACAAGAGTCTTACATCCATACATACCGTATTACACAAATTGTGACCATTATGGTCACGTCTTGAGTATATCATTGCAGCGGAAAGCTTCAATAACAACTTGGACCCATGCCATCTGCCTTAACCCTACAGGCATTCTGACTGGGAAGCGTCCTAGATCGCATGTTCGTCACCAAGAAATCTTCAACATATCCTGTTCCTTCATGCCTGGCCAATAAAATAACCAGTGGCAAGCCAATGAGTACTTTGAATGTACTCGCAAGCAACCCATGATTTGGTTCAAGGTAACAATGCAAGTTGTACAACAAATAAGCAACCTAGCTACAAGCTAGATATTCTACCATTTGTGAGACGTGCATCAATGTACTCGGGTAACCTCGAGGATAGGTTACAGATATCAACATAAATAGAGTTCAAATCATTTATGGTTCTTTCAACGAGATAAGACACCACCTTGACTCAATACACACACACATAATCACCAAGATTGTAAAATTCTGGACATAGTTTAAGTAGCACCCCTTAACTGTCCATGACCGTGGACACGGCTATTCGAATAGTTTTACACTCCGAAGAGGTTGCGCACTTTACCCACAAGATCCGGGAAGCTTTTATGTCATCCACGATCCCGTAGTACCTCAAGTACTCGGGGGAAGCACCCGATCATTATCTTTCCCTAGACGACACTAACATAGGGTCCACTCGTTGGTGCACGGCCCTCGTGTAGAAATAAAAGATCGTGGACTTTGCCCTTTCACATTGTCACGCATACACGAAGGGACCAACGGTGTGTCCGGTGCCCCGTAAAAACAGTCATGGCCGCCTATCCAAGCACGACCCCGTCCCGGGAGTGACCTCAACTCTCCCCCGTCACTAGTAATGTGGGCACCATGCTAGCATCAGCCTAAGTAAGCAATAATGCCCCGTCCCATAAAGTGGTAGAGTGGTTGCACATGTTTGGTTGGGACGGTAATCACACATATATCTAATCCATCATTTTACCAACACGCGAAAAACTCTCTTTGGTACACCACTTCTTCCTCAAGTGGTGGCCTTAATTCAGCATCACCCTCGGGCATTAGGGGCACCCGATGGGTTTTTTGAAAGAATGCAACCACGAAGGGTTCATGGTACATATGCAACATCATGCATCAACAACTAATCTTTTGACATTTGCATCTATGCACAAGGTAGAGTTATGGGTATGGGTATGCACCACATGGTGGTTCTCAACAAGTTTACCACCGTCATATTTTCATCATCATGCAATCGGAAAAAGGGTACCGATGAACAAGAGGGGTGTCATGGTCAAAGGGCTGCTTGCCTGTCTTAACCAAGTCCTTGGGGTCTTCAAATCCTCTGGTCCTTCTCCAAGTATTCCGTCTACTTCGTCAACTGACACCGGAAACAAGTCACAATAAGCAACACAACAAGGCAAAAATAAAAGTGCTCTAAAAATAGGAGTTGGACTTTTCTAGGATACCTCTGGTCATATGAGAAATGACCAAGGTGGTTTCATAGGCATTGGATCAACGGATAGTTTGGAACATTTCAATATGATGGAATCAACGGGTTTAATGGATCTGTGAGAAGTGTACAGAAGAATTATTTTGAAAAATGAGCAGAGGCATCCATTTAACAAGGAATGATTTTAGAAGTAGCTAGGAGTTGGTTTCACTTGATTTGGAGTTCAAATGGTTTTCCTATGAATTTGCAAAGTTGACAAATATGAAGAAATGGCTCAATATATTATGTGGCATAGAGAGTATTAGGAAGAATGTTCCAAAACTAAGTTTCGATATTACAAGTGTCTAGGAATTTGAATCATGGCATTTGGATCAACTCTGAGCTCTTTGTGATTTTCTAAAGTTTACCACAGAAATGGAAAAATGAGATTTTGGTAATATTTGTGAAGAACGTTTTTCTGGAAAAATGTGCAAGTCACACCATGTGATAGATCATGATTTATGGAGCCAGCAAAAATTTGAATCATTCAATTTGGAGTAAATATGAATATTTGGGAGATTTTACAAATTATCTGGAAAAAGAAAATGAGAAAAAGACAAAGGGCTTTACCCTTATCCAACGCACCGGGCGGTAGATAAAAGTGGGCCGGCCCAGTGGCTCAGCTGCGCGAGTGAGGAGAGGTGACGTCGAAGGCGGCTTCACGTGGATGCGCCTTCGTGCAGGGGAGGCGGATCTGGCTGGAGCCGTTTCCACTTAAACGGTCGGGGCCCGCCCACCGAGTCGCTGACGAGTGGGCCGGTGCTCAGGCCGTCTCCTACCTCCCGCTCGAACAGAGCAGGGGCAGGGGAGGCGAGGCCGAGCGGGCGCCGGCGTTTCCCCCCGGCGGTCCCGGCTACCTCCGGCGACGCCCAGCACACCGGTGGGTTCAGGGGGTCACGCCACATCCGGAGAGGTGCGCCACGACCTCGAGGGCGGTCGGCTGCGAGCGCAACGTCGGCCGTGGCGGAGGCCGGCGACGGTGAAGATGAGCACGGCGATGCGAAGAGGGATGGGACGAAATTGAGCCCGGGGTGGATCAACTGTGGTGAGGAGAGGGTTCTCGAATGTCTAGGGGAAAGAGAGAGGGGTTAAGGCGCCGGAATTTTGGCGGCGGTCGGCGGCTTGGCTCCGGCCATAGAGGTGCAAGGAGGGCACGGGGAGAGGAGTGAGCTGGTCGAGGTGATGCGCGGGAGGGAGAGGGAGCGAACGGATGCCTGAGAGGGCTCGGGGTGGCCATTAAATAGGCGGGCGACGGTCCATCGAGGACTCGTGCGCCGGCGAGCTCGTTGCCGTCGCCACGGGTCACGGGAGCTCGTCTCGGTGTGTCTGGGGCATTTGTAGGGGTGGTCTATGCCCAGAGGAAGGGAGAGAAGGAACGAGGAAGCGCCAGGGCAGCGCGCGTGTGAGCATGCTCATTGGAGCTCTCGGGCGGCCATGGTGCGTGTGCGAGCAGGCAACAGAAGGAAGAGGGAGAAGGGGGCCGACCAGCTGTCGTGTCCCAGACGTCGAGGCCACCTCGGGAGACACCATCCCAATGCCCAAGGCAGTCGAGTGCCTTGGGCAGGACGCGGCTACAGTGCGGGAGCACACTGTAGCGCGCTCCAGAGCGCCCATATGGCCGACATGGTCGTGTCCTCACGCGCTCTGGACGCGTCCACTTTTCCCAATAGTGTCTAGGGGTAGAGGGGGTAGTAAACAAGGCATAGACGGCCTGGGATGCCTTGGGGAGCCAGTAGGAGAGGAAAGAGGCAGAAGAAGAGGGAGAGAGGGGTTGTCCAGATAGGTAAATGGGGGTATTTTACCCCTCAATCATTGAGAAATGGTCAGGGGAGAGTTACTAGAGGTAGGAGAGGACTAGGAGGAGCTGTGGTAAAATGTTGAGCTCTAGGAGAATAGTGTAAGTGGTCAAAATGGTGATTTTTGAAAAGTGACAGAAGGTGTTTGATGCAAATTTGGGCAAGCAAATCAACTGAAATTGACATGAGACTTAACAGGATCAAATGGCATATAGAAATAGGGCATTCCACCAAGTTTGAGCTCATTTGAAGAAACTTGCCAATGTAACTTTGGTGAACCCTAGAAATCAACAAAAATGGATTTTCCAAGATTAAGTTAAGCAAATCATCCCTTCTTGATGCACCACTTGGTGTAGTGTCATCATTTGGGGTTGTGAGAATGTCCACAAAAGTTGAGGCCACTAGTAAAAAGTTGGCAATGTAGAGCTGTTCAAATTTGGATCTAGTCAGAAAGGGTTTTGGGGCACTTAGATCAAGTTATGCTTCTCCAATACTTGTGTCATTTGGTCTACATGCATAATTAGACCATTTTAGCATGTGCACTAAGTTTGAGAGTATTTGGACAAGTTTGGCAACGTAAAGTTGCTCAAACTTCAAAATGGACAGAAATGGTTTTGAGGGGATTTGATGATGATTTCTTGATCTTCAAGGCATGAGGCTTTGTGAGATCATCAAATATGTCATATTTGACATGATAGAATTTCCCTGGAAATTTTAGAGAATATTTCCTTTGTAAATATTTCAAAATATTGAAATATCCAGAAAGGGTTTTTGAAGGATCTGTCCAGTATTTTGAACATGACCATGTGTTGAAACTATTATATATGGACAATATATGTCCTATGAGTTTCCCTTAATTTTGAAAAATATTTTTGAAACTGTTAAATAATTTTATCCTATTAAAGACCATTTCTGGCCTAAAGAAAAAGCTTTTAAATAAAATAGGAAAATAACTTTTAAAATTATACTTTTGTGGTTTAAGGGAGTCCTATACCTAATAGGATTTAAATATACTTTTTGAAAGATTTTTCACACCCCAAATAAGGTACTTGCAGTGCAAACCTCAATTCATGGGTTTTTGGAAAACTAATTTCAGAAAATATTGTTTGCTAAATTATTTTTATAAGAAAATACTATATTGTTCTATACACAAGGCATGATCATTGGGAAAAGGTTTTGAATCAAGGAGATGAAGTATAAGAGTTGGATGATTTATTTGATTTTTAAAGCACTTGCAAACAGCAAACAGAAAACCAATCAAGCAAGGTCAAAAACTCTCAAAAGTTTTTGCCAACCCACATTTTAGCATGACTATTAGCTTAAGTGTTGTGGCATGAAAATCAGGGTGTGACAAGCATGATCTCCGTCGGTTCCACGCGAGGAATGTCAGAAGTCGAACTTTTCACGAGGGAGATCTAGTCCTCCGAGTGGATCAGCAACGCCCCCACAAGCTAGCCCCCGCATGGGAAGGTCCCTTCGTCATGACCAAGGTGCTGCATAACGGGGCCTGCCACCTATACAACCTGAAGAAGCGAATCGATGAACTGCGTGCCTGGAACGCCGATCTCCTTCGTCGCTTTTTTACCTGATTCTCAGACAGTCGAAATGTAATAAAAGTACTCCGTTTGTTTGTTATCAAGACTCGACTCATGCAGTCCTATAATCATTGGTGTTCGTTCCTGCATATATGTGTTCCCCCAGTGGGTAACTTAGCTGCGAAATCCATTATCGCCTAAGTTTCAAAAATACTCCAAGTGAGAGTGTCCCTCTCACTCGGGGGCTTAGCTGCGAACTAGATTCGCCTAAGTTACAAAAACACTCCGAGTGGGAGCGTCACTCTCACTCGGGGGCTTAGCTGCGAACCTGATTCTCCTAAGTTTCAAAAATACTCTGAGTGAGAGCGTCCCTCTCACTCGAGGGCTTAGCTGGGAAATCCGTTTTTGCCTAAGTTACAAAAACACTCCGAGTGGGAGTGTCCCTCTCACTTGGGGTCTTCGTTGCGAACCTGATTCGCCTAAGTTTCGAAAATACTCCGAGTGAGAGCGTCCCTCTCACTCGGGGGCTTAGCTGTGAAATCCGGTTTCGCCTAAGTTTCTAAAACACTCCGAGTGGGAGCGTCCCTCTCACTCAGGGGCTTAGCTGCGAACTAGATTCGCCTAAGTTACAAAACACTCCGAGTGAGAGCGTCCCTCTCACTCAGGGGCTTAGCTGCGAACTAGATTCGCCTAAGTTACAAAAATACTCCGAGTGAGAGCGTCCCTCTCACTCAGGGGGCTTAGCTGCGAATGAGATTTTCCTAAGTTTCAAAAGTACTCCGAGTGAGAGCAATCTTCCCACTCGGGGGCTTAGACGCAAACCAAATTCGCCTAAGTAATTAGATTCGTCTAAACGCCTAAAGGACGTACTCGGAGCTGCGCCACAACTACAAAGTTCGGTTACACTCGGAGCTGCGCCACAAGGACAACGTCCGACTGCACTCGGAGATGCGCCACAAGTACAACGTTCGATTGCACTCTGAGCTACGCCACAAGTACAACGTCCGTTTGCACTCGGAGCTGCGCCATAAGTACAATGTTTGGCTGCACTCGGAGTTGCACCACAAGTACAACATCCGGTTGCACTCGGAGTTGCGCCAGAAGTATAACGTCCAGTTGCACTCGGAGATGC
>LR738715.1:510734224-510820996 GCA_902687465.1 Secale cereale
CACAAGTACAACGTCCGACTGCACACAGAGCTGCGCCACAAGTACAACGTTCGGTTGCACTCGGAGTTGCGCCACAAGTACAACGTCCGGTTCCACTCGGAGCTGTGCCACAAGTACAACGTCCGGTAGCACTCGGAGATGTGCCACAAGTACAATGTCCCGTTGGACTCGGAGCTACGCCCCAAGTACAACGTCCGCTCCAAGTGAAACGTAACCATCTCACTCGGAAACTCAGTTACAACCCTGCAAGCACAAAGTCAATAAATCCGAAGACAAAAGCAGATGCGTCTTGATAAAAATAACAGAGTTCGCATAAACCGAGCAGAAGTTCACAACCACGAGTTGAAGTACCGGGCATCAGGCCCGAAGGAGTTTTAACGATTACAAAACCACTCGGCATTCCGAGGCAAATTAAGTCGAATCATAAAAATTTTCACTCCACAGGAGGGCTGGCGGGCTCAACGAAGGTGTATAAGTTGATGACATCCGCGATTCGAGTGGCTGCATCCAAGAAGGTTTCCATGAAGCTCTGAAACTGGATCTTCTTCGTGTTGGCCACCTTGAGAGTCTTCAGTTTATCTTCCTTGACATCTTTGTAATGGACGCGAACAAGCAAGAGCGCCATGTCAGCTCCGGAGCGGGCAGCAGACTTCTTCCAAGCTTGCACTTGGCCTGGGAGTTCGTCCAGTCGAGTCATAAGAGACTTGAGGTCATTCTGGAGCCGCTCTTCTGGCCATAGCTCCTTGTCTATCCCAGCGAGTGTTGTCTTCAGTCGACCGATGTACCCCCAGGACGCCCTCAAGGCGCGCTTCGAGTCGCAGTACATTCATGGCGGCAACATCTCCCACAAGTGACCTGCTAGGATCCAACCCGGGATTGATTCGCTCTGTCTCCCGGTCAAAGCTTTGGCAGAATTCTGCATGAAGAACAAAAGTGTGAGTCGACAACATCCTTAAGAAGTATGGCTTCAAGGGCATTCTCAATGCAAAGTACCTTCAAGCGAGATGTACAGCTTCTAGGCGAGGTCCTTCAAATATTCTTCTAATTCATTCCTCTTCAGGGTGAGTTGGTCGACCTTGTTGGACAATGCAATCTTCTCGTTTCGCAGCTGAGCAGCTTCCTTTTTCGCTGTGTCGACCGCAATCTTCAAGGGCGCATTCTCTTCCTCGAGCTTGCCGCCTGAAGCCAGCTTCCAATCTGCCTCCGCGGTCTTCTCCCTGGCAGTCTTCTGAGCAGCAGCCAGCTGCATCATTCGGCTCCAGGGCCTTCTTCATAGTTTCTAAAGAAACAACAACCTTGAGTTAAGCTTGCAGTCGATGATTCTCACTATGGACATCTACCCGAGTGGAATTACTAAATTCAAGGAGTAGAATGGGAAAGCAATGAAGTTTTAAGTCAACAAAAAATTTACCTCCCATGGTCTTCACTTCAATCATAGAATGCTCCAGCTTCTTCTTGATGGCCTCCACCTCCAGTTGGAGAGAGGTTTTCTACTTTTCCATATCAACATATTGGCTCCCAAGTCCACAGGATTTCTGCAACAAGTCGAAGGTCTAGTCAGTCGACAGGAACAAGCAAATGATGGACAGATTCAGTTAATTAACATAGAGATAAAGAGAGAGTTCTTAGACTGCTAACGGCTATCAACAGTCAACAATAGTCTATGGGACTACACCTAGTGGATGCACTCAGCGTGCCCCCACTGGTTCAGATTTATCACTCGGAGAGGTCCTTCCAATTTGAGTCCCAAAAAAGTGCTCAAGGCTCTAAGACCCTCGTCGTCTGCAAGCAGTCGGTGACGGTCTCGGGGACTACACCCAGTGGGTGCACTCAGCGTGCCCCCTATTGCATATCAAGGAAAATCTATCGATTGAAATTACAAGTGTAAGACCCCCGCCGACTGGCCGCAGTCGAAGACGATCTCGAGGACTACACATAGTGGGTGCACTCAGCGTGCCCCACCGGTTTTTAACTCCTCACTCGACGCGGCCTGCCGATCAGAGCAAGAAAAGTGCCCACTCGATGCGGTTCGAGCGGGAGAGCTACATGACAAACTACAACACCCAGTGGGTGTACAGACAGACTCAAAATGCAGACCTATAATAGATGCACATTAAATGTTCCAAAACGCTAACCCACGAACATCTCTCAGAGGCAAAGCAAAGACAAGGCTTGAGTTTCAGAAAAACAATCGGAAATCAACTTACAATTCCACTTACGCGGACATTCGCTTGAAGAGAAGAGTTGGCATCATAGGCACCCCTAACGGCTTCATACGCCACCTTCAGTCGGTCCACCATCAATCCAGCTTGGATCATCGCTTCCTTGTCACACCTACCTGGTCCTCAGGGACGTGGTACAGTGTCAACTAAGGCGGAGCAGGCGGCGGAGTTGGAATTGATGGAGGAGTCGGAGCAGACGCACTATGGACGCACTCGGATCTGATGGCCGCCCAGTATCGCCTGAAGCATGAACAGTCGGCGCGGGCGGCCTGTCAGTCGACAGAGGATCGGCGAAGGAAACTGCGGCTTGAGACGAGCCTCCAAGCTCCTGAAGAACAGGCTCAGCAGACGAGCGAGGCGTGCGGCTGGCAGGCGCCCACTTGCTCGAAGGCCTCAACCTCCTCCCCGTGTTCCTTTGGGCCTCATCATCATCATCATCTGGAACCTGAATAATCTCTGATGGCCCTGCAGTTTTGACAAACAAAGTCTCAGTCGACCAATCCAATCAGTCATCGAAAGGCAAATTCCCTTGTTTCAGGTTTACCTGCTCGTGAAGTGACGACGTGGGCGGTTTCCGCATCGCCTTGTTCCTCGTCGATCTCCATGTGGGACGTGGTCGAAGTGGCAACCCTAAAAATGCAAAGTTTCACTCGGTTAGAATAGAGCTAAGAATTTGTATCAAATGACAGGCAGTAAAAGCAAAGATACTCACCCTGAGGTAATTGGAACATCCACTTTGATCTTGGGCAGGGCATTCCGAGGCTTGGCGGCGGCGACTCTGGCTTGCCTCGCAGTTTTCTCGGTCAGTTCCGGAGTGGATGTCCGACTGCGCTTTGAGGTCTTGGCACTCGACGACACCGCCCTGCCTTGGCCTCCCGCGGGGTCTTGCGTCTGCTTGGAGCGCCCCTCGTTACAGGGCGGCGACTCAACCTCGTCGCTGCTTTCTGAGTCAGAGTTGTCTTCATCGTCTTCTTCCTCATAGTCGACGCTGGCACTCCCATCCTCGCTCCCGACGTCCTCCAGTTGCTGCTCTCCATTTGGCATGGAATACATGTTCACGAAGACCTGTGATACACCAGTCGACAAGTTGAGACGAGTCCAAGAACGGTCGCATATGGAAAAAACACAAGAGAAAAAATTACTCGACAAAATAGCACCTAACCTCCCCCGGGGCATGCTCGGCGTCGTATGGCAAGATCCTCCTGGCTCTGCGTAGGTTGTCCTTGTTCCCAGTGATGCTCATCGGCCACTGGGCCACTGTCTTCTCGCTGGCCTCCTCTGGGTGAGTTCGAGCGGTGTCGTTTGGGCTCAAGTACAACCACATAGGATGGTCGCGATCTTGTAGAGGCTGCAGACAGCGACTCAGGAACACCTCCAGCAGATCCATACCCGTCACCTCGCCATGCACCAGAGCAACTACGGCGTCGACCAAAACAACAACTTCACCTTTCTCCTCTACGGTAACTTGCATGGAACGAACCTGGTTGATTCTATCTAAGGAGAAGGGGGAAGTCTAGTCGGATGACCAGAGGTTGGAATGTCCTTGCAGTAGAACCAGGTCGACTGCCAGCCTCTAACTGACTCGGGAAACATCATCGGGGGAAATGTACTCCTACCTCTCATCTGGATTCCTAATCCCCCGCACATCTGAATCACGTGCGTCTTTTTGTCAGTCGTATTGGCTTTCTTGACCGACCGAGATCGGCAGGTGAAGATATGTTTGAACAACCCCAAGTGGGGTTGACAACCCAGGAAACTCTCACACATCATGATGAATGCGACAAGATAGGACATGGAATTGGGTGAGTGATGGATTTGAGCCCCAAAGAAATTCAGAAAACCTCGGAAGAATGGGTGAGGAGGCAGACAGAGACCTCGTTCCACATGGGTGGTGAGTAGGACGCGGTCGCCCTCACGCGGCTCGGGCTCCGTCTCCCTCCTCGGCAACCTCCAAGATCTGTGCGCTATGAGGCCGTCCACGGCGAGGCCCTCCAGGTCCTCCTTGGTGACCGTCAAGCGGATCCAGTCGCCCTGGATCCAACCAGGCGGCAGGCTGGACCGCGAAGTCGACCCCTTCACTTGTTTCTTGCCCTTGGCCGCGGCTTTCTTCGCATGGACATATTTCGACATTGGTGAAGAGCTTTGGTGATGCAAAGGAAGAGGGAAGAAGCCAGGGGCGATCAGAGAAGCAAATGGGAAGGCACAATACCTCGCATCGGTTGCAGCACACTATATAGTCATATGTCCGAGTGGCTAATCGGCGGGCCCAGATGACCCGGTCACATCCCGCAATGGCCGGCTGCTCGATATGTGGCAAAATAGGCGGCACGGAGATCGAGGAGCCCCTGACAGTGCATTTTGATTACCGCGCCAACGTCATGTCCCATCCCATGCGCTTCTCCACGCTTCGAAATCCCACAAAAATCTAGAGCGTGTAGGGCATTAAATCACACCAAAGATACGCCAGTCCATCCAGCTCGGTACAGATCAAATGAATTCACTCGACAAGTCTCAAAAGGTCGGAATGGATAGAGGCAACTGGTGCAGAAGCGAGTCGCGAAACGCGTCACTCAGAACTTCAAGAGATTTACTCGGAACTTTGAGGCATATTCAACCTGCTCTGATCAACATCTTCCCCGGTCGGCCCTCACTCCATTCGGGGGCTAATGACGAGGATATGTACCTAGGGTAGGGTCTTAGGCCTGACCTATCCGGCCTACCCAAGGACACCATATGAAGACCAAGAGAGACTCCATAGAAAATACCGACTGAAATATCCCGTGGTGAAATACACTCGACAGGAAAAGTCACTCGGATAATTCACCCCCACTCGACATTGCAAGAGTTCACTCGACGGCCAAGATCCCAAAGGCCACGCCTGAAGAGCAATAGATAGGCGTTCACTCCATAGTCATAAAGACCTTTTAATGCAAGCGTTATCAGTAATGTAAATTATTTAATTCTCATTGAACCCTTGTGTAACTGATGGCTGGAGAGGGCCGGTGTACTCTATATAAGCCACCCCTCCCCTCGGGCACAAGGGTTCGCACCCTCTGTAACTTCTACACAATCCAGTCGACAAGCCTCCGCGGCACCGAGATGTAGGGCTGTTACCTCCTCCGAGAGGGGCCTGAACTCGTAAAATCTCTGTCACAACCTTGCCGTAGCTAGGACTCTGCCTCCTTCCAACCCCCTACTCTTACTATCAGACTAGTGCGCACGACAGCCGGTTCTGGCCAAAGCCATCGGGGCTCAGGGTATGAAGAAGCGCACGAACCCTGTTGAGACTACCGCAGACAAGCTCAAGGTCATCGCCATGTCCAAGTCGGTCCTGGTAATATCTCTTCTTGACGATCTTTTTGGCGATCTTGATCGTGTTTTTCATCTAACACGCAGTACTAGTACTAGTAGTACAACTTCCTGGGTGATCTTGCATGTGATTTTTGTGTGCCAAATCACGGTTCTAAACTGCTCTTTTGACCAAAACATGCGAGAGGTTGACATACATATGGTTTTTGCACATAACACTGATTTCTTATAGATTACTTTCAACAACTTTATGAACGTCAATGATAGTTGTAGGAAATGCAAGATTTCACCTCTCATGCCTTTGAGGAGAGTATAGTAGCCTCAGTAACTTATGTTATGAATATTGTAAGTAATCTCTCTGCTCGCATGCCTGTGAAGACATGTTCTAGTGTCTTTGTTCACTCATTTCTTTGCATATATGTAGTCTTATATGGAGTCAAATATCAAAAATCATCTTATATTTCTGAGCGAAGGTAGTAATAAAATATTTGGTTTCTGTTTGAATTAGAACCAGGACTGCGGTGGAGATGAAGTTCTCACAGTCATGCCGTGTGAACTGGAAGACCTTTGGATGAGCTATACTACTAAACTATCCAACTGTTGTGTCCTTGTCGGCATGGGTGGTGAACAAGCGTTTTCCTGTAGCATTGTTGCCAGGCGTGTTCTCGAGGGTGTACTTCACCGCAACAATTTCCTAGCTGTGCCTTGGACTATGAAGGGTGTGGTTCTCATAAAGCTTCCTGACAAATTTGATGTGGATTATCTTCATGGTCATGTTTATGAGTAGAAAGACCACTCTGTTAGGTTCTGCAAGGTTGACCAGATGGCGATGATGCCGGTAGACATCTCTCACAAAGTCCATGGCCTAGTCAGTTATGTGGGGTACATCCCGTAGGTCGGTGGCAACAAATAGTTTGCAAAGTTTAATTAGTGCAACTTTGCTTCTCTGTAGTAAGCACTACTTATTCAGTACTTGATTTGTGTGTGTGAACCCTGTATTGTATAGTACTATCGCTTTTGTTGTGTGGTGAGTCCTGAGAACAGTCTATGTTAATGTTTGTCCACTCAATTCAGTCTGTATATTTTGAAGTATCCATATCATATTTTTTTTGTGAGGACGGTTTATCAATTATGGTTACACCCCAATATATGTATGCATTGCAGGGTTTATCGCACCCACCAGAATTTCTAGTCCCATGGATGTTCGCTCCAAACGAGTTGTCATGACCTTTGGACTGTCCTGCTTGTGGGAGTAAGTGGGGGCCCTGCATGCCAACCCTAATTGGACAATCAACCTTCTATTTAGAACTTGAACATAGTGATATCCTGGTAAGGATTGACTCGTCTCACATCAAGTCAATCTTATTGATTTACTGTCATGTTTTCTTCCTTTTGCTGCAACTTTGCGATGCAGGTTTTGCCATGTCACATTCGTTACAGAATAAACCGTTTGGTTTGCTCTATGATGGTTATTTTAGCAAGTTCCACTTCTTATGATGTGTCAGTAACAAAGGCATTGTCCATCACTTATATTACTGGACACGATTGGGTTAGTCTGTTCTCTGAGTACAATCTGAAGCCCTGTGATGAACTGCAGTTTGTTTTAACAGACACGCCACAATTAGTCCTTCTTGCGATAAAAAGAAGTGAAGTAAAAGACTGGATCCAGGTCACGGAGCCTAGCGAAGTTAGAAAGCTGAATTACGAAATCAAAGCAGACTAGAGACGATCGTTGTTGTCTCGCACATTGGTACCACCTTCAGCATCGGATCGAGCACCAGCACCTGCTCCGACGGCACTGGCTCTAGCACTGACAGTGGCAGCAGCTCAGTCTGATCCACTAGAGGATTTGGCACCGACCGCATCAGCAAAGAAATTATCAAGGCGATCAATTTCTTGCATATGCAAGGAAGAAGAAAGAAACAATAGCAATCACAACATAACGAGAGGTAATCTAGTAACATGAAGATTTCTACAACCATATTTCCCCCTCTCATAATAATTGCATGTAGGATCATATTCAAATTCAACAATATAGCTATCACATAAAATGTTCTCTACATGATCCATATGTATGCAAAGTTGACACTCATTCAAAATAGTGAGATTAACATAGAACAAAGTCATTGCTTCTCCAAGCCCACTTTTATCAGAAATTTCATAAGATTGATCAATATCCAAAGTAGTGGGATCAAAAGTTGACATCCTTTCAAACTCACTTTCAATATTATGGAAAACATTATTAGCAATCTCATATTCATCATGGGTTTTAAATAAATTTTCAAGATCGCAAGAAGCATCACCCCAATCATGATCATTGCAACAAGTAGTGGGCATAGCAAAATAAGCATCCCCAAGCTTAGGGTTTTGCATATCATTAGCACAATTGTCATTCATAGAATTTATAATAACATCAATGCAATCATGCTTTTCATTCAAGGAACTATCGTGAATCACTTTATGAATTTCTTTTAACACTTCAACACAATTTTCAGATTCACGAATTTCAAGCAAAACCTCATAAAGATAATCTAGTGCACTCGAATCACTAGTAATTGGTTTATCATAATTGGATATTTTAAAAGGATTAGCAAGTGGATGAGGATCCATAATACTTTCCTGCTGAATTTGTATAAAACCAAGTAAGACATAAGGGCGAATAAAAAGGCAAATATTTTTGTGTTTTTCTAAAAATGTTTTAGAAGTGGGGGAGATGAAAACGAGAGGCAAATGGCAAATAATGTAAGTGCAAGAGATGAGAGTTTATGCCAAGTACTTGGTAGGCTTGATGTAGACCTCCCCGGCAATGACGCCTGAAATTCTTCCTGCTACTTCTTGAGCTTGCGTTGATTTTTTTCCTTGACGAGGAAAGGGTGATGCATCAAAGTAGAGATAAGTATTCCCCTCAGTTTGAGAACCAAAGTATCAATCCAGTAGGAGGTACATGCAAGTATCCAATATATGCACCTGCAAAAACTAACAAACACTTGCACACAACTCGGAAAGGGGTTGACAATCCCTTCAACATCACGAACAAGAGTGAGATCTGATAGAGAAAGATTTAAAACTAAAGTAAAAAAGAAAAAGAAAGTAAACACATAATAATTGCAGCAAGGTATTTTTGGGTTTTTGGTTTTATAGATCTGAAAATAATAGATGTAAAATAGACCCGGGGGCCATAGGTTTCACTAGAGGCTTCTATCTTGAATAAAGCATATGATGGGTAAACAAATTACTGTCGAGTAATTGACAGAAAAGAGCAAAGTTATGATGATATCTAAGGCAATTATCATGAATATAGGCAGCATGTCCATGAAAAGTAGAACGAAACGATTTTTCATCTACTACTATTACTCCACACATCGACCGCTATCTAGCATGCATTTAGAGTATTAAGTTCATAAGAATAGAGTAATGCTTTAAGCAAGATGATATGATGTAGAGGGATAACTCAAGCAATATGATATAAACCACATCTTTTTATCCTTGATGGAAACAATGCAATACGTGCCTTGCTACCCCTTCTGTCACTGGGTGAGGACACCGCAAGATTGAACCCAAAACTAAGCACCACTCCCATTGCAAGAACTACCAACCTAGTTGGCCAAACCAAACCGGTAATTCGAAGAGAAATACAAAGATATCAAATCCCGCATATAAGAATTCAGAGAAGATTCAAATAATATTCATAGATAATCTAATCATAAATCCACAATTCATCGGATCTCGACAAACACACCACAAAAGAAGATTACATCGAATAGATCTCCAAGAACATCGAGGAGAAGATTGTATTGAAAATTAATGAGAGAGAATAAGCCATCTAGCTACTAGCTATGGGCCCATAGGTCTGTGGTAAACTACTCATGCATCATCGGAAGGGCAGCAAGGTTGATGTAGAAGCCCTCCGTGATCAAATCCCCCTCCGACAGAGTATCGGAAAAGGCCTCCAGATGGGATCTCACGAGATCAGAAACCTGCGGTGGTGGAAAAGTATTTTCGTGGATGCTTCTAGGGTTTCTGGAATACTTCTGAATGTATAGGCCAAGGAAGGGGTCAGGGGGTCTCCGAGGGGGGCACAAGCCCTAGGGGGGCGCGCCCCTAGCTTGTCGTCGCCTCGAGGACTCTGTGACTTGGACTCCAAGTCCTACGAGTGTCTTCTGGTCCAAGAAAAATCATCGCGAAATTTTTATTCCGTTTGGACTCCGTTTGATATTCCTTTTCCGCGAAACTCAAAAACAAGGGAAAACAGAAAGTGACACTGGGCTCTAGGTTAACAAGTTAGTCCCAAAAAAATATCAAATAGCATATTAATGCATATAAAACATTCAAAGATGGTAATATAATAGCATGGAACAATCCAAAATTATAGATGTGTTGGAGACGTATCAGGTACATGAGTGATCCAGGAGTGGATCACTGAACAATGGTCAAAAATATCCTTAGTAACTGGAGGACTAAGGAAATGTTTCTCGATTATGGAGGTAATAAACAGTTCATCATGAAGGGTTACGTCGATAAAAGCTTTGACACCAATCCGGATAACTCTGAGTAGCAAACCGGATATGTATAATGGAGCAGTCATTTGGAATAGCTCCAAGTAAAGTGTTATAGCAGCGTCTACAGTATGACATAAGGATTTGCAAAGTACACACGGATCTGAATATTGCAGACACGTTGACTAACCTCTCTCACAAGCAAAAACATGATCACACTCTTTGGGTGTTAATCACATGATGATGTGAACTAGATTATTGACTCTAGTAAACTCTTTGGGTGTTAATCACATCGGGATGTGAACTATGGTTGTTAATCGCATGGCGATGTGAACTAGATTATTGACTCTAGTGCAAGTGGGATACTAATGAAAATATGCCCTAGATGCAATAATAAAATGGTTATTGTTATATTTCCTTTATCATGATAAAGGCTTATTATTCATGCTAGAATTGTATTGAGCGGAAACTTAAATTCATGTGTGAATACATAAACAAAGACGGTGTCCCTAGTGAGCCTTTGTTGGGACCGCGATCCTAAGTCACACTGGTCTACCATGTAACACATCATATCACTTTGCGGCCTCACGCACGGTATCCCCACGGGTTCCACCTTACCTGGCCCGAGACCGTTTGCGATTTTAGCTCATGTATGATAGTGTCGCTAACATCCATATGATAGAGAACCCGGGCCGACATGACTAGTTATAAACCAAAAGTGGCACTAAATTACAGGGACACGCATACATGACCCAACAATGCACGTGTCGGTCAGCAGCGAGTGTTGTCGGTCTGTAGCAAGCTAACAGGACTCCGGTATACACCGCATGACATTTCCCCAGAGGGACAGACACAGAGCAAGGAAGGACACATGCCGTTCAATCCATGTGTTCCAGAGCAGTAGCAAGTTACCAAGGCTCAGTGGAAGCACTAGGAGGCATTTCCCCATAAGATAGGCTACCAAGGGTAAACAACTAGGTGTCAGATCCCACACATACCAAGCATTTCAATAACATACACACAATATGCTCGATATGTGCAAATACAACATGGCATCACAACAAAACTCTAAGAATCAAAGTATTTATTCATTAGGCTCCGAGGAGCCATATATTACAAACATGGGTCTCATGACCCAACATATAGAGCATACAAGCAACAGAAGCATAACATGTCTGGGTACAGACAACTACAAATGAAAAAGGCTGAGAAGCCTGACTATCTACAAGACCATCCCAAGGGTACAAGATCATAGCTGAGGTAACAAGCTAAACATCGAAGTCCACGCGGAACCACTAGTGAGACCGAAGTCTCTCTACAAAACATAAATTAAGCAAACATGTGTACAAATGTACTCAGCAAGACTTACATCAGAACTAGCTACATATGCATTAGTATCAACAAAGGGGTAGTGGAGTTTAACTGCGGCAAGCTAGCTTTGACTCGGTGGCTTTCCTATACTACGACTGCTGGTAACTCTTTTGAGGTGGCGCACATGAGTCCACATATTCACCAAATCAATACACCACTATGGATCCGCTCTCGTCTCCCTACGAGAAGGCCATCCATAGCACTCATGCTTATCTTGCGCATTTTAGAGTATCCACTTCCACTTGTCTATGAACTGTACAGGCAACCCAGAAGTCCTTTACCGCGGACGTGGCTATTCGAATAGATGATATTAACCCTGCAGGGGTGTACTTCCTCACACACGCTCTTGCCACTTACCTGAAGGAAATATGCCATAGAGGCAATAATAAAGATGTTATTTGTATTTCCTTATATCATGATAAATGTCTTTTATTCATGCTAGAATTGTATTAACCGGAAAATTGATACATGTGTGAATACATAGACAAAATAGTATGTCCCTAGTATGCCTCTACTAGACTAGCTCATTGATCAAAGATGGCTATGTTTCCTAGCCATAGACATGAGTTGTCATTTGATCAACGGGATCACATCATTAGAAGAATGATGTGATGGACTAGACCCATCCGTTAGCATAGCACTATGATCGTTTAGTTTTACTGCTATTGCTTTCTTCATGACTTATACATGTTCCTATGACTATGAGATTATGCAACTTCCGAATACTTTAGGAACACATTGTGTGCTATCAAACGTCACAACGTAACTGGGTGATCATAAAGATGCTCTACAGGTGTCTCCGAAAGTATTGGTGGTGTTGGCATAGATCAAGACTAGGATTTGTCACTCCGAGTGTCGGAGAGGTATCTCTGGGCCCTCTCGGTAATACACATCATAATAAGCCTTGCAATCAAAAGACTAATGAGTTAGTCACGAGATGATGTATTACGGAATGAGTAAAGAGACTTGCCGGTAACGAGATTTAACTAGGTATAGAGATACCGACGATTGAATCTCGGGCAAGTAACATACCGATGACAAAAGGAACAACGTATGTTGTTATGCGGTTTGACCGATAAAGATCTTCGTAGAATATGTGGGAGCCAATATGAGCATCCAGGTTCCGCTATTGGTTATTGACCGGAGATGAGTCTCCGTCATGTCTACATAGTTCTCGAACCCGTAGGGTCCGCACGCTTAACGTTTGATGACGATCAATATTATGAGTTTATGAGTTTTGATGTACCGAAGGTAGTTTGGAGTCTCGGATGAGATCACGGACATGACGAGGAGTCTCGAAATGTCCGAGACATAAAGATTGATATATTGGATGACTATATTCGGACACCGGAAGTGTTCTGGAAAGTTTCGGAATTTACCGGAGTGTCGGGGGGTTACGAGAACCCCTCGGGGGAATGGTGGGCCCTAGTGGGCCATAGGGAGAAAGAGGGCAGCAGCCAGGAGGTGGTGTGCCCCCTCCCTAGGGGCAGTCCTAATAGGACTAGGGGAGGGGGGCGCGGCCCCTCTTTCCCTCTCCCTCTCCCTCTCCTTCCTTCCCCCTCTCCTTCTTGGTGGACTCCTACTAGGAATAGGATTGCAATCCTATTCCTAGTAGGATTGCCTCTCTAGGCGCACCATAGAGGGCCGGCCGGCCTCCCCCCCTTGCTCCTTTATATACGGGGGCAGGGGGGCACCCAAAGACACACAAGTTGAATTGTTTTAGCCGTGTGCGGTGCCCCCCTCCATAGAAACACACCTCGGTCATACCGTTGCAGTGCTTAGGCGAAGCCCTGCGCCGGTAGATACATCATATCTGTCACCACGCCGTCGTGCTGACGAAACTCTCCCGTGAAGCTCAAGTGGATCAAGAGCTCATGGGACGTCATCAAGCTGAACGTGTGCTGAACGCGGAGGTGCCGTACGTTCGGTGCTTGATCGGTTGGATCGCGAAGAAGTTCGACTACATCAACCGCGTCACTTGACGCTTCCGCTCCCGGTCTACGAGGGTACGTAGACACACTCCCCCCTCTCGTTGCTATGCATCTAGTAGATAGATCTTGCGTGATCGTAGGAAAATTTTAAAATACTACGTTCCCCAACAGTGGTATCAGAGCCAGGTCTATGCGTAGATGATATGCACGTAGAACACAATGAGTTGTGGGCGATACTAGTCATACTGCTTACCAGCATGTCATACTTTGCTTCGGCGGTATTGTGACATGAAGCGGCCCGGACCGACATTACGCGTACGCTTACGCGAGACTGATTTCACCGTTATGAGCACTCGTTGCTTAAAGGTGACTGGCGGGTGTCTGTCTCTCTCACTTTAGCTGAATCAAGTGTGGCTACGCTCGGTCCTTGTGAAGGTTAAAATAGCACATACTTGACGAAAGATTGTTGTGGTTTTTGTATGCGTAGGTAAGAACGGTTCTTGCTAAGCCCTTAGCAGCCACGTAAAACTTGCAACAACAAAGTAGAGGACGTCTAACTTGTTTTTGCAGGGCTTGTTGTGATGTGATATGGTCAAGACATGATGAGTTATACGGTTTTGTATGAGATGATCATATTTTGTAAAGTTATCGGCAACTGGCAGGAGCCATATGGTTGTCGCTTTATTGTATGAAATGCAATCGCCATGTAATTGATTTACTTTATCACTAAGCAGTAGCGATAGTCGTAGAAGCAATAGTTGGCGAGACGACAACGATGCTACGATGGAGATCAAGGTGTCGCGCCGGTGACGAAGGTGATCATGACGGTGCTTTGGAGATGGAGATCAAAAGCACAAGATGATGATGGCCATATCATGTCACATATTTTGATTGCATGTGATGTTTATCTTATTATGCTTCTTATTTTGCTTAGAACGACAGTAGCATTATAAGATGATCCCTTACTAAATTTCAAGGTATAAGTGTTCTCCCTGAGTATGCACCGTTGCGAAAGTTCGTCGTGCCGAGACACCACATGATGATCGGGTGTGATAAGCTCTACGTTCAAATACAACGGGTGTAAGCTAGTTTTGCACATGCAGAATACTCGGGTTAAACTCGACGAGCCTAGCATATGCAGATATGGCCTCGGAACACTGGAGACCGAAAAGGTCGAGCGTGAATCATATAGTAGATATGATCAACATAAGATGTTCACCATTGAAACTACTCCATCTCACGTGATGATCGGACATGGTTTAGTTGATTTGGATCACGTGATCATTTAGATGACCGGAGGGATGTCTATCTAAGTGGGAGTTCTTTAAGTAATATGATTAAATTGAACTTTAATTTATCATGAACTTAGTCCTGATAGTTTTTGCATATCTATGTTGTTGTAGATCAATGGCCCGTGCTACCGTTCCTTTGAATTTTAATGCATTCCTAGAGAAAGCTAAGTTGAAAGATGATGGTACAAATTACACGGACTGGGTCCGTAACTTGAGGATTATCCTCATTGCTGCACAGAAGAATTATGTCCTTGAAGCACCGCTAGGTGACAAGCCCCCTCCCGCTAATGTAGACGCTTTGAACGTCTGGCAGACGCGGTCTGATGACTACACAATAGTTCAGTGTGCCATGCTTTACGGCTTAGAACCGGGATTTCAACGACGTTTTGAACGTCATGGACCATATGAGATGTTCCAAGAGTTGAAGTTAATATTTCAAGCAAATGCCCGGATTGAGAAATATGAGATTTCCAATAAGTTCTACAGCTGCAAGATGGAGGAGAATAGTTCTATCCGTGAACACTTGCTCAGAATGTCTGGGTACTACAATCATATGACTCAACTTGGTTGCAAAGTTGACGAGGATAGTGTTATTGATAGAGTTCTTCAATCACTGCCACCAAGCTATAAAGGCTTCGTGATGAACTATAATATGCAAGGGATGCAGAAGACAATTCCCGAGCTCTTCGCTATGCTCAAGGCTGCGGAGGTAGAAATCAAAAAGGAGCATCAAGTGTTGATGGTTAACAAGACCACTAGTTTCAAGAAAAAGGGCAAGGGAAAGAAGGGGAACTTCAAGAAGAATAGCAAGACAGTTGCTACTCCCGCGAAGAAACCCAAGTCTGGAGCCAAGCCTGAAACTGAGTGCTTCTACTACAAAGGGACTGGACACTGGAAGCGGAACTGCCCCAAGTATTTGGCGGATAAGAAGGATGGCAAGGTGAACAAAGGTATATGTGATATACATGTTATTGATGTGTACCTTACTAATGCTCGTAGTAGTACCTGGGTATTTGATACCGGTTCGGTTGCTAATATTTGTAACTCGAAACAGGGACTACGGATTAAACGAAGATTAGCTAAGGACGAGGTGACGATGCGCGTGGGAAATGGTTCCAAAGTCGATGTGATCGCCATCGGCACGCTACCTCTACATCTACCTTCGGGATTAGTTTTAGACCTAAATAATTGTTATTTGGTGCCAGCGTTGAGCATGAACATTATATCTAAATCTTGTTTGTTGCGAGACGGTTATTCATTTAAATCGGAGAATAATGGTTGTTCTATTTTTATGAATAATATCTTTTATGGTCATGCACCCTTGAAGAGTGGTCTATTCTTATTGGATATCGATTGTAGTGATACACATATTCATAATATTGAAGCCAAAAGATGCAAGGTTAATAATGATAGTGCAACTTATTTGTGGCACTGTCGTTTAGGTCATATTGGTGTAAAGCGCATGAAGAAACTCCATAGTGATGGACTTTTGGAATCACTTGATTATGAATCACTTGGTGCTTGCGAACCATGCCTCATTGGCAAGATGACTAAAACTCCGTTCTCCGGAACTATGGAGCGAGCAACAGATTTGTTGGAAATCATACATACTGATGTATGTGGGCCAATGAGTGTTGAAGCTCGCGGCGGGTATCGTTATTTTCTGACCTTCACTGATGATTTAAGCAGATATGGGTATATCTACTTAATGAAGCACAAGTCTGAAACATTTGAAAAGTTCAAAGAATTTCAGAGTGAAGTAGAGAATCATCGTAACAAGAAAATAAAGTTTCTACGATCTGATCGTGGAGGAGAATATTTGAGTTACGAGTTTGGTCTTCATTTGAAACAATGTGGAATAGTTTCACAACTCACGCCACCTGGAACACCACAGCGTAATGGTGTGTCCGAACGTCGTAACCGTACTTTATTGGATATGGTGCGATCTATGATGTCTCTTACCGATTTACCACTATCGTTTTGGGGTTATGCTTTAGAGACAGCTGCATTCACGTTAAATAGGGCACCATCTAAATCCGTTGAGACAACACCTTATGAACTATGGTTTGGCAAGAAACCAAAGTTGTCGTTTCTTAAAGTTTGGGGTTGCGATGCTTATGTGAAAAAGCTTCAACCTGATAAGCTCGAACCCAAGTCGGAGAAATGTGTCTTCATAGGATACCCAAAAGAGACTGTTGGGTACACCTTCTATCATAGATCCGAAGGCAAGATATTCGTTGCTAAGAATGGATCCTTTCTAGAGAAGGAGTTTCTCTCGAAAGAAGTGAGTGGGAGGAAAGTAGAACCTGATGAGGTAATTGTACCTTCTCCTGAATTGGAAAGTAGTACATCACAGAAAATTGTTCTAGTGATTCCTACACCAATTAGTGAGGAAGCTAATGATGATGATCATGAAACTTCAGATCAAGTTTCTGTTGAACGTCGTAGATCAACCAGAGTACGTTCCGCACCAGAGTGGTACGGCAACCCAGTTCTGGAAGTCATGTTACTAGACCATGATGAACCTACGAACTATGAGAAAGCGATGATGAGCCCAGATTCCGCAAAATGGCTTGAGGCCATGAAATCTGAGATGGGATCCATGTATGAGAACAAAGTATGGACTTTGGTTGACTTGCCCGATGATCGGCAAGCCATCGAAAATAAATGGATCTTCAAGGGGAAGACCGACGCAGACGGTAATGTTACTGTTTACAAAGCTCGACTTGTTGCAAAAGGGTTTCGACAAGTTCAAGGAGTTGACTACGATGAGACTTTCTCACCTGTAGCGATGCTTAAGTCTGTGCGAATCATGTTAGCAATTGCCGCATTTTATGATTATGAAATCTGGCAAATGGATGTCAAAACCTCATTCCTAAATGAATATCTCAAAGAAGAGTTGTATATGATGCAACCAGAAGGTTTTGTCGATCCAAAAGGTGCTAACAAAGTATGCAAGCTCCAGCGATCCATCTATGGACTGGTGCAAGCATCTCGGAGTTGGAATATACGCTTTGATGAGGTAATCAAAGCATATGGTTTTATACAAACTTTTGGAGAAGCATGTATTTACAAGAAAGTGAGTGGGAGCTCTGTAGCATTTCTAATATTATATGTGGATGACATATTGTTGATTGGAAATGATATAGAATTTCTGGATAGCATAAAAGGATACTTGAATAAGAGTTTTTCAATGAAAGACCTCGGTGAAGCTGCTTATATATTAGGCATCAAGATCTATAGAAATAGATCAAGACGCTTAATTGGACTTTCACAAAGCACATACCTTGATAAAGTTTTGAAGAAGTTCAAGATGGATCAGTCAAAGAAAGGGTTCTTGCCTGTGTTACAAGGTATGAAGTTGAGAAAGACTCAATGCCCGACCATTGCAGAAGATAGAGAGAAAATGAAAGTCATTCCCTATGCCTCAGCCATAGGATCTATCATGTATGCAATGTTGTGTACCAGACCTGATGTGTGCCTTGCTATAAGTCTAGCAGGGACGTACCAAAGTAATCCAGGAGTGGATCACTGGATAGCGGTTAAGAACATCCTGAAATACCTGAAAAGGACAAAGGATATGTTTCTCGTATATGGAGGTGACAAAGAGCTCGTCGTAAATGGTTACGTCGATTCTAGCTTTGACACTAATCCGGATGACTCTAAGTCACAAACCGGATATGTATTTTTATTGAACGGTGGAGCTGTTAGTTGGTGCGGTTCCAAGCAGAGCGTCGTGGCGGGATCTACGTGTGAAGCGGAATACATAGCTGCTTCGGAAGCAGCAAATGAAGGAGTCTGGATGAAGGAGTTCATATCCGATCTAGGTGTAATACCTAGTGCATCGGGTCCAATGAAAATCTTTTGTGACAACACTGGAGCAATATCCTTGGCGACGGAATCCAGGTTTCACAAGAGAACAAAGCACATCAAAAGATGCTTCAATTCCATCCGCGATCTAGTCAAGGAGGGAGACATAGAGAATTGCAAGATACATACAGATCTGAATGTTGCAGACCCATTGACTAAGCCTCTTCCACGGGCAAAACATGATCAGCACCAGGACTCCATGGGTGTGAGGATCATCACTTTGTAATCTAGATTATTGACTCTAGTTCAAGTGGGAGACTGAAGGAAATATGCCCTAGAGGCAATAATAAAGATGTTATTTGTATTTCCTTATATCATGATAAATGTCTTTTATTCATGCTAGAATTGTATTAACCGGAAACTTGATACATGTGTGAATACATAGACAAAATAGTATGTCCCTAGTATGCCTCTACTAGACTAGCTCATTGATCAAAGATGGCTATGTTTCCTAGCCATAGACATGAGTTGTCATTTGATCAACGGGATCACATCATTAGAAGAATGATGTGATGGACTAGACCCATCCGTTAGCATAGCACTATGATCGTTTAGTTTTACTGCTATTGCTTTCTTCATGACTTATACATGTTCTATGACTATGAGATTTTGCAACTTCCGAATACTGTAGGAACACCTTGTGTGCTATCAAACGTCACAACGTAACTGGGTGATCATAAAGATGCTCTACAGGTGTCTCCGAAAGTATTCGTGGTGTTGGCATAGATCAAGACTAGGATTTGTCACTCCGAGTGTCGGAGAGGTATCTCTGGGCCCTCTCGGTAATACACATCATAATAAGCCTTGCAAGCAAAAGACTAATGAGTTAGTCACGAGATGATGTATTACGGAACGAGTAAAGAGACTTGCCGGTAACGAGATTGAACTAGGTATAGAGATACCGACGATCGAATCTCGGGCAAGTAACATACCGATGACAAAAGGAACAACGTATGTTGTTATGCGGTTTGACCGATAAAGATCTTCATAGAATATGTGGGAGCCAATATGAGCATCCAGGTTCCGCTATTGGTTATTGACCGGAGATGAGTCTCGGTCATGTCTACATAGTTCTCGAACCCGTAGGGTCCGCACGCTTAACGTTTGATGACGATCGGTATTATGAGTTTATGAGTTTTGATGTACCAAAGGTAGTTCGGAGTCCCGGATGAGATCACGGACATGACGAGGAGTCTCGGAATGTCCGATACATAAAGATTGATATATTGGATGACTATATTCGGACACCAGAAGTGTTCTGGAAAGTTTCGGAATTTACCGGAGTGCTGGGGGGGTTACCGGAACCCCTCGGGGGAATGGTGGGCCCTAGTGGGCCATAGGGGAGAAAGAGGGCAGCAGCCAGGAGGTGGTGCGCCCCCTCCCTAGGGGTAGTCCGAATAGGACTAGGGGAGGGGGGCGCGGCCCCTCTTTCCCTCTCCCTCTCCATCTCCTTCCTTCCCCCTCTCCTTCTTGGTGGACTCCTACTAGGAATAGGATTGCAATCCTATTCCTAGTAGGATTGCCTCTCTATGCGCACCATAGAGGGCCGGCCGGCCTCCCCCCTTGCTCCTTTATATACAGGGGCAGGGGGCACCCAAATACACACAAGTTGAATTGTTTTAGCCGTGTGCGGTGCGCCCCTCCATAGAAACACACCTCGGTCATACCGTTGAAGTGCTAGGCGAAGCCCTGCGCCGGTAGATACATCATATCTGTCACCACGCCGTCGTGCTGACGAAACTCTCCCGTGAAGCTCAACTGGATCAAGAGCTCGTGGGACGTCATCAAGCTGAACGTGTGCTGAACACGGAGGTGCCGTACGTTCGGTGCTTGATCGGTTGGATCGCGAAGAAGTTCGACTACATCAACCGCGTCACTTGACGCTTCCGCTCCCGGTCTACGAGGGTACGTAGACACACTCTCCCCTCTCGTTGTTATGCATCTAGTAGATAGATCTTGCGTGATCGTAGGAAAATTTTAAAATACTACGTTCCCCAACATTACCACCATGTACACATCGTGTATCTCGGCAACCTTCAAGCGGAAGCCTGGCGAGGGAGTCGGCCACGACCTGACTAACCACACAAGTCTCTAGTCCAGGTTTATTGCCTATTCGGGTTCCATCCGCAAGGAGGTCTGGTCGGGGTGTCGCTCACGGCCCCAAACGATGTGTACAAGGTTCCCAAGCCCACCAAATGGGCGATGCATGGTATACCCGGCCACGGTGCCTAGTCTTTCCCAAGCCTACCTGTACCGGGTGCCACTTGGTAGACTACTAACACTACCTACAAACACCAGAAACTAGTTGCAACTCCTGGACAGAGATCAGGTTGATTAATAAGTCGAGAGGGGCACTTAAGCATTCCAATGCGTGGTAGTAACTGTTCATGGATCACAAACATAGAACTCAGTTCCTGTGGATGATTTCAATGAGACAACCCACCATGTACTCCTACATGGTCTCTCACCGCTACCTTTACCAAATCGTGTTCACAGTTAGCTCTCAATAGTAAGACATGTTGATCACATTCCAATTCATCCCCGATGAATCAGACCTGACTCAACTCTAAGCAGTAGCAGGCATGACAAACAAGCATGAATGAGTAGGCACATAATGGCTCAAACAACTCCTACTCATGCTAGTGGGTTTCAATTATTTACTGTTGCAAAGACAGGTCATGTAGTGGAAAGGGGTTCAACTACCGCAGCATGTAACAGTTGAATCGTTGTTGTCCTAATGCAGTAAAAGAGAGCAGGAGCGAGAGAGTGGGATTGTATCGGAATGAACAAGGGGGTTTTGCTTGCCTAGCACTTATGAAGATAGTATAACTCTTCATCGGTGTCATCGAACTCATCGTCGGAGCTACGTCGACTGAGAGGGGACAATACCGGCAAATAGAGAAGGAACACAATCAATGCAATGCGACAATATGATGCGTGATCATGACATGGCAATATGATGTGATTTGAGCTAATGCAACTAAAACTAGAGGGGTTTGAGTCAATTTGAACCAAAGGTTCAAATTCAAACTATGAATTTACAAAGTGCATTAACTTGTTTGATCCATACAGCAAGGTTAAGTTGCTTTGTCATGCATGAAAATAATACAGATGCATAGATTGCATTTTTCTGATAATTTTTCATATATAAATTATTTCATTCTGAGTTACGGTTGATTTTCTATGATTTTTAGAAGTTTAAACCATTTTCTGAAATAAATAAACCATTTCTGATTTATTAAAATCCAGAAAATATTTACTACGTCAGCATGATGTACAGCTGAGGTCAGCACGTCAACAGGGGCTGGTTCAAGTCAAAGCTGACAGTGGGCCCCACCTGTCAGTGTCTCAAATAATTAACTAAGTTAATTAACACTAATTTAAACCTAACACTAATTAGTCAGGGACCTCGGCCCACATGTCAGTGAGCCAGGGGGGTCAACCCCTAGTCAACTGGGTTAACTTGCCGGCGTTTACCCGCCGGCAGGGTCAAAAGCGGCGGTGGTGCTCGTGATTGCTCCTCCGGCGACCAAATCAACGGCGGAGCCCATCTACGAGTAGCTCGAGCTCGCGCGTGTCGAGTGGTGGCAGTGGGAGGTGCTGGGGTTGCCGGAAACGATGGCGGCGAGCACGTCCGTGGCGGCCGGAGTTCAGTCATTGACCGTTCCGACATCACAGGGCACGGAAGGAGCAACGGGTCGTTGCTAAGGCCCCGTAGTGACGCGCTCAGTTTGGAGCTCTAGTGGACATGGCCACAGCGGTGAGGAGCTCAGGCGGTGGCACGATTGTTCGACAAGGGGGTGATGGCTACCGGGCATAACGAGCTCGGGGAAGAGGGGGTTTCGACACGGTAGCTCATAGTGGTTGCAGAGGGCGTCAACGCGGGCTCGGAGAAGGTCGGACTGCGATGTACGGGCAACGACAATCTTGGACGACCGAGGAGGAAACAACGGCATTGGAGATGCAGCAGAGCTTATGGCGCCGCTTAACTCGATGGAGAGGATGATGACGTCGTGGCGGAGCTCGGGGTCACGTCGGAGAGGCACGTGGGACGCTGTGGTTGCGGCAACGGCGAGCAGCGGCGATAGGCGCGGTCGGCTGTGGCGGTGCAAAGGCGAGGGAGAGAGCAGGGGATCGAGTGAGCCAGCCGGACAGATTGGGATGACACTGAAGAGGGGATTCACAGCGTTGCGCTGTCCTCATACGCACGCACGCAGCTTGGTGGTGTGGCGCTCGCGTGCGCCCATGCGTTGTCTCTGCCTCTGCCTACTGGTAGAGGTGGGAGACGACTAGCAACGGCCAGGTGGGCTGGGCCGGCTCCTGTGTTGCACAGGTAAGTTAGGTAGGCTTTCTGTCCTTTTACTTTTTCTTCTGTTTTTCTGTTTTATTTTATTTCTTTTGCCACTGTTTGAATTCAAACAAAATCAAACAGGTGCCAAAACATCATGTGAGTATTTTTATGTTTCTCCATGGACTTTTCCAGGAGCACATAAATTAATTCAAAGTTATTTGGAAATATATTTTATATATTATGAATATAACACCAAATTCAAATACAATAATGATTTAAATTCAGTGCCCAAAATATTCCTTAAAATGTTCATTATTTTTGGTTTGGTGCAAAAGCCTTGCCAAAAATATCAAACAATTAATAAGAACACTTTGGAAACATTGAATGTAATTTTTTTTAACTGGACCTATTCGAATTTTGAAGTGCTAGGGTTTGATCATCCCCATTTCCAATTTCTTTGGAATTTAAGCATGATTACATGATGATCATGCAAAGACAAGCAAAGGCTAAAGCTAGGGCTGTGACAGCCTCCACTAGACTAGCTCATTGATCAAAGATGGTTAAGGTTTCCTAACCATAGACATGAGTTGTCATTTGATAACGGGATCACATCATTAGGAGAATGATGTGATGGACAAGACCCATCCATTAGCTTAGCATATGAACGTTCAGTTTATTGCTATTGCTTTCTTAATGTCAAATACATATTGCTTCGACTATGAGATCATGCAACTCCCACATACCGGGGGAATACCTTGTGTGTTATCAAACGTCACAACGTAACTAGGTGATTCTAAAGATGCTCTACAGGTGTCTCCGAAGGTGTGTGTTGAGTTGGCATGGATCAAGATTAGGATTTGTCACTCCGTGTGTCGGAGAGATATCTCTCGCCCTCTCGGTAATGCAACATCACAGGAAGCTTGCAAGCAGAGTAACTAAGGAGTTAGTTGTGAGATGATGTATTACGGAACGAGTAAAGAGGCTTGCCGATAACGAGATCGAACTAGGTATGGAGATACCAATGATCGAATCTCCAGCAAGTAACATACCGACAGACAAAGGGATTACATATGTTGTCATAACGGTTCGATCGATAAAGATCTTCGTAGAATATGTAGAAACCAATATGGGCATCCAAGTTCCGCTATTGGTTATTGACAGAGAAGTGTCTCGGTCATGTCTACATAGTTCTCGAACCCGTAGGGTCCGCACGCTTGACGATATAGTGTTATATGAGTATTGTGATTTGGTGACCGAATGTTGTTCGGAGTCCCGGATGAGATCACGGACATGATGAGGAGCTCCAGCATGGTCCGGAGGTAAAGATTGATATATAGGACAATGATATTTGGACACCTGAAAGGTTTCGGGTTATACCGGAGTGCCGGAAGGGGTTCCATGAGGCCCCGGGAGGTTTTTGGGCCTTATGGTCCAAAATGGGAAGAGCACACCAGCCCAAATGGGGCTGATGCGCCCCTCTACCCCCTTCCCACGAACCAAAGGAGGGAGGGAAGAAAAGGGGAGGCGCACTAAGGTAGCCAGCTCCCTTTCCTTCCCCCCATGACCAAATATGGTAAGGGGCGGCTAGGCAGGCGCCCTAGGGCATCCGCCGGCCACTTGGGGCGCCCTAGGGGTTGCCTTTCATCCCTCCACCTATATATATGAGGGAGAAGTGCCACACAAACACACGACATTGTATTAGCCATGTGCGGTGTCCCTCTCCACAATTTTGTCCGCCAGTCATATTTTCGTAGTGCTTAGGCGAAGCCCTATGGAGATAGCTTCACCATCACCGTCACCACGCTATCGTGATGTCGGAACTCATCTACTACTTTGCCCGTCTTGCTGGATCAAGAAGGTGAGGACGTCACCAAGCTGGGCGTGTGCTGAACCCGGAGGTGTCGTACGTTCGGTACTTGATCGACTGGATCACGAAGAAGTTCGACTATATCAACCGCATTAATAAACGCTTCCGCTTATGGTCTACGAGGGTACGTAGACACACTCTGATGCGGAGCATCCTATGGTCATCCACATGGACCTTCCAACATCTCCCAATGCACTGAGTGGACTGATGACTCGAGCCCGTGCAAGGGCTCTCGAGACCGAGGTGACATCTCTCCTTAACCAACTTCCATATGAATCATGTGAGACATGGCTACTACCTCAAACGAAAATTCTATCTGTACTAAGGTGCCAAGAAGACCCCCTCGGAGATGCTCGTGAAGACGGACAAGTCTGCAAGCGCACGGAGGAAGAGGAGCATTGAGCGAAACCGGAGAAGTCTCCAGGCCTCGGACATCCGGCCCTGATACGTCTCCAACGTATCTATAATTTTTTATTGTTCCATGCTATTATATTATCTGTTTTGGATGTTTTATATGCATTAATATGATATTTCATATTATTTTAGGGACTAACCCATTAACCTAGAGCCCACTGCCCGTTTCTATTTTTTCCTTGTTTTTGAATTTCGCAGGAAACGAATATCAAACAGAGTCCAAATGGAACAAAACTTTACGAGGATTTTTCTTGGACCTGAAGTAATCCAAAGGACTTGCAGTGCACGTCACAAGAGCCACGAGGCGGCCACAAGGACGAAGGGCGCGCCCAGGGGGTAGGGCGTGCCCCCACCCTTGTGGCTCCCCTATTGCTCCACTGACCAATTTCTTCCGCCTATATATTCACATATATTCCAAAAACCCTAGAGGAGGCATCGAAACCACTTTTCCACCGCAGTATCTTTTTGTATCCACGAGATCCCATCTAGAGGCCTTTTTCGGTATTCTGCCGGAGGGGGATTTGACCACGGAGGGCATCTACATCAACACCATTGCCCTTCCGATGAAGCATGAGTAGTTTACCACAGACCTACGGGTCCATAGCTAGTAGCTAGATGGCTTCTTCTCTCTCTTTGATTCTCAATACCATGTTCTCCTCGATGTTCTTGGAGATCTATCCGATGTAATCTTCTTTTGCGGTGTGTTTGCCAAGATCCGATGAATTGTGGATTTATGATTAGCTTATATATGAATATTATTTGAGTCTTCTCTGAATTCTTATATGCATGATTTGATATCTTAGTAATTCTCTTCGAACTATCAGATTGGTTTGGCCAACTAAATTGGTTTTTCTTGTAATGGGAGAAGTACTTTGCTTTGGGTTCAATCTTGCGGTGCTCAATCCTAGTGACAGAAAGGACATGACACGTACTGTATTGTTGTCATCGAGGATAACAAGATGGGTTTCTCATCATATTGCTTGAGTTAATTCCGCTACATCATGTCATCTTACTTAATGCGTTTTTTTGTTCTTTATGAACTTAATACTCAAGATGCAGAATCGTTTTGGTCGATGTGTGGAGTAATAGTAGTAGATGCAGGCAGGAGTCGGTCTACTTGACACGGGCGTGATGCCTATATTCATGATCATTGCCTTAGATATCGTCATAATTATGCGCTCTTCTATCAATTGCTTGGCAGTAATTTGTTTACCCACCGTAATATTTGCTATCTTGAGAGAAGCCTCTAGTGAAACCTATGGCCCCGGGTCTATTTCCATCTTATAAGTTTCAGATCTATTATTTTGCAATCTTTTACTTTCCAATCTATAAACCAAAAATACCAAAAATGTTTACTTTACAGTTTATCTATCTCTATCAAATCTCACTTTTGCAAATAACCGTGAAGGGATTGAAAACCCCTTTATTTTATTGGGTGCAAGTTGTTTATTGTTTGTGCAGGTATTTGGTGATTTGCGCGCTGTCTCCTACTGGATTGATACCTTGGTTCTCAAACTAAGGGAAATAGTTACTCTCCTTTGTTGCATCACCATTTCTTCTTCAAAGGAAAAAACCAACGCAAGCTCAAGAGGTAGCAGGAAGAATTTCCGGCGCCGTTGCCGGGGAGATCTACGCCAAGTCAAGAGTCAATATTTGTCTTTTGTCAACTCACCAATCTCTGGTGCCGTTGATATCTATGTCAAGTCAAGACATACCAAGTACCCTTCATAAAACTCTCATCTCTTGCATTTTACATTATTTGCCATTCGCCTCTCGTTTTCCTCTCCCCCACTTCCAAAACTACTTTCGAAAAGATTTGCCTTTTCTTTGCCCTTTTTTCGTTCGTCTTGTTCGCTTGCTTTTTGTGTGCTTGTGTGTTGGATTGCTTGCTTTGTCACGATTGCTCAAGAATTTACCAAATAATGTGACTTTTCCGACACCAATAATAATGATTTTATTAGTACTCCGATTGCTCCCGCTACTAATGCGGAATCTTGTGAAATCAATGCTGCTTTATTGAATCTACTTATGAAAGATCAATTTTCTAGCCTTCCTAGTGAATATGCCGCATCCCATCTAAACAATTTTGTTGATTTGTGTAATATGCAAAAGAAAAGGGATGTGGATAATGATCTTGTTAAATTGAAGCTATTTTTGTTCTCACTACGAGATCGGGCTAAAACTTTGTTTTCATCTTTGCCTACAAATAGTATTGATTCATGGAATAAGTGTAAAGATTCTTTTATTACCAAGTATTTTCCTCCCGCTAAGATCATCTCCCTTAGGAACGATATTATGAATTTTAAACAACTTGATCATGAGCATGTCGCACAATCTTGGGAGAGGATGAAACTTATGATAAGAAATTGCCCTACGCATGGTTTGAATTTATGGATGATTATTGAAAAAAAATATGTCGGATTTAGCTTTGCTTCTAAAAATCTTTTAGATTCGGCCGCGGGAGGTACTTTTATGGAAATCACTTTAGGATAATCTACTAAACTCCTAGATAATATAATGGTCAATTATTCTCAATGGCATACTAAAAGATCTTCCACTAGTAAAAAAGTGCATGCAATTGAAGAGGTTAAAGTTTTGAGTGGAAAGATGGATGAGCTTATGAAATTATTTGCTAGCAAGGGTACTCATGTTGATCCCAATTATATTCCCTTGTCCACTTTGATTGAGAATAATAATGAATCTATGGATGTGAATTTTGTTGGTAGGAACAATTTTGGTAACAACACATATAAAGGAAATTTTAATCCTAGGCCGTTTCCTAGTAATTCCTCTAATAACTATGATAATTCCTACAACAATTATTATGGAAATTATAATAAGACACCCTCTGATTTTGAGAATAGTGTTAAAGAATTTATGAGTGCTCAAAAGAATTTTAATGCTTTGATTGAAGAAAAATTGCTTAAGATTGATGATTTGGCTAGGAACGTGGATAGAATTTCTCTTGATGTTGATTCTTTGAAACCTAGATCTATTCCACCCAAGCATGATATCAATGAGTCTCTCAAAGCTATGAGAATTTCCATTGATGATTGCAAGGAAAGAACCGCTAAGATGCGTGCTAAAAAAGATTGTTTAATCAAAACTTATTCTTCTAGTTTCTATGAAAATAATGATGAAGATCTTAAAGTGATTGATGTGACTCCTATTGAATCTTTGTTTTTCAAAATATATCTTGATAAAGATGGGACTGGAGATGAGCCAACTTTAGTTAAAAGGCGTCCCAATGATTCGGAGTTTTTAGATCTTGATGCAAAAATTGATAAAAGTTGGATTGGTGAGGTTAAAACATTAAGTAGCAACGAACCCACTATTTTGGATTTCAAGGAATTTAATTATTATAATTGTTCCGTAATAGATTGTATTTCCTTGTTGCAATCCATGTCGAATTCTCCTCGAGCTTATAATCAAAATAAAGCTTTTACTAAACATATCGTTTATGTTATAATGCAATCTTTGGAAGAAAAACTTGAATTGGAAGTTTCGATTCCTAGAAAACTTTATGATGAGTGAAAACCTACTATTAAGATCAAGATTAAATATTATGAGTGCCATGCTTTGTGTGATTTGGGTGCTAGGGTTTCTACGATTCCAAAAACTTTATGTGATGTATTAGGTTTCCGTGAAATTGATGAGTGTTCTTTAAATTTACATCTTGCGGATTCCACTATTAAGAAACATATGGGAAGGATGATGTCCTTATTGTTGAAAATACGAATTATGTGCCCGTATATTTCATTGTTCTTGATATAGATTGCAATCCTACATGTCATATTATTCTTGGTAGACCTTTCGTTAGAACGATTGGTGCAATTATTGATATGAAGGAAAGAAACATTAGATTTCAATTTCCATTAAGGAAGCGCATGGAACACTTTCCAAGAAAGAAAATTAAATTACCTTATGAATCTATTATGAGAGCTAATTATGGATTGCACACCAAAGATGACAATACCTAGATATATTCGTGTTTTATGCCTAGCTAAGGACGTTGAACAATAGCGCTTGTTGGGAGGCAACCCAATTTTATTTTTGCTTTTTGCTTTTTGGTTCTGTTTTTCAATTTTCACACGTTATTACTTCTGTATTAATTGTGTTTTCGTGTTTTAAGTAGTGTTTGAGCCAAGTAAGACCTTTGGGATGGCTTACGGTGATCGTTGATTTGATTTTGCTGAAAAACAGAAACTTTTGCGCCCAGTGCAGAATTTCAATAATTCGCTGGAACGTGAAAAACTTCTGAATTTTTTACAAAAAAATGATATACAAATTCCCCACATCATCCCAATTTTTTTATAATTTTTAGAGTTACAGAAGTATGCGATGTTTTCAGATTGCTACAAGCTGTTATGTTTTTGACAGATTCTTTTTTCTATGTGTTGTTTACTTATTTTGATGGATCTATGGCTACTATCGGGGAGTATGAACCATGGAAATGTTGGAATACAGTAGATATTATACCAATATAAAATAAGAATAAGATCACAATAGTACCTTGAGTGGTTACTTGCTTTGTTTCATTAACGGAGCTCACGAGATTTCTGTTGAGTTTAGTGTTGTGAAGTTTTCAAGTTTTGGGTAAGGATTTGATGGACTATGGAATAATGAGTGACAATAGCCTAAGATTGGGGATGCCCAAGGCACCTCAACGTAAAATTCAAGGACAACCAAGAGCCTAAGCTTGGGGATGCCCCGGGAAGGCATCCCCTCCTCTTTCGTCTTTGTCTATCGGTAACTTTACTTGAGGCTATATTTTTGTTCACCGCATGATATGTGTTTTGCTTGGAGCGTTGGTACGATATGAGTCTTTTCTTTTTAGTTTGCCACAATCATCCTTGCTGTACACACCTTTTGAGAGGGACACGCTTCAATCATGATTTATTAGAATACTCTACGTGCTTCACTTATATCTTTTGAGCTAGGCAATTTTGCTCTAGTGCTTCACTTATATCTTTTTAGAGCACGGCAGTGGTTTTATTTTATACAAATTGTTGAACTCTCTTGCTTAACTTATATTATTTTGATAGTCTTTCAAAACAGCATGGTAATTTGCTTGGGTTATGAATTTAGTCCTAATATGATAGGCGTCCAAAGGTGATATAATAAAAACTTTCATATATAGAGCATTGAATACTATGAAAAGTTTGACTCCTTATAATTGTTTTGAGATGTTAAGATGGTAATATTAGAGTCATGCTAGGGGTAGTTTGTGAAGTTAAAGAAATAATTGTGTTAACGTTTGTGATTCACGTAGCATGCATGTATGGTCTCCTAACTATGTAACCAAATTGGAGCGCATTGTATCTTGATTGTTTATCTTTGCGTGAAGGTCGGAGGGGGGGGGCACGATGGTTAACTCCTACCAATCTACCCCCTAGGGGCATGCATCATAATACTTTGCTTCGAGGGCTAATATATTTTTTTTGCAATAAGTATGTGAGTTATTTATGACTAATGTTGAGTCCATGGATCATACGCACTCTCACCCTTCCACCTTTCTAGCCACTCTAGTGTCGCGCAATTTTTGCCGGTGCATCAAAACACTTATATCCTTCCTCAAAACAGCCACCATACCTACCTATTATGGCGTTTCCATAGCCACTCCGAGATATATTTCCATGTAACTCCACTGTTCCATTTATTATGACATGCATCATCATTGTTATATTGCTTTGCATGATCATGTAGTTGATATAGTATTTGTGGCAAAGCCACTGTTCATATTTTTATACATGTCACTCTATATCATTGCACATCCCGGTACACCGCCGGAGGTGTCCATATAGAGTCATATATTTATTCTAGTATCAAGTTGTAATATTGGAGTTGTAACTAAATAAAAGTGTGATGATCATCTTTATTAGAAAATTGTCCCATGTGAGGTTATAATAAAGAGGCCAAAAGAGTCTCCAAAAAAAAGAGGAGCCTAAAAAATGAGATAAAAAGAGAGAAGGGACAATGTTACTATCCTTTTCCACACTTGTGCATCAAAGTAGCACCATGTTCTTCATGATAGAGAGTCTTCTATGCTGTCACTTTTATATACTAGTGGGGATTTTTCATTATAGAACTTGGCTTGTATATTCCAATGATGGTCTTCCTTAAATGCCCTAGGTCTTCATGAGCAAGCAAGTTGATGCACATCCACTAGTTTTCTTTTGAGCTTTCATACACTTATAGCTCTAGTGCATCTGTTACATGGCAATCCCTACTCACTCACATTGATATCAATTGATGGACATCTCCATAGTCCATTGATTTGCCTAGTTGATGTGAGACTTTCTCCCTCCTTTTGTCTATGACCGCCTTCTATTCCACCCATAGTGCTACGTCCATGGCTCACGCTCATGTATTGCGTGAAGAGTTGGAAAGGTTTAAGAATGTTAAAGTATGAAAACAATTGCTTGATTGACACCGGGACGGGCATGATTTCTACTCCGTCTGTAAACTAATATAAGAGTGTTTAGATCACTAAAAAAGTAATCCAAATGCTCTTATATTAGTTTACGGAGGGAGTACTTTGTGTTAAGAAGAGGGAGCATAAAAGACCATATGATTTTGTAGGGATAACTTTCTTTAGCCATGTTATTTTTTGAAGCTTTATGGATTTCTTTTAGTATGCTTGAAGTATTATTGTTTTTATATTGATAAACGTTTGTATTGAGTCTTATGGATCTAAACATTCATGCCACAATAAAGAAGAATTACATTGATAAATATGTTGGGTAGCATTCCACATCAAAATTCCGTTTTTATCATTTACCTACTCGAGGACGAGCAGGAATTAAGCTTGGGGATGTTTGGTATGTCTCCAACGTATCTATAATTTTTGATTGTTCCATGCTATTATATTATATGTTTTGGAAGTTTTATATGCATTAATATGCTATTTTATATTATTTTTTGGACTAACCTATTAACCTAGAGCCCAGTGCCAGTTTCGGTTTTTCCCTTGTTTTTGAGTTTCACAGAACAGGAATATCAAATGGAGTCCAAACGGAACGAAACTTTACGAGAATTTTTCTTGGACGAGAAGACATCCAGAGGACTTGGAGTGCATGTCAGGGGAGCCATGAGGCAGCCACAAGGACGGAGGGCGCGCCCCCCACCCTTGTGGGCTCCCTGTTGCTCCACCAACCTATTTCTTCCGCCTATATATTCACATATATTCCATAAACCCTAGAGGAGGCATCGAAACCACTTTTCCACCATCGTAACTTTCTGTATCCACGAGATCCCATCTGGAGGCCTTTCTCGGTACTCTGTCGGAGGGGTATTTGACCACGGAGGGCATCTACATCAACACCATTGCCCTTCTGATGAAGCATGAGTAGTTTACCACAGACCTACGGGTCCATAGCTAGTAGCTTGATGGCTTATTCTCTCTCTTTTATTCTCAATACCATGTTCTCCTCGATGTTCTTGGAGATCTATCCGATGTAAGCTTCTTTTGCGGTGTGTTTGCCAAGATCTGAAGAATTGTGGGTTTATGATCAGCTTATCTATGAATATTATTTGAGTCTACTCTGAATTCTTATATGCATGATTGGATATCTCAGTAATTCTCTTCGAACTATCCGTTTGGTTTGGCCAACTAGATTGGTTTTTCTTGCCATGGGAGAAGTGATTTGCTTTGGGTTCAATCTTGCAGTGCTCAATCCCAGTGACAGAAAGGGACATGACACATACTGTATTGTTGCCATCGGGGATAACAAGATGGGGTTTTCACCATATTGCTTGAGTTAATTCCGCTACATCATGTCATCTTACTTAATGCGTTACTCTGACCTTTATGAAATTAGTACTCTAGATGCAGAATTGTTTCGGTCGATGTGTGGAGTAATAGTAGTAGATGCAGGGAGGAGTCGGTCTACTTGACACGGACTTGGTGCCTATATTCATGATCATTGCCTTAGATATCATCATAATTATGTGCTCTTCTATCAATTGCCTGGCATTAATTTTTTTACCCACCGTAATATTTGCTATCTTGAGAGAAGCCTCTAGTGAAACCTATGCCCCCCCAGGTTTATTCTCCATCTTATAAGTTTCCGATCAACTATTTTGCAATATTTTACTTTCCAATCTATAAACCAAAAATATTTACTTTACAGTTTATTTATCTCTATCAGATCTCACTTTGCAAATAACTGTGAAGGGATTGACAGCCCCTTTATTGCGTTGGGTGCAAGTTGTTTATTGTTTGTGCAGGTATTTGGTGATTTGCGCGTTGTCTCCTACTGGATTGATACCTTGGTTCTCAAACTGAGGGAAATACTTACTCTTCTTTGATGCATCACCCTTTCCTCTTCATGGGAAAAACCAACGCAAGCTCAAGAGGTAGCAGGCCCCTGAAGCATCAGCAACCGAACCCCCTTAGATGAAGCCATAGGGGCCGGACATCTAGGCAGGCCCCGGACATCCGACCGAACACCAAGTCCCGGACATCCGGCACCGGCCCGGAAATCCGGCGTTCATCACAAAACGTACCCGCAACTTGATCCTGCCTGCCGGGACATCCGGCCCCAGAGCCCAGACATCCGGCCCAACGCCCGGACGTCCGGCTCCGCCTGTCTACACACAGTGAAAGGGTCGTGGCCCATGTATCCCTTCGTCCCTCTAGACTATAAATAGACCTCTCCCTTATCCTAGCTAGGGTTAGCATTGTGATAGCTCATTTGTGAGATAGAGCTTTGCTCATCCTCTTGGTTCTTCTCGTTCGAGAGACCGCGGCCTCTACGGAGAAGATCCCCCAAGTGGATTCAAGACCTCCTCGCAAAGAAGACCTCAAGACATACTCAGGGAGAAGAACTTGTTGCCATGTATCGTCTTTGTTGACTTTGGATATTGTATCACTCTTTGTGTTCCTGGATCTAGCATATGTGACACCATCTCTTGTTGATTTGAGTCTTTTCCTCTCGTTTCCCTCGCGTTTTCCCCTCACGTTCTTCGTGTTCATCATCGGGGATCCCTCCAATCGTGAAAGATCAGCCTAGATCGGGTTAGCGCCGCATCATATGGTATCACAAGCCTAGGTTTATCACGAATTTGGAGCCCCCAACCTCTTTTTCCAGCCTAATTTTGTTTTGTTTTGCCCAATTTCGAAAATCCCCACAAAAATAGCCATGCCAATTTTTTTGCGATCTGTTGATTTGATGAAGTTTTGTTGGATTTGTTCCATGGATTTGCTTTGCCACGAATGGATCTAGCTTTCCACCATTGTTCCCCAATTTCCATCCACAAAATCCATCGAATTTTACCTCCGAATTTTTCTTTTTTCACCGAGTTAATCAGGGATTGGGAACCCCGGACATCCGGCCCATGACCCGCGGACATCCGGCCTCCCGCAACCCAACTTCCACCACCGCAAACCTTTGCTGCCAATTTTTACCAATTTCATCCGGGCATCCACCAATAGTTCCGCACCAACTTCCTCAAACCACCAACGTTTTCCCAACCACCTTTGCTTACCCACTACCAACTCCGACATTTTGACACGTTTTGTCTTGGATTACTTGAGTTGTGGTTTCTCCATTTCCTCGGGTGTTTAGGCTAACTTGGAATGGAACGACTTCGACGACACCACCACTCATCCTCAACAAGGACGGTAACATCGACGACACCTTGTATATCCTACCTTGCATTTGCATTGTCACCCTCATAGACCATTTTGTGTAGCTTTCCTATCAAGACTAGTCATTTGAGTATTGCCGGGCCACGACACTTGTGCACATTAGTGATAGTCATAGATATTGCATACTGCATCATCGTAGCTTGGTGTGTCACAAGAGTGTTCCACATACACAAGTGCTACCTTGGTAAGAGAATCTTGCATAAGTGGCCAAAGTAAGAGCTCAACAGAGAGAAAGAGCCAAAAAGCGTTTAAGCAAAAGAGCTACCAACAAGCTTATAAGCAAAGGACCATAGCATCATACATCATGATTCAAAAGAGATCATATGGTATAGCAATACATCATCTTGTGCTAAAGCATCGACATATCATACACTTGTAGCATACTTGTGATAGAAAGTTGTTACGTTTGTCTCTTATAGGTTGTGCAGAAGTGTGTATCCGCCCATTGAGAAATCGGTTAGCATCTCTCTAGTGTTGTGCAACAAGAGCATTTTCCGTGGACTCCACATTTTTTCGTTCATCCTTGGTTGCACAACCACATTTATCTATTCATGTGTGTGTTCCCATGTGCTACTTATTGTTCGTGATCAACTTGTTGCATTGGCAAATTTGTGAATCATTTCCACAATAACTGAGTCTTCTTAACAATTGCATAAACTTTGTGCCACTATCCTCATCGAGCTCCTCCAAAGGCTTTATTTGTGTAGGCATGAGAATCGACAAGAATTGGTACCAATTGTGCTATTTCCGATTTACATTATTGAGTGATCATAGATCCATTTTCAACATCGGTCAAGGTACATTTGGTATAGTTCTTCCTTTTCCTCCACTCACACATTTACTTGCCATGATGGATAGGCCAAGTACATCAACAAACCCGCTATTTGATGATCCTCAAGAACCAAACAACTACGTCGCGAAGGTTCATCTATTTGGTGTTCAAAGAGCTCTACATCAAGAGAATGAAGCTATGCAAGAGCGCATTGAGCTAATTGCCTCCGACTTGAGGCATTCCGAAGTGAGAACAAAATAATACTTCGAACACATCAATACCAACATGTCTACTCAAATGGACGAGCTACAGACTTTGATGATCAATTAACCTTCTTCGACTACATCATCACAATGATGGAGCCGCTCAAGTCGTCATTCTGACTCCATCTCTGGCTCAAGTACACCTACATCAAACGCTCTTTGTCGAGCCGCACACCAAGGCGGACATGCAAGCTAGAACCCACTTCACGGCAAGAGTTCGCAAGAGCAACTTGACGAGCAAGAACGTCGACATAATCAAAACCAAGCTACAGTCGAGCAAGCGCAAGAAAAGCAATGCTTACGCCAACAAGAGGAAGTGTGAGTGCACCAACACCAAGACGAGCAAGATGCCGAGGCACAACGTCAAGAACAAAAACGGCGAGAAGATCAAGCTCTTGAGGTGCAACGTGCCCTACGTGACTCACATCGCACCGTCCCCGCACGCAACCGACATACTCGTCAAGAAGAAGAAGCACTTCATGATGAAGTTCAAGAAAGGCGCTACCAAGAAAGAATGCAACACCAAGCTCCTCCTCAAGCACGACAAGAGCAACAAGCTCGACAAGAACTACAAGCTCGAGAAGAACCACAAGTTCGGTAAGAGCAACAAGACAATGAGCATCAACCACGCCAAGAGCAACTTGAGGTCGATAACCCTCCATGTCAAGAGCGCCCTCCCAATAGGCAAGCTAACCATGAAGAGCACCGCTACGGCAAGCTCAAGTTCACAATGCCAAAGTTTTCCAGAAGCGTCGATCCCGAAGGCTATCTATCATGGGCATTGAAAGTTGACAATATCTTTCGTCTCCACAACTATGATGAAGAGAAGAAGATTGCGATGGCATCCCTTGAGTTCCAAGACTATGTTCTTATTTGGCGGGAACAAGTCATCGAGCGACGAGAAGCCAAAGGTGAACCACCCATCACCACATGGAATCAAATGAAGGATGTCATGACAGCGCGTGTTGTGCCAACACACTACAATCGTGACTTATTCAAGAATTTGCAACTCCTCAAGCAAGGCACCAAGTCCGTTGAAGAGTATTACAAGGAAAAGGATATTACCATGATTAGAGCCACACATCACGGAAGATGAAGAGCAAACGATGGCAAGATTCTTGAATGGACTCAACTATCTGTCGGTGCGAAAAGACACCTATGGGATCACTGGAATCCCTTCTACGGTTGGCGGGCGCGGAGTTGTGCAAAGAGCAGGTCTAAGAGTCAGCACAACGATCATTTACCCAGGTTAGGGCCGCGAGGATGCGTAATACACTAGTCCTACTTTGGTGTATATTTGAGTGTTCTTGAGTCCTTCAGCTAGCTATGGTGCCTATCCATCTTTCCAGGATCCGAATCCTCCTCCAGTACGCCCCGGGCCTCCTTTTATAGTCTGAAGGGGCTGCCACAGTGGCACACAAGAGGTGGAAAGGTGTACAGTGTATAGGCTTATCCCATGCCATTACGGGACAAGGCGCATTCAATGCGCTGCTTAGGTGTCTATTTACTTTATCGGGGACGGGAAAGAAACCCGTCTCGTCCTTGGCCGCTCTGTTTGGTCGCTACACGCGTCCAGGCCAGCGAGGTAGGTAGCTGAGGTGGCGTCGTGGTAGGGTCTTCACAAAGATCTGCATGCCACCACGTAGGTTCTTGGCTAGCTGGCCCAGGAACCACGTATCGCCACGTGGGTACCTGCCTGGGCCAGTGGGTCGGTCGCCAAGCTGGGGCGGCGACGGGGCGGCAAGAGCTTGCCGCTGGCTTGTTACCGTTCCCGACAAGGGTCTTGCCGGGGCCTTCGTGAGTGCCCTACGACAAGATGCTTGTCGGGGCTTCGGGGTGTCTTCGGCAAGGGGCCTTGTCGGGGCCTCGCGTCCGTCCTCGGCGCGGAACCTCGTGATCGCCATGTCTTTTGGTACTGATCTTAGGAGTCATAGATCTTTGTCTTCACAAAGATCTGCATGCCATCACATGGGCGCTTCCCGAGCTTTGGCTCTAACCTTGTTGGTATCATTGGAGCCCATAGGCTTCAAGGGTGGCCGCGACGGAGGCGTCTGAGTGGTTCGCCCAGGCAAGGGCCCTTGCCGGGTGGCGCGCAGGCCGCCCTGGCAAGAGTCCTTTCCGGGGAGCCTGTCCCTTTGCTTGGTCTTCTCGTGATGTCTGTCTTGGCGTCGTCTTGATTGTCTTGGTAACTCTGCGTTCCTCGCTTCCTCCTTCTGCCTTGTTATGTTTGTCCTCAGGTGTGGCTCTGACTGCCCGTGCACAAGTAAGGGGTACAAAAGAGCGCCCCTACTTTTGTACACCGACAAGAGCCCCCGGGCCTGGGCCACTCATAAGCGCAACGTGTTTGTGTTGGGGAACGTCGCATGGGAAACAAAAATTTTCCTACGTTCACCAAGATCAATCTAGGAGATGCATCTACGAGAGGAGAGTTGGATCCACATACCCTTGTAGATCGCTAAGCGGAAGCGTTCAAGAACGCGGTTGATGGAGTCGTACTCGCCGCGATTCAGATCGCCGAAGATCCTAGCACCGAACGGACGGTGCCTCCGCGTTCTTCACACGTGCAGCCCGGTGACGTCTCCCACGCCTTGATCCAGCAAGGAGAGAGGGAGAGGTTGGGGAAGACTCCATCCAACAGCAGCACGACGGCATGATGGTGGTGGAGGAGCGCGGGACTCCAGCAGGGCTTCGCCAAGCGCTGCAAGAGACGAGGAGGGAGAGGGGTAGGGCTGCGCCAAGAGGGAGACGTTCTCGTGTGTCTAGCAGCCCTAAAACCTCACATATATATAGGGGGGAGGGCTGCGCCCCCCTTTAGGGTTTCCCACCCCTAGGGTGCGGCCAGCCCTAGATCCCATCTAGGGGGGCGGCCAAGGGGGAGAGAGGGGGAGGCGCACCACTATTGGGCCCTAGGGCCCAACTGCCCTAGGGTTTGCCCCCTTCCCCTCTTGGAGGCGCCCTGGGACTTGGTGGGGGGGCGCACCAGCCCCCTTGGGGCTGGTCCCCTCCCACACTTAGCCCACGTAGCCTTCTGGGGCTGGTGGCCCCACCTGGTGGACCCCAGGGACCCTCCCGGTGGTCCTGGTACATTACCGATATCGCCCGAAACTTTTCCGGTGACCAAAACAGGACTTCCCATATATGAATCTTTACCTCCGGACCATTCCGGAACTCCTCGTGACGTCCGGGATCTCATCCGGGACTCCGAACAACATTCGGTAACCGCGTACATACTTTCCCTATAACCCTAGCGTCATCGAACCTTAAGTGTGTAGACCCTACGGGCTCGGGAACCATGTAGACATGACCGAGACAACTCTCCGGCCAATAACCAACAGCGGGATCTGGATACCCATGTTGGCTCCCACATGTTCCACGATGATCTCATCGGATGAACCACGATGTCAAGGATTCAATCAATCCCGTATACGATTCCCTTTGTCTATCGGTATAGCACTTGCCCGAGATTCGATCGTCGGTATACCGATACCTTGCTCAATCTCGTTACCGGCAAGTCTCTTTACTCGTTCCGTAACACACCATCCCGTGATCAACTCCTTGATCACATATTGTGCACATTATGATGATGTCCTACCGAGTGGGCCCAGAGATACCTCTCCGTCATACGGAGTGACAAATCCCAGTCTCGATTCGTGCCAACCCAACAGACACTTTCGGAGATACCTGTTGTGCACCTTTATAGCCACCCAGTTACGTTGTGACGTTTGGTACACCCAAAGCATTCCTACGGTATCTGGGAGTTGCACAATCTCATGGTCTAAGGAAAAGATACTTGACATATAGAAAAGCTTTAGCATACGAACTACACGATCTGTGTTAGGCTTAGGATTGGGTCTTGTCCATCACATCATTCTCCTAATGATGTGATCCCGTTATCAACGACATCCAATGTCCATGGTTAGGAAACCGTAACCATCTATTGATCAACGAGCTAGTCGTCTAGAGGCTCACTAGGGACATGGTGTTTGTCTATGTATCCATACATGTATCTGAGTTTCCTATCAATACAATTCTAGCATGGATAATAAACGATTATCGTGAACAAGGAAATATAATAATAACCAATTTATTATTGCCTCTAGGGCATATTTCCAACAGTCTCCCACTTGCACTAGAGTCAATAATCTAGTTCACATCGCCATGTGATTAACACTCACAGGTCACATCGCCATGTGACCAACATCCAAAGAGTTCACTAGAGTCAGTAATCTAGTTCACATCAATATGTGATTAACACTCAATGAGTTCTGTGTTTGATCATGTTATGCTTGTGAGAGAGGTTGTAGTCAACGGGTCTGCAACATTCAGATCCCTATGTACTTCGCAAAAGTTTATGTCATATCGTAGATGCTGCTACCACGTTCCACTTGGAGCTATTCCAAACTGTTGCTCCATTATACGTATCCGGTATCTCCACTTAGAGTTATCCGGATAGGTGTTAAGCTTGCATCGACGTAACTCTTTACGTCGAACTCTTTATCACCTCCATAACCGAGAAACATTTCCTTATTCCTCTAAGGATAATTTTGACCACTATCTAGTAATCCACTCCTGGATCACCTTTGTACCCTCTTGCCAGACATGTGGCAAGGCACACATCAGGTGCGGTACTTAGCATGGCATATCGTATAGAGCCTATGACAAAACCATAGGGGACGACCTTCGTCCTTCCTCTTTCTTCTGCCGTGGTCAAGCTTTGAGTCTTACTCAACTTCACACCTTACAACTCAGGTAAGAACTCCTTCTTTGACTGATCTATTTTGAACTTCTTCAAAATCATGCCAAGGTGTGTGACCCTTTTTGAAAGTATCATCAGGCGTCTTGATCTATCTGTATAGATCTTGATGCCCAATATGTAAGCAGCTTTATCCAGGTCTTCCTTTGAAAAACTCATTTCAAACAACCCTTTATGCTTTCCAGAAATTCTACATCATTTCGGATCAACAATATGTCATTCACATATACTTATCAGAAATGTTGTAGTGCTCCCACTCACTTTATTGTAAATACAAGTTTCCACCAAACTTTGTATACCCAAAAACTTTGATCACTCCATCAAAGTGTATATTCCGACTCCGAGATGCTTGCTCTAGTCCATGGAAGGATCGTTGGAGCTAGCATATCTTTTAGCATCCTTAGGATCGACAAAACCTTTCTGATTGTATCACATACAACCTTTCCTTACGAAAACTGGTAAGGAAACTTGTTTTGTCATCCATCTGCCAGATTTCATAAATGCAGCTAATGCTAACATGATTCTGACGGTCTTAAGCATCGCTACGGGTGAGAAAATCTCATCGTAGTCAACTCCTTGAACTTGTGGAAAACTCTTCGCCACAAGTCGAGCTTCATAGACGGTGACATTACCGTCCACGTCCGTCTTAGTTTTAAAGATCCATTTGTCTCAATGGCTTGCCGATCATAGGGCAAGTCCACCAAAGTCCATACTTTGTTTTGATACATGGATCCTATCTCGGATTTATCGGCTTCTAACCATTTGTCGGAATATGGGCCCACCATCGCTTCTCCATAGTTCGTAGGTTCATCGTTGTCCAACAACATGACCTCTAAGACAGGATCAACGTACCACTCAGGAGTAGTACATATCCTTGTCAACCTACGAGGTTCGATAGCAACTTGATCTGGAGCTTCATGATCACTATCATTAGTTTCCTCTTCAACTGTCGTAGATTCCACAGAAACATCTTTCTGTGTTGCACTACTCTCCGGTTGAAGTGAGGGTTCGACAACCTCATCAAGTTCTATCTTCCTCCCACTCAATTCTTTCGAGAGAAACTCCTTCTCGAGAAAGGACCCATTCTTAGCGACAAACATTTTGTCCTTGGATCTGAGATAGAAGGTATACCCAACCGCTACCAGTGGGTATTCCATGAAGATGTATTTGTCCGCTTTGGGTTCGAGCTTTTCCTGGCTGAAGCCATAAGCATCGCAGCCCCAAATATTTAAGAAAACGACAACTTTGGTTTCTTGCCAAACCATACGACGTCGTCTCAACGGACTTAGATGGTGCCCTATATAAAGTGAATGCAGCTGTCTCTAATGCATAACCTCAAAATAATAGCGGTAGATCGGTAAGACACACCATAGATCGCACCATATCTCATAAGGTTCGATTACGATGTCCGGACACACCATTACGCTGTGGTGTTCCAGGGGACTTCAACTGCGAAACAATTCCACAATGTCTTAAGTGATTGCCAAACTCATAATTAAGATAATATCCCCTTGATCAGATCGTAGGAACATGATCTTCTTGTTATGATGATTCTTAATCTTCACTCTGAAATTTTTGAACCTTTCAAACGTTTCAGACTTTTGCTTCATTAAGTAAATATACCATATCTACTCAAATCGTCAGTGAAGATGAGAAAATAACGATATCCACCACACGCCTTAATTCTCATTGGATCACATACATCAGCATGTATGATTTCCAATAAGTCACTTACCCGTTTCATTGTACCTGAAAACGAGATCTCAGTCATCCTGCCCATGAGGCATGGCTCGCATGTGTCAAGCAATTCAAAATCAAGTGACTTCAAACGTCCATCAGCATGGAGTTTCTTCATGCATTTTATGCCAAAATGACCTAAGCGGCAGTGCCACAAGAAAGTGGTACTATCATTATTAACTCTACATCTTTTGGCATTAATATTATCATTATGTGTATTACCATGATCGAGATTCAACGAACCATTGGGTGCATGACCATAAAGGTATTATTCATGTAAACAGAATAACCATTATTCTCTAACTTAAATGAATAACCGTATTGCAATGAACATGATCTAATCATATTCATGCTCAACGTAGACACCTGATAACATTTATCTAGGTTCAACACTAATCCCGAAAATAGAGGGAGCGTGCGATGGTGATCTTATCATCCTGGGAAACACTTCCAACATATCGTCACCTCGCCCTTAGCTAGTCTCCGCTCAGTCCGTAGCTTTTGCTTCAAGTCACTAATAATAGCAACTGAACCGGTATCCAATACCCATGTGCTACAAGGAGTACTAGTAAGGTACACATCAATAACACGTATATCAAATATACTTTGTTGAAGTTGCCAGCTTTTCTTATCTACCATGTATTTGGGGTAATTCCGCTACCATGTGACCGTTACCCTTACAATCGAAGCACTTAGTCTCGAGGTTTGGGTGCAACCTTGGGTTCCCTCATTAGAGCGACAACTGGTTTGCCATTCATGAAGTTTCCCTTCTAGCCCTTGCCCCTTTTGAAACCAGTGGTCTTGCTAAACCATCAACACTTGATGCTCCTTCTTGATTTCTACTTTTGCGGTACTAAGAACCGCTAACAGCACCGGGATCATCTCCATCCTTTGCATGTCATAGTTCATCACGAAGTTCTAGTAGCTTGGTGATAGTGTCTAGAGAATTCTGTCAACCACTATCTCACCTGGAAGATTAACTCCCACTTGGTTCAAGTGATTTCAGCACCCAGACATTCTGAGCACATGCTCACTAGTTGAGCCATTCTCCTCCATATTTTTGGCAAAAGAACTTGTCAGAGGTCTCACACCTCTCAGCACGGGCATGAGCCTGAAATCCCAATTTCAGCTCTTAGAACATCTCATATGTTCTATGGCGTTCAAAACGTCATTGGAATCCCGATTCTAAGCCGTGAAGTATGGTGCACTAAACTATCAAGTAGTCATCAGGACGTCTCTGTCAGGTGTTCACAACATCCACAGACAACGTTGTAGGGGTTTGCACATCGAGCGGTGCATCAAAGACGTAAGCTTTCTGTGCAGCAGTGAGGACACTCCTCGGACTACGGACCCAGTCCGCATCCTTGCTTACATTATCTTTCAACTTAGTCTTTCTCTAGGATCGTATTAAACAGGGAGCTACAACGCAGTTATTGGTCTACAACATAATTTGCAAAGTCAACTTAGACTATTGTTCATGATAAGTGAGTTTAACTAATCAAATTACTTATAACTCCCACTCAAATTGACATCCTTCTGGTCATCCGAGCGTGACATGATCCAAATCCACCAACCCAAGTCCGATCATCACGTGAGATGAGGTGGTGTCAATGGTGAACATCTACATGTTGATCATATCTACTATATGACTCATGCTCGACCTTTCGGTCTTCCGTGTTCCGAGGCCATGTCTGTACATGCTAGGCTCGTCAAGTCTAACCCGAGTGTTCTGCATGTGCAAAACTGGCTTGCACCCGTTGTATGCGAACGTAGAGTCTATCACACCCGATCATCACGTGGTGCTTCGAAACGACGAACCTTCGCAACGGCGCACACTCGGGGGGAACACAATTTTATCTTGAAATTTTAGTGAAGGATCATCTTATAATGCTACCGTCGTCCTAAGCAAAATAAGATGCATAAAAGGATTAACATCACATGCAAATCATAAGTGACATGATATGGCCATCAACTCGTGCTTTTGATCTCCATCTACAAAGCACCGGCATGATCTCCATCGTCACCGGCGCCACACCATGATCTCCATCATCATGATCTCCATCATCGTGTCGCCATCGGGGTTGTCGCGCGCCCACCATGCTCTTACTACTATTGCTACCATTTAGCGATAAAGTAAAGCATTACAAAGCGCTTAAAGATTGACACGCAGGTCATACAAAAATTAAAGACAACCCTATGGCTCCTGCCGGTTGCCGTATACATCGACATGCAAGTCGATATTAACTATTACAACATGATCATCTCATACATCAAATATATCTCATCATGTCATTGGCCATATCACATCACATACATACCCTGCAAAAACAAGTTAGACGTCCTCTAATTTGTTGTTGCATGTTTTACGTGGCTGCTATGGGTATCTAGCAAGAACGCTTCTTACCTACGCAAAGCCACAACGGTGATATTTAAGTTGCTATTTAACCTTCTACAAGGACCGCCTTTGTCTATTCCGATTCAACTAAGATAGGAGAGACAGACACCCGCCAGCCATCTTATGCAACAAAAGTCGCATGTCTGTCGATGGAACCGGTCTCATGTACGTGGACATGTAAAGTTGGTCCGGGCCGCTTCATCCCATAATACCGCTGAATCAAGAAAGACCAACGAGGGAAGCAATCTAAGCATCAACGCCCACAAACTCCTTTGTGTTCTACTCGTGAAAACATCTACGCAAGATCCTAGCTCATGATGCCACTGTTGGGGAACGTCGCATGGGAAACAAAAATTTTCCTACGTTCACCAAGATCAATCTAGGAGATGCATCTACGAGAGGAGAGTTGGATCCACATACCCTTGTAGATCGCTAAGCGGAAGCGTTCAAGAACGCGGTTGATGGAGTCGTACTCGCCGCGATTCAGATCGCCGAAGATCCTAGCACCGAACGGACGGTGCCTCCGCGTTCTTCACACGTGCAGCCCGGTGACGTCTCCCACGCCTTGATCCAGCAAGGAGAGAGGGAGAGGTTGGGGAAGACTCCATCCAACAGCAGCACGACGGCGTGATGGTGGTGGAGGAGCGCGGGACTCCAGCAGGGCTTCGCCAAGCGCTGCAAGAGACGAGGAGGGAGAGGGGTAGGGCTGCGCCAAGAGGGAGACGTTCTCGTGTGTCAAACAGCCCTAAAACCTCACATATATATAGGGGGAAGGGAGGGCTGCGCCCCCCTTTAGGGTTTCCCTCCCCTAGGGTGCGGCCAGCCCTAGATCCCATCTAGGGGGGGCGGCCAAGGGGGAGAGAGGGGGAGGCGCACCACTATTGGGCCCTAGGGCCCAACTGCCTTAGGGTTTGCCCCCCTTTCCTCTTGGGGCGCCCTGGAACTTGGTGGGGGGGCGCACCAGCCCCCTTGGGGCTGGTCCCCTCCCACACTTAGTCCACGTAGCCTTCTGGGGCTGGTGGCCCCACCTGGTGGACCCCCGGGACCCTCCCGGTGGTCCCGGTACATTACCGATATCGCCCGAAACCTTTCCGGTGACCAAAACAGGACTTCCCATATATGAATCTTTACCTCCGGACCATTCCGGAACTCCTCGTGACGTCCGGGATCTCATCCGGGACTCCGAACAACATTCGGTAACCGCGTACATACTTTCCCTATAACCCTAGCGTCATCGAACCTTAAGTGTGTAGACCCTACGGGCTCGGGAACCATGTAGACATGACCGAGACAACTCTCCGGCCAATAACCAACAGCGGGATCTGGATACCCATGTTGGCTCCCACATGTTCCACGATGATCTCATCGGATGCACCACGATGTCAAGGATTCAATCAATCCCGTATACGATTCCCTTTGTCTATCGGTATAGCACTTGCCCGAGATTCGATCGTCGGTATACCGATACCTTGCTCAATCTCGTTACCGGCAAGTCTCTTTACTCGTTCCGTAACACATCATCCCGTGATCAACTCCTTGATCACATATTGTGCACATTATGATGATGTCCTACCGAGTGGGCCCAGAGATACCTCTCCGTCATACGGAGTGACAAATCCCAGTCTCGATTCGTGCCAACCCAACAGACACTTTCGGAGATACCTGTAATGCACCTTTATAGCCACCCAGTTACGTTGTGACGTTTGGTACACCCAAAGCATTCCTACGGTATCCGGGAGTTGCACAATCTCATGGTCTAAGGAAAATATACTTGACATATAGAAAAGCTTTAGCATACGAACTACACGATCTGTGCTAGGCTTAGGATTGGGTCTTGTCCATCACATCATTCTCCTAATGATGTGATCCCATTATCAACGACATCCAATGTCCATGGTCAGGAAACCGTGACCATCTGTTGATCAACGAGCTAGTCAACTAGAGGCTTACTAGGGACATGGTGTTTGTCTATGTATCCACACATGTATCTGAGTTTCCTATCAATACAATTCTAGCATGGATAATAAACAATTATCATGAACAAGGAAATATAATAATAACCAATTTATTATTGCCTCTAGGGCATATTTCCAACAATTGTATCCATACATGGGTGGGGCGCCAAGGACCTGAACACCAAAGTGATATGCCGGCTCATCAAAATTTGAGCTGTAATTGCGATAACTTTCATTTTTTCCAATCCTGCAGGCCATTTTTGAGGGCCAAGACGACCCTTTTTGGTCTCAAAATTTTCCGCGCACGTGATCCTGTGTGTGCACGTATGTAAAATCCTCCAGATCATAAAAACTAGAAGTCCTATCACCTCAATTCCCCAATAGCTTTCCAACGCCTATGAAAATGACGAAATCCGAGCTTGTTCTCACTTGCTTTGAGAGTCTCGATCAATTCGGACTCTAGGTTGATTTTTGTATTTTCTTTGATCACCGTTTCTTCGCGAGAGTTGGCCTAACACCCTATTGTATCCATACATGGGTGGGGCGCCAAGGACCTGAACACCAAAGTGATATGCCGGCTCATCAAAATTTGAGCTGTAATTGCAATAACTTTCATTTTTTCCAATCCTGCAGGCCATTTTTGAGGGCCAAGACGACCCTTTTTGGTCTCAAAATTTTCCGCGCACGTGATCCTGTGTGTGCACGTATGTAAAATCCTCCAGATCATAAAAACTAGAAGTCCTATCACCTCAATTCCCCAATAGCTTTCCAACGCCTTTGAAAATGACGAAATCCGAGCTTGTTCTCACTTGCTTTGATAGTCTCGATCAATTCGGACTCTGGGTTGATTTTTGTATTTTCTTTGATCACCGTTTCTTCGCGAGAGTTGGCCTAACACCCTATTGTTGTTGGGGATCGTAGCAGAAAATCAAAATTTTTCCTACGCATCACCAAGATCTATCTATGGAGTAATCTAGCAACGAGCATAAAGGGGAGTGCATCTACATACCCTTGTAGATCGCGAGCGGAAGCGTTCAAGAGAACGGGGATGATGGAGTCGTACTCGTCGTGATCCAAATCACCGATGATCCTAGCGCCGAACGGACGGCACCTCCGTGTTCAACACACGTACGGAGCGGGGACGTCTCCTCCTTCTTGATCCAGCAAGGGGGGAGGAGAGGTTGATGGAGATCCAGCAGCACGACGGCGTGGTGGTGGAAGTAGCGGGATTCCAGCAGGGCTTCGCCAAGCGCTGCGGGAGGAGGGAGATGTGTCACGGGAGGGAGAGGGAGGCGCCAGGGCTTGGGGTGCGGCTCCCATGCGCCTCCCCACTATATATAGGGGTGGAGGGGGCTGGTTTCTTGCCCTCCAAGTCCATTGGGCGTTGGCAAAGGTGGGGGAAAGAAATCCCATCATTTCCTTTCCCCACCGATTGTTATCCCCCCTTTTTAGGGATCTTGATCTTATCCCTTCGGGATATGATCTTATTCCTTCTAAGGGGGGATCTTGGTGCGCCTTGACCAGGGGTGTGGGGCCTTGCCCCCACTACCCACGTTCATGTGGGTCCCCCCATGCAGGTGGGCCCCACTTCGGAACCTTCTAGAACCTTCCCGGTACAATACCGAAAAATCCCGAACATTTTCCGGTGGCCAAAATAGGACTTCCTATATATAAATCTTTACCTCCGGACCATTCCGGAACTCCTCGTGACGTCCGGGATCTCATCCGGGACTCCGAACAACTTTCGGATTTCCGCATACTTATATCTCTACAACCCTAGCGTCACCGAACCTTAAGTGTGTAGACCCTACGGGTTCGGGAGACACGCAGACATGACCGAGACGACTCTCCGGTCAATAACCAACAGCGGGATCTGGATACCCATGTTGGCTCCCACATGTTCCACGATGATCTCATCGGATGAACCACGATGTCAAGGATTCAATCAATCCCGTATACGATTCCCTTTGTCTATCGGTATAGCACTTGCCCGAGATTCGATCGTCGGTATACCGATACCTTGCTCAATCTCGTTACCGGCAAGTCTCTTTACTCGTTCCGTAACACATCATCCCGTGATCAACTCCTTGATCACATATTGTGCACATTATGATGATGTCCTACCGAGTGGGCCCAGAGATACCTCTCCGTCATACGGAGTGACAAATCCCAGTCTCGATTCGTGCCAACCCAACAGACACTTTCGGAGATACCTGTTGTGCACCTTTATAGCCACCCAGTTACGTTGTGACGTTTGGTACACCCAAAGCATTCCTACGGTATCTGGGAGTTTCACAATCTCATGGTCTAAGGAAAAGATACTTGACATATAGAAAAGCTTTAGCATACAAACTACACGATCTGTGTGGGTCTTGTCCATCACATCATTCTCCTAATGATGTGATCCCGTTATCAACGACATCCAATGTCCATGGTTAGGAAACCGTAACCATCTATTGATCAACGAGCTAGTCGTCTAGAGGCTCACTAGGGACATGGTGTTTGTCTATGTATCCATACATGTATCTGAGTTTCCTATCAATACAATTCTAGCATGGATAATAAACGATTATCGTGAACAAGGAAATATAATAATAACCAATTTATTATTGCCTCTAGGGCATATTTCCAACAGTTTGTTGGGCTAGGCCTAGAACAGTGCGCGGGTAGTGAGGCTGGATTCCCTTTTTACCGCAGTAACTCCTCCGATGGTTGCGCTTCCCTACGATCCGCGCTGACGTGGGGGAGGGGGGGTCGTGCGTGGGATGACCGCAGTGTGCTGGCATCATCTTCGGGTTCCAAAACTAGTAAAGAGGCGGTTCGCGCCCTCCTCATAAAGAATAGAGGAAGTCGTGGGGGCGCCGCCCTTTTACTAAGTGGACTCTGAAAGTGCAACTAATCCCCGGGTGGTTTTGGTAATTAATAACAACATATATATCATTGAACTAATATTCACTTGAGAATCATTTCAGAGAAGTTCGATGATATGGGTATGGAAATGTCTGAAGAAGTGGACCCCTCAAAATGCTAAGACAAGCATTGGCAAAAGCTCAAGACTCCATTTTTTGTTTAGTGATCAAAGATCACATTGAGTCCATAGGAAAAGCCAATACTATTAAAAGGGGATGAGGTTGTGTTAATGTTCTTGTTGCTCAAGTGCTTGGTGATCTAGCTCCCTCAACTATCAGCACTCTTCACTTTACAACACACTCATAAGTAATCTCGGACAAACCAATTCTGCAAACTCAGTCCCACCGAGATGAACCACTTCAGTTATTTCCCCAAACCCTAATTTCTCGGTCCATCCGATTCTGTGTTTCGGTCTCACCGAAAATGTTCTGCCAACCTTCTGTAACCAATGACAGCATTTCGGAATATCCGAGTTGTTGTTTTCGGTCACACCGAGATGCTAAACCCTAACCTTTGACTCACTTCGGACACACCGAGATGGTATTTTCGGTCCCACCGAAAACCCCAACGTTCACTATATTTGAACTTTCGGTCTGACCGAGTTTTCACTTCGGTCTCACCGAGATTGGTCAAATGTGTGTGTAACGGTTGGATTTTGTGTGGAGGCTATATATACCCCTCCACCCCCTCCTCATTCGTGAGGAGAGCCATCAGAAAGTACCACCACTTCTACCATACACTTTCTGAGAAGTGAACCACCTACCCTTGTGTTGAGATCAAGCCATTCCATTCCTACCATATGAAACTTGATCTCTAGCCTTCCCAAGTTGCTTTCCACTCAAATCTTTCTTCCACCACAGCCATATCAGTGAGGAGAGTTGAGTGTTGGGGAGATTATCATCTGAAGCACAAGAGCAAGGAGTTCATCATCATCAACACCGTCTATTACCTTTTGGGGGGTGGTGCCTCCTAGATTGGTTAGGTGTCTCTTGGGAGCCTCCGTCTTTGAGATGTGGAGTTGAACCAAGAAGTTTGTAAGGGCAAGGAGATCGCCTACTTCGTGAAGATCTACCCCGAGTAAGGCTAGTCCTCCGTGGGCGTAGGCCGTGATGGAATAGACAAGGTTGCTTCTTCGTGGACCCTTCGTGGGTGGAGCCCTCCGTGGACTCGCGCAGCCGTTACCCTCCGTGGGTTGAAGTCTCCATCAACGTGGATGTACGATAGCACCACCTATCGGAACCACGACAAAAATCTCCGTGTCACCAAACTGCGTTTGATCTTCTCCACCTCCTTTTTACATGTGCAATTTACTTTCCGCTGCATATACTCTAGAATTGCATGTGTAGGGTGTTACTTGAATTGGTCTTAATTGTGAAACTGCCAAAAACATTGCATGATCTAAAGGCAGATTTTTTATATTGTCAAGTAGTCTAATCACCCCCCCTCTAGACCTACTTCCGATCCTACAAGTGGTATCAGAGCTTTGGTCTCCATTGCCTTGGTTTCCATTGCATTGGACTCCATAAGCTTGGTTTCACAACCTAGGAGAGTATGGCGTCTAGTGAGGGTAATTATCGTAGAGGTCCTTACTTTGATGGTACAAGTTTTGCTAGTTGGAAGCATAAAATGAAAATGCATATTCTTGGTCATAACCCAGCCGCATGGGGCATTATTTGTGTTGGCATGCAAGGTGATTTCTTTGAAGAAGGAAAAGTTCCGGATCGCGAAGCTACACCCGAAGAGTTGAAGATGTTGCAAAACAATGCTCAAGCTTGTGACATTCTCTTCAATGCTTTGTGTCCCGAAGAGTTCAACAAAATCAGTCGTCTTGAGAATGCTAAAGAGATTTGGGATACTTTGGTTGAAATGCACGAAGGTACTGAATCTGTGAAGGAATCAAAGCTAGATATTCTTCAAGGTCAACTTGACAAGTTCAAGATGAAGGATGGTGAAGGAGTCGCTGAAATGTACTCTAGGCTTGCTCTCATTACAAATGAGATTGCTGGCTTAGGAAGCGAAGAAATGACCGACCGATTCATCATTAAGAAGATTCTCAGAGCTTTGGATGGAAAGTATGACACCGTGTGCACTTTGATCCAAATGATGCCAAACTACAAGACTCTCAAGCCAACTGAAGTCATTGGAAGAATTGTTGCTCATGAGATGACACTTAAGGATAAGGAAGAGCTTCACAACAAGTCGAGTGGTGCTTACAAAGCTACAAGTGATGCTCCTACTACCTCAAGTGACAAGCTAATTTCCAATGAAGAGATAAGCCTGATGGTCAAGAACTTCAACAAGTTCTACAAGAATAGAGGCAAAGAAAGAAGCTCAAAGTCTAGATCATATGATGAAAAGAGATCTTCTAGTCGTGATTGAAACTGCTACAATTGTGGAAGACCCGGACACTTCTCAAATGAGTGTACGGCTCCCCACAAGAGAAGAGAAGAATCTCCAAGAAGAAGAGCAAGAGATGAGTCACCTCGGAGAGAGAGAAGGAGTAGAGATGATCGTTATGAACGAAGACCCTCTCGGAGAAGCAAGGATTCGGAGAGGAAAGACAAGTCATCAAGGAGCTACACAAGAAGAAGACATCAAGCTCATGTTGGTGAATGGGTCTCCGGCTCCGACTCTGACAATCTATCCGATGGAAGCTATCACTCCGACTCCGACTATAGTCAAGATGAAGGTGTTGCCGGACTTGCACTCGTATCCTCCAACTCCAACTCCTACGACTTATTTGATTCACCAAATGAGGGAATTGGAAGATGCTTCATGGCTAAAGGTCCCAAGGTAACACACCCTGAATTCATTGACTTTGATAGTGATGAGGATGACTTGCTTGGTGAAGATGAGCTCTTGCATGATAAATCTAGTGAGCTTAGTAATGATGAAAATGCTAGTAGTCTTTATAGTCGAGAAGAGTCGAATGATAATGCTATGAAGGAGATTGAGCGTCTAACTAAAGAACTAAACACTCTTAAGTTAGCTCATGAAACAACTCAAGAAGATCATAGAGAGCTCCTAAGATCTCATGAGAAGCTACGCTTCGAGAAGCTCACCCTAGAGCAAGAACATGAGTTTCTAAAAGCGATCAATGACGATCTTCGAAAGAAGAGTTCTTCATATCTTGCCAAACGACTTCTCTTGTCTAATTTCTTGCCACCTATTAAGACTAAGCATGACAAGCATAAGAAAAATTCTTCCTCTAGTAGTAACAATAACAATGTTAAATCCAATATTGTTGCTTCTAGTAGTTCTCTTGATTCCACTAACAATGTTTCAAGCCAAGTTACACTTGAGCAAGAAAATAGCTTATTGAAGGAAATCATAGAGAAAGGTGTCTACAAGAGTCTTGCCGGAAGCAAGAACTTTGAGGAGATTGTTCGCAAACAAGGAAGACACCGGAAGAATCAAGGGATTGGTTTTGAGCGAAAGTTCAACGCCGAAGGTGTTGAGTGGGAAGAAGGTCAATACCCTACTCCACAGTTTGTCTCACAAAAGGAGAAGTATGATCCTACTTCATCCAATGTGGAACAAGCTCAAGATGACCTTCCACCACAAGACCACAAGCTAAAGGCCAAGGACAAGCTTCAAGAAGAGATTGATGCATTCATTGAAGCACCTCAAGCCATGGTCAAGTGGGTTCCCAAGGACACATCAAGTTCTACTTCGTCAAGCTCAACTACAACACCAAGGATTCCCATCAAGATGATGTGGATCCCAAAGAAGAAGAACTAGTAGGTTCTTGAGGGTGACTCCGCCAACAAACTTCACTCATATTCTTTTTGGCAAGAACTTGTGCAATCAACTTCCACATCATGCACTTGTTCATGGAGTCACAAACCCTCTTGTTGGTAAGTCAAGGGACAAGGTAATCATTGCTTTCATGGACATCATCTTTTGTGTACTTCACTCTATGTCTATGGAAATTCTTGTTTGTTCCTTGTGGGACTAACCCATGTAGGTATTGAAAGTGCCCTAATCCAAAGGATTGCTCCTAACTCATGATGATCTACATCAACATTGAGCATCCACATCTTCAACATCTACATGAAGTCTTCTACGACAACCCAAGGTTAGTTTGACCCTTTAAAAGGGGTTCTCACATCTAGGGGGAGCTTTGCTCTAAAGAAATTGGGCTAAAGCATCTCCAAGTGATGTGAACACATAAATGCTTTATGTAAAAGTGGTAACCCCACTTGTGCTTAAACGATGAGTATGACCTATGATCAAATGTTCTCATTTGGCTCCTAAGTCAATATACTCATATATAGATGACCTAGTCATCGACAAATTGTGTGCTAGTAGCTAGAGTGTTTGGTTGTGCATGTTTGACACATATTTCAGTTGCTATCTTATTGTGTGAGCATGTTGAATGCATGATTCTATTCATTCAAGGACATCCATTTGTGGTTTTGATTGTTTTGGTTTTTTTTTCTGGCCAAATGGATGGACAAGAATGCCTAAGCACCTTTCCCTAGCTATCTATGCTTTCTTGTCTCAAAACTCTATTCATGCTCATATCACAACTTTGAACAAGTCTTTTTCGGACAGTCCGAGTGAGGAGCACTCGGAACCACCGATTCGTCTAAGGCTGACTTCCAAAACCTTCTAAGTCCATTTCGGTCTGACCGGTTTCTCAATATCGGTCCAACCGAAACGCTTAGACTGATCTAGGTTTCATCTCGGTGAAACCGAGTTCAAACTCTCGGTCTGACCGATATGTGTAACTGCACAGCAGATATACATCTCGGTGACACCGAGTTTTTCAACTCGGTCCCACCGACAGCACGGGGTTATATATACCTGAGGGGCTGCGCGCGATTTCTTTCTTCAAACCGTTCGCCCCCAAGACCCCTGCTGCCGCCGCCTTGGTCTACGGATCGTCGCCTTCGTCGCCTGTGCGCCTTCGCCGCAGGTCTCCGCCGCCGTCAACGGTAATCATCTCCACCGTTGCCGCCGTAGAGGGACACCACCAAGTTAGGGTGTGTCTCGACCCCTTTTCGTGCTCCACTTCTGATTCTTGCATGATAGGTTGCCATGATTCAATCCACTTTTGATATATTCCCTATACAATAGTTCAGATCTTCTAGTTTCGAGGAAAATTCTTAGGTTTAGGTTTCCACGGAATGCATCTCGGTGAAGCCGATTTTTGAAAATCGGAATGACCGATTTGGCCTCTGGCCATTGCACTGCATAGTTCGGTTTAACCGAGTTGTGCCAGTCGGAACGACCGATAAATAGTTTCAGTGAAACCCTAAGTTTTCGGTAGGACCGAAACCCATTTCGGTCTGACCGAAAGTGGTGTGTAGGTTTCTGTTGAGCACTTCGGTTGCACCGAAACCTAAAATCGGTTTGACCGAAATACATTCTGTGAAAACTCAAAACTAAGTCTTGAACTCATTTTTTTTGCAAAAACTTCTGCAGTTGTGATAACTCTTCCATTCTGCCTATACCTTATCTTTTCACAGGTCTTTCAGCCATGTCAGATGTCAGTGACAGCCAGAACAGGTCTGAATCACCGTTTGCTGAAATTCCAGAGGCAGATACAAGTCCTGCAAGCAGCTCTAGTGATGATGGTGAGAGGAGCACCCCTAGTGGTCTGCCTCCTGCAGCTACGAGAACCAGGAAGAAGAGAACTTCTGATGATGAGGACTCTGACTTTGTTGCTGAGGAAGTTACCTCCAAGCCCAAGAGGAATGTGGTTGCCAAAGAGCACCAAGGGCAGCAGCCAAGGAAAGGTACAAGCAAGGTAAAGCAGTCAGTAGTTGCTAAGAAGCTCAACTTGGAAGAGCCTGCTCCAAGCAAGGTGAAGAAGACTTCCAAAAGGAAGAGGGTTGTTTATGCTGAACCTCAAGTTGATGCTGAAGAAGAAGAAGAAGAAGCACCCCAGCCTCCTCCTCAGAAAGCTAAGTTCATGGGTGATGCTATTCGGGCTCAAGCCTCCTCTAAGCCCAAGAAGCCTGCTCCTTCCAAGGTAGCTCCAGCCAAGCCCAAGAGAACAACCAGAAGCATTCCAGCTTCTGAGAAGAACAAAGGTGAGATGCCACAGTCTGAATCAGATGAAGAGCATGTGTTGCTCAAGCTCCGTCCCAAGTTGCCACTCCACAATGATGCTCATCCTCAAGCTGAGGACATGAAGGCAAGGAAGGACAAAGGTCTCAGGCTATGGAGACAGTCTGATCCATATGCCGTAAGGAGAAGGACTGCTGTGGACCCCAGATTCCACACCAGAGAGCAGCAGGATTTCTATGAGACCGTGCTAATGGATAAGAAGCCCATTGTTGCTGACACCAGGTATGTTGACTGGGAGTACATTGACAGTGAAGAGCACCGGGACTTCTTTCCCCATGTGCATGAGAGCTTTACTGCATGTGGAGTTGCTGACTTCGTGGGTCAAGAGCTGACAGCCTGGAATGACGAGATGATCATGCAGTTCTATGCCACTGCCCACTTCTACCCTGATGGCAAGATCACCTGGATGACTAAAGGTCAAAGGTTTTCTTCGACTGTTGAAGAATGGGCAGAACTTCTGAACGCTCCAGTGCAGAGAGAGGACGACATTGATGTCTATGGGATTCCTAAGAAGAGTCATGATTCCATGAAGAATATGTACAAGGAGATCCCAGCTGCTGATTTGGAGGGATGGAAGCTCGGCTCAGTGTATTATCTCCAGGCAGGTCTGACCACCACTAACACTATTCTGAGGCATACTTTGATGCCTAAGTCAGGTGACCACCGGATGATACGAGGCTATTCTATCAACATGCTGCACATTCTCGATGAGAAGGCACCTTTTAAGGTGATGGACTTGATGGTAGAAACCATTAAGAGGACTGCAGCTGACCAGAAGAGGTCATGTGGGTTTGCACCGCAGATACAGATGCTCATCAACGCCAAGTTTGGCACGGGCAAATTCATGTTGGATAGGAAGCACTTGCCACTGCAGCCAGAGCATGAGGACAACGTAGTTGTGATGGATGAAGAGGATCCCACCTCAGTTGAGGGGCAAGCCAAAATTGAAGCTGCGAAGAAAGCTAAAGCTGACAAAGAGGCAGCAGCAGCAGCAGCTAAGCCAAAGAGCTTTGGAGAACAAATTCTTGAAGCTACCCAAAGGATTGAACAACGCCTGGCCAGCATTGAGCAATCTTAGGAGAGCCTTGAGAGGATTGTCGAGGACAAGATCCACGCTCTGGACGTGAAGCTGACTGAGATTCAGGTGTCTGTCAACAAGCTTGAGGCAGACATGGAGGAGACTAGGCAGGAGAGAGCAGAGCTTATGCAGGATGATCTAGTCCAGGACTCTCATCGCCAGACTGCTCAGGTTCCCAGAGGATCCAGATCTGCAGCTATCCCAGTGACAGACTCCAGGGCTACCACTTCAGCTCCAGCAGTTCCTTCAGCTCCAGCATCCACTCCTCCACCGCAGACATCAGCAGAGGTCTTCGCAGATGCAGCTATCTCTACACCGACATCTACCCAGACGGGAGCCGCCAGCAGAGCCCGCAGTGACATTTAGCTCTATACCTTTTCGAACTTTTTGGTAACTTGTTGCCAAAGGGGGAGAAATTGTTATAGATCATAGGGCTTCGAGAGAGAGAGTGCTCTTTCGTCTTTTCGTTCTTTTGCCGGTTTTCTTTGAGATACATTGGTTTCTTTTGGTTCCAGATACTTTATGTGTGCTTATTGCTTATCATATGCTATTTCTTATTGTATGGCTATTTACTCTTGTCTTGGTGGTTGAGTGCATGTTACTCATTCTTATCATTTTGTGCGCTCCACCAAGATGTATGTGACATGGAAGAGTAACCCATAATCCTAATCGATTGTGCATTTGCATTCAAACGCAAATTTCAAATAATGCACAAATTTAGGGGGAGCTCTTGTTTATCACATACTTCTCAAAGCGACGATATTATTCTTTGATTATATCCTTTGTCGAAGCTTTGATCTATATGTTGTCATCAATTACCAAAAAGGGGGAGATTGAAAGTGCAACTAATCCCCGGGTGGTTTTGGTAATTAATAACAACATATATATCATTGAACTAATATTCTCTTGAGAATCATTTCAGAAAAGTTCGATGATATGGATATGGAAATGTCTGAAGAAGTGGACCCCTCAAAATGCTAAGACAAGCATTGGCAAAAGCTCAAGACTCCATTTTTGGTTTAGTGATCAAAGATCACATTGAGTCCATAGGAAAAGCCAATACTATTAAAAGGGGATGAGGTTGTGTTAATGTTCTTGTTGCTCAAGTGCTTGGTGATCTAGCTCCCTCAACTATCAGCACTCTTCACTTTACAACACACTCATAAGTAATCTCGGACAAACCGATTCTGCAAACTCAGTCCCACCGAGATGAACCACTTCAGTTATTTCCCCAAACCCTAATTTCTCGGTCCATCCGATTCTGTGTTTCGGTCTCACCGAAAATGTTCTGCCAACCTTCTGTAACCAATGACAGCATTTCGGAATATCCGAGTTGTTGTTTTCGGTCACACCGAGATGGTAAACCCTAACCTTTGACTCACTTCGGACACACCGAGATGGTATTTTCGGTCCCACCGAAAACCCCAACGTTCACTATATTTGAACTTTCGGTCTGACCGAGTTTTCACTTCGGTCTCACCGAGATTGGTCAAATGTGTGTGTAACGGTTGGATTTTGTGTGGAGGCTATATATACCCCTCCACCCCCTCCTCATTCGTGAGGAGAGCCATCAGAAAGTACCACCACTTCTACCATACACTTTCTGAGAAGTGAACCACCTACCCTTGTGTTGAGATCAAGCCATTCCATTCCTACCATATGAAACTTGATCTCTAGCCTTCCCAAGTTGCTTTCCACTCAAATCTTTCTTCCACCACAGCCATATCAGTGAGGAGAGTTGAGTGTTGGGGAGATTATCATCTGAAGCACAAGAGCAAGGAGTTCATCATCATCAACACCGTCTATTACCTTTTGGGGGGTGGTGCCTCCTAGATTGGTTAGGTGTCGCTTGGGAGCCTCTGTCTTTGAGATGTGGAGTTGAACCAAGAAGTTTGTAAGGGCAAGGAGATCGCCTACTTCGTGAAGATCTACCCCGAGTAAGGCTAGTCCTCCGTGGGCGTAGGCCGTGATGGAATAGACAAGGTTGCTTCTTCGTGGACCCTTCGTGGGTGGAGCCCTCCGTGGACTCGCGCAGCCGTTACCCTCCGTGGGTTGAAGTCTCCATCAACGTGGATGTACGATAGCACCACCTATCGGAACCACGACAAAAATCTCCGTGTCACCAAACTGCGTTTGATCTTCTCCACCTCTCTTTTACATGTGCAATTTACTTTCCGCTGCATATACTCTAGAATTGCATGTGTAGGGTGTTACTTGAATTGATCTTGTTTGTGAAACTGCCAAAAACTTTACATGATCTAAAGGCAGATTTTTTATATTGTCAAGTAGTCTAATCACCCCCCCTCTAGACCTACTTCGATCCTACAAGTGGTATCAGAGCTTTGGTCTCCATTGCCTTAGTTTCCATTGCATTGGACTCCATAAGCTTGGTTTCACAACCTAGGAGAGTATGGCGTCTAGTGAGGGTAATTATCGTAGAGGTCCTTACTTTGATGGTACAAATTTTGCTAGTTGGAAGCATAAAATGAAAATGCATATTCTTGGTCATAACCCTGCCGCATGGGGCATTATTTGTGTTGGCATGCAAGGTGATTTCTTTGAAGAAGGAAAAGTTCCGGATCGCGAAGCTACACCCGAAGAGTTGCGGATGTTGCAAAACAATGCTCAAGCTTGTGACATTCTCTTCAATGCTTTGTGTCCCGAAGAGTTCAACAAAATCAGCCGTCTTGAGAATGCTAAAGAGATTTGGGATACTTTGGTTGAAATGCACGAAGGTACTGAATCTGTGAAGGAATCAAAGCTAGATATTCTTCAAGGTCAACTTGACAAGTTCAAGATGAAGGATGGTGAAGGAGTCGCTGAAATGTACTCTAGGCTTGCTCTCATCACAAATGAGATTGCTGGCTTAGGAAGCGAAGAAATGACCGACCGATTCATCATTAAGAAGATTCTCAGAACTTTGGATGGAAAGTATGACACCGTGTGCACTTTGATCCAAATGATGCCAAACTACAAGACTCTCAAGCCAACTGAAGTCATTGGAAGAATTGTTGCTCATGAGATGACACTTAAGGATAAGGAAGAGCTTCACAACAAGTCAAGTGGTGCTTACAAAGCTACAAGTGATGCTCCTACTACCTCAAGTGACAAGCTAGTTTCCAATGAAGAGATAAGCCTAATGGTCAAGAACTTCAACAAGTTCTACAAGAATAGAGGCAAAGAGAGAAGCTCAAAGTCTAGATCATATGATGGAAAGAGATCTTCTAGTCGTGATCGAAACTGCTACAATTGTGGAAGACCCGGACACTTCTCAAATGAGTGTACGGCTCCCCACAAGAGAAGAGAAGAATCTCCAAGAAGAAGAGCAAGAGATGAGTCACCTCGGAAAGAGAGAAGGAGTAGAGATGATCGTTATGAACGAAGACCTCCTCGGAGAAGCAAGGATTCGGAGAGGAAAGACAAGTCATCAAGGAGCTACACAAGAAGAAGACATCAAGCTCATGTTGGTGAATGGGTCTCCGGCTCCGACTCTGACAGTCAATCCGATGGAAGCTATCACTCCGACTCCGACTATAGTCAAGATGAAGGTGTTGCCGGACTTGCACTCGTATCCTCCAACTCAAACTCCTACGACTTATTTGATTCACCGAATGAGGGAATTGGAAGATGCTTCATGGCTAAAGGCCCCAAGGTAACACACCCTGAGTTCATTGACTTTGATAGTGATGAGGATGACTTACTTGGTGAAGATGAGCTCTTGCATGATAAATCTAGTGAGCTTAGTAATGATGAAAATGCTAGTAGTCTTTATAGTCGAGAAGAGTCGAATGACAATGCTATGAAGGAGATTGAGCGTCTAACTAAAGAACTAAACACTCTTAAGTTAGCTCATGAAACAACTCAAGAAGATCATAGAGAGCTCCTAAGATCTCATGAGAAGCTACGCTTCGAGAAGCTCACTCTAGAGCAAGAACATGAGTTTCTAAAAGCGATCAATGACGATCTTCGAAAGAAGAGTTCTTCATATCTTGCCAAACGACTTCTCTTGTCTAATTTCTTGCCACCTATTAAGACTAAGCATGACAAGCATAAGAAAAATTCTTCCTCTAGTAGTAACAATAACAATGTTAAATCCAATTTTGTTGCTTCTAGTAGTTCTCTTGATTCCACTAACAATGTTTCAAGCCAAGTTACACTTGAGCAAGAAAATAGCTTATTGAAGGAAATCATAGAGAAAGGTGTCTACAAGAGTCTTGCCGGAAGCAAGAACTTTGAGGAGATTGTTCGCAAACAAGGAAGACACCGGAAGAATCAAGGGATTGGTTTTGAGCGAAAGTTCAACGCCGAAGGTGTTGAGTGGGAAGAAGGTCAATACCCTACTCCACAGTTTGTTTCACAAAAGGAGAAGTATGATCCTACTTCTTCCAATGTGGAACAAGCTCAAGATGACCTTCCACCACAAGACCACAAGCTAAAGGCCAAGGACAAGCTTCAAGAGGAGATTGATGCATTCATTGAAGCACCTCAAGCCATGGTCAAGTGGGTTCCCAAGGACACATCAAGTTCTACTTCGTCAAGCTCAACTACAACACCAAGGATTCTGAAAGTGCAACTAATCCCCGGGTGGTTTTGGTAATTAATAACAACATATATATCATTGAACTAATATTCTCTTGAGAATCATTTCAGAAAAGTTCGATGATATGGGTATGGAAATGTCTGAAGAAGTGGACCCCTCAAAATGCTAAGACAAGCATTGGCAAAAGCTCAAGACTCCATTTTTGGTTTAGTGATCAAAGATCACATTGAGTCCATAGGAAAAGCCAATACTATTAAAAGGGGATGAGGTTGTGTTAATGTTCTTGTTGCTCAAGTGCTTGGTGATCTAGCTCCCTCAACTATCAGCACTCTTCACTTTACAACACACTCATAAGTAATCTCGGACAAACCGATTCTGCAAACTCAGTCCCACCGAGATGAACCACTTCAGTTCTTTCCCTAAACCCTAACTTTTCGGTCCATCCGATTCTGAGTCTCGGTCTCACCGAAAATGTTCTGCCAACCTTCTGTAACCAAATGACAGCATTTCGGAATATCCGAGTTGTTGTTTTCGGTCACACCGAGATGGCAAACCCTACTCTTTGACTCACTTCGGACACACCGAGATGGTATTTTCGGTCCCACCGAAAATCCCAACGTTCACTATATTTGAACTTTCGGTCTGACCGAGTTTTCACTTCGGTCTCACCGAGATTGGTCAAATGTGTGTGTAACGGTTGGATTTTGTGTGGAGGCTATATATACCCCTCCACCCCCTCCTCATTCGTGAGGAGAGCCATCAGAAAGTACCACCACTTCTACCATACACTTTCTGAGAAGTGAACCACCTACCCTTGTGTTGAGATCAAGCCATTCCATTCCTACCATATGAAACTTGATCTCTAGCCTTCCCAAGTTGCTTTCCACTCAAATCTTTCTTCCACCACAGCCATATCAGTGAGGAGAGTTGAGTGTTGGGAAGATTATCATCTGAAGCACAAGAGCAAGGAGTTCATCATCATCAACACCGTCTATTACCTTTTGGGGGGTGGTGCCTCCTAGATTGGTTAGGTGTCGCTTGGGAGCCTCCGTCTTTGAGATGTGGAGTTGAACCAAGAAGTTTGTAAGGGCAAGGAGATCGCCTACTTCGTGAAGATCTACCCCGAGTAAGGCTAGTCCTCCGTGGGCGTAGGCCGTGATGGAATAGACAAGGTTGCTTCTTCGTGGACCCTTCGTGGGTGGAGCCCTCCGTGGACTCGCGCAGCCGTTACCCTCCGTGGGTTGAAGTCTCCATCAACGTGGATGTACGATAGCACCACCTATCGGAACCACGACAAAAATCTCCGTGTCACCAAACTGCGTTTGATCTTCTCCACCTCCTTTTTACATGTGCAATTTACTTTCCGCTGCATATACTCTAGAATTGCATGTGTAGGGTGTTACTTGAATTGGTCTTAATTGTGAAACTGCCAAAAACATTGCATGATCTAAAGACAGATTTTTTTATATTGTCAAGTAGTCTAATCACCCCCCCCCCCTCTAGACCTACTTTCGATCCTACAGACTCGGGTCGCCCTACGATCACAGGGGTGCAAAACGGCCATACCACACGTCGTCCAACTCCCGTCCACTCGCCACGTATCCCTCATGCATTGGGAAGGGCAACCGGCCGACGTGGAGGGCGTGGGCATTAATGCAGAGAGAGGGGGAGCGGACGACGTTGATTGGAGCAGTGGGTCGGTCCTACTCCCTCATTCATTCGGCGTTTGGACTGGTTGGTTTCGGGCGGTCGCCCTCCTATAAAGAGGGGAGGAGAGGAGCGGTGCTTCTCACCTCTCCACCCATCTTCTTCCTGTTTGATTCCTTCCCTCCCCAAGGTATGCCAAGAGGGCGCGGTCGTGGCCGTTCCTCTGCAGAAGCGACCAGGTCGTCTTCCCATTAGAGGGCGGTGATAGTCAAAGAGGAGCCGGATGCCTCAGATGGGGGGCATGCTGGATGCAGAAGTGCCGACCGGGGCCGCGGTCGGCGAGGCGGCCGAGGTAGAGGCATACGGGGTCGGGGGACACCCGTGCCGTCGTCGTATCCGTCTTCATCTCCTTTGTCGCCTCCTCCTGCCTCCCCACGCGGCCATGTCAAGGACACGGTGTTGGAGTTCATCGTACAGTTGCGCGAGCCGTCGAGCAGTCGCCTCCGCCTTCCTGGAGCGTTTGCGAGGGCGTTGGAGGTCGATCAGCCACCAAGGCTGAGGCTTCACATGGAGGGGTGTTGCCATGGCGCCATGTGGGTGGACACCAGGTTTCCCATGTTGGGGAACGTAGTATTTTAAAATTTTCCTACGATCACGCAAGATCTATCTACCAGATGCATAGCAACGAGAGGGGAGAGTGTGTCTACGTACCCTCGTAGACCGGGAGCGGAAGCGTCAAGTGACGCGGTTGATGTTGTCGAACTTCTTCGCGATCCAATCGATCAAGCACCGAACATACGGCACCTCCGCGTTCAGCACACGTTCAGCTTGATGACGTCCCACGAGCTCTTGATCCAGCTGAGCTTCACGGGAGAGTTTCGTCAGCACGACGGCGTGGTGACGGATATGATGTGTTCACCGGCGCAGGGCTTCGCCTAAGCTCCGCGACGGTACGACCGAGGTGTGATTCTGTGGAGGGGGGCACCGCACACGGCTAAAACAATTCAACTTGTGTGTCTTTGGGTGCCCCCCTGCCCCCGTATATAAAGGAGCAAGGGAGGAGGGGCCGGCCAACTCTCCTGGTGCGGCTAGGGAAGGGATTCCTACTAGGAATAGGATTGCAATCCTATTCCTAGTAGGATTCACCGAAAGGAAGAAGGGGGAAAGGAATAGGAGAGGTGGCGCCCCCCCCCCCAATCCTAGTCCAACTAGGATTCCTAGGTGGGGGCGCCGGCCAGCCCTATGGGCTGCCTCTCTCTCACCCTTTAGGCCCACTATGGACCATCCCCTCTCGTAGGGGGTTCCGGTAACCCCCTCCGGCATTCCTGATAAATCCGAAACTTTTTCGGTATACTTCCGGTGTCCGAATATAGCCGTCCAATATATCAATCTTTATGTCTCGGACATTCCGAGACTCCTCGTCATGTCCGTGATCTCATCCGGGACTCCGAACTACCTTCGGTACATCAATACTCAAAAACTCATAATACCGATCGTCATCAAACGTTAAGCGTGCGGACCCTACGGGTTCGAGAACTATGTAGACATGACCGAGACTCATCTTTGGTCAATAACCAATAGCGGAACCTGGATGTTCATATTGGCTCCTACATATTCTACGAAGATCTTTTATCGGTCAGAACCGCATAACAACATACGTTGTTCCTTTTGTCAAACGGTATGTTACTTGCCCGAGATTCGATCGTCGGTATCTTTATACCTAGTTCAATCTCGTTTACCGGTAAGTCTCTTTACTCGTTCCGTAACACATCATCTCGTGACTAACTCATTAGTCCTTTGCTTGCAAGGCTTATTATGATGTGTGTTACCGATAGGGCCCAGAGATACCTCTCCGACACTCGGAGTGACAAATCCTAATCTTGATCTATGCCAACACCACGAATACTTTCGGAGACACCTGTAGAGCATCTTTATGATCACCCAGTTATGTTGTGACGTTTGATAGCACACAAGGTGTTCCTACGGTATTCGGGAGTTGCATAATCTCATAGTCATAGGAACATGTATAAGTCATGAATAAAGCAATAGCAGTTAAACTAAACGATCATAGTGCTATGCTAACGGATGGGTCTTGTCCATCACATCATTCTCCTAATGATGTAATCCCGTTGATCAAATGACAACTCATGTCTACGGCTAGGAAACATAACCATCTTTGATCAATGAGCTAGTCTAGTAGAGGCATACTAGGGACATACTGTTTTGTCTATGTATCCACACATGTACTAAGTTTCCGGTTAATACAATTCTAGCATGAATAAAAGACATTTATCATGATATAAGGAAATACAAATAACATCTTTATTATTGCCTCTAGGGCATATTTCCTTCAGTCTCCCACTTGAACTAGAGAGTCAATAATCTAGATTACAAAGTGATGATCCTCACACCCATGGAGTCTTGGTGCTGATCATGTTTTGCCCGTGGAAGAGGCTTAGTCAACGGGTCTGCAACATTCAGATCCGTATGTATTTTGCAAATCTCTATGTCTCCCTCCTTGACTAGATCGCGGATGAAATTGAAGCGTCTTTTGATGTGTTTTGTTCTCTTGTGAAACCTGGATTCCTTCGCCAAGGCTATGGCTCCAGTGTTGTCACAAAAGATTTTCATTGGACCCGATGCACTAGGTACTACACCTAGATCGGATATGAACACCTTCATCCAGACTCCTTCATTTGCTGCTTCTGAAGCAGGTATGTATTCCGCTTCACACGTAGATCCCGCCACGACGCTCTGCTTGGAACTGCACCAGCTGACAGCTCCACCGTTCAATAAAAATACATATCCGGTTTGTGACTTTGAGTCATCCGGATCAGTGTCAAGGCTAGAATCGACGTAACCGTTTACGACGAGCTCTTTGTCACCTCCATATACGAGAAACATATCCTTTGTTCTTTTCAGATACTTTAGGATGTTTTTGACCGCTGTCCAGTGATCCACTCCTGGATTACTTTGGTACCTCCCTGCTAGACTTATAGCAAGGCACACATCAGGTCTGGTACACAGCATTGCATACATGATAGATCCTATGGCTGAGGCATAGGGAATGACTTTCAGTTTCTCTCTATCTTTTGCAGTGGTCGGGCATTGAGTCTTACTCAACTTCATACCTTGTAAAACAGGCAAGAATCCTTTCTTTGACTGATCCATTTTGAACCTTTTCAAAATCTTATCAAGGTATGTGCTTTGTGAAAGTCCAATTAAGCGTCTTGATCTATCTCTATAGATCTTGATGCCTAATATGTAAGCAGCTTCTCCGAGGTCTTTCATTGAAAAACTTTTATTCAAGTATCCTTTTATGCTATCCAGAAATTCTATATCATTTCCAATTAACAATATGTCATCTACATATAATATTAGAAATGCTACAGAGCTCCCACTCACTTTCTTGTAAATACAGGCTTCTCCAAAAGTCTGTATAAAACCATATGCTTTGATCACCTCATCAAAGCGTATATTCCAACTCCGAGATGCTTGCACCAGTCCATAGATGGATCGCTGGAGTTTGCATACTTTGTTAGCACCTTTTGGATCGACAAAACCTTCTGGCTGCATCATATACAACTCTTCTTTGAGATATCCATTTAGGAATGCAGTTTTGACATCCATTTGCCAGATTTCATAATCATAAAATGCGGCAATCGCTAACATGATTCGGACAGAGTTAAGCATCGCTACAGGTGAGAAAGTCTCATCGTAGTCAACTCCTTGAACTTGTCGAAAACCTTTCGCAACAAGTCGAGCTTTGTAAACAGTAATATTACCGTCTGCGTCGGTCTTCCTCTTGAAGATCCATTTATTTTTGATGGCCTGCCGATCATCGGGCAAGTCAACCAAAGTCCATACTTTGTTCTCATACATGGATCCCATCTCAGATTTCATGGCTTCAAGCCATTTTGCGGAATCTGGGCTCATCATCGCTTCCTCATAGTTCGTAGGTTCATCATGGTCTAGTAACATGATTTCCAGAACTGGGTTGCCGTACCACTCTGGTGCGGAACGTACTCTGGTTGATCTACGACGTTCAGTAGAAACTTGATCCGAAGTTTCATGATCATTATCATCAACTTCCTCACTAATTGGTGTAGGAATCACTGGAACAATTTCCTGTGATGTACTACTTTCCAATATGGGAGAAGGTACAATTACCTCATCAAGTTTTACTTTCCTCCCACTCACTTCTTTCGAGAGAAACTCTTTTTCTAGAAAGGATCCGTTCTTAGCAACGAATATTTTGCCTTCGGATCTGTGATAGAAGGTGTACCCAACAGTCTCTTTTGGGTATCCTATGAAGACACATTTTTCCGATTTGGGATCGAGCTTATCAGGTTGAAGTGTTTTCACATAAGCATCGTAGCCCCAAATTTTAAGAAACGACAACTTTGGTTTCTTGCCAAACCATAGTTCATAAGGCGTCGTATCAACGGATTTAGATGGTGCCCTATTTAACGTGAATGCAGCTGTCTCTAAAGCATAACCCCAAAACGATAGTGGTAAATCGGTAAGAGACATCATAGATCGCACCATATCCAATAAAGTACGGTTACGACGTTCGGACACACCATTACGTTGTGGTGTTCCAGGTGGCGTGAGTTGTGAAACTATTCCACATTGTTTCAAATGAAGACCAAACTCGTAACTCAAATATTCTCCTCCACGATCAGATCGTAGGAACTTTATTTTCTTGTTACGATGATTCTCTACTTCACTCTGAAATTCTTTGAACTTTTCAAATGTTTCAGACTTGTGTTTCATTAAGTAGATATACCCATATCTGCTCAAATCATCAGTGAAGGTCAGAAAATAACGATACCCGCCGCGAGCATCAACACTCATTGGTCCACATACATCAGTATGTATGATTTCCAACAAATCTGTTGCTCGCTCCATAGTTCCGGAGAACGGAGTTTTAGTCATCTTGCCCATGAGGCATGGTTCGCAAGCACCAAGTGATTCCAAAAGTCCATCTTTATGGAGTTTCTTCATGCATTTTACACCAATATGACCTAAACGGCAGTGCCACAAATAAGTTGCACTATCATTATTAACCTTGCATCTTTTGGTTTCAATATTATGAATATGTGTATCACTACAATCGAGATCCAGTAAGAATAGACCACTCTTTAAGGGTGCATGACCATAAAAGATATTATTCATCAAAATGGAACAACCATTATTCTCTGATTTAAATGAATAACCGTCTCGCAATAAAACAGATCCAGATATAATGTTCATGCTCAACGCTGGCACCAAATAACAATTATTTAGGTCTAAAACTAATCCCGAAGGTAGATGTAGAGGTAGCGTGCCGACGGCGATCACATCGACTTTGGAACCGTTTCCCACGCGCATCGTCACCTCGTCCTTAGCTAATCTTCGTTTAATCCATAGTCCCTGTTTCGAGTTACAAATATTAGCAACCGAACCGGTATCAAATACCCAGGTACTACTACGAGCATTAGTAAGGTACACATCAATAACATGTATATCACATATACCTTTGTTCATCTTGCCATCCTTCTTATCCGCCAAATACTTGGGGCAGTTCCGCTTCCAGTGTCCAGTCCCCTTGCAGTAGAAGCACTCAGTTTCAGGCTTGGCTCCGGATTTGGGTTTCTTCGTTGAAGTAGCAACTGACTTGCTATTCTTTTTGAAGTTCCCTTTCTTTCCCTTGCCCTTTTTCTTGAAACTAGTGGTCTTGTTAACCATCAACACTTGATGCTCCATTTTGATTTCTACCTCCGCAGCTTTGAGCATAGCGAAGAGCTCGGGAATTGTCTTTTGCATCCCTTGCATGTTATAGTTCATCACGAAGCCTTTATAGCTTGGTGGCAGTGATTGAAGAACTCTATCAATAACACTATCCTCGTCAACTTTGCAACCAAGTTGAGTCATATGATTGTAGTACCCAGACATTCTGAGCAAGTGTTCACTGATAGAACTATTCTCCTCCATTTTGTAGCTGTAGAACTTATTGGAAATCTCATATTTCTCAATTCGGGCATTTGCTTGAAATATTAACTTCAACTCCTGGAACATTTCATATGCTCCATGACGTTCAAAACGTCGTTGAAGTCCCGGTTCTAAGCCATAAAGCATGGCACACTGAACTATCGTGTAGTCATCAGACCGCGACTGCCAGACGTTCAAAGCGTCTGCATCAGCGGAAGGGGGCTTGTCACCTAGCGGTGCTTCAAGGACATAATTCTTCTGTGCAGCAATGAGGATAATCCTCAGGTTATGGACCCATTCCGTGTAATTGCTACCATCATCTTTCAACTTAGCTTTCTCTAGGAATGCATTAAAATTCAAAGGAACGGTAGCACGGGCCATTGATCTACAACGACATAGATATGCAAAACTATCAGGACTAAGTTCATGATAAATTAAAGTTCAGTTTAATCATATTAATTTAAAGAACTCCCACTTAGATAGACATCCCTCTGGTCATCTAAATGATCTCGTGATCCAAATCAACTAAACCATGTCCGATCATCACGTGAGATGGAGTAGTTTTCAATGGTGAACATCTTATGTTGATCATATCTACTATATGATTCACGCTCGACCTTTCGGTCTCCAGTGTTCCGAGGCCATATCTGTATATGCTAGGCTCGTCAAGTTTAACCCGAGTATTCTGCGTGTGCAAAACTGGCTTACACCCGTTGTATTTGAACGTAGAGCTTATCACACCCGATCATCACGTCGTGTCTCGGCACGACGAACTTTCGCAACAGTGCATACTCAGGGAGAACACTTATACCTTGAAATTTAGTAAGGGATCATCTTATAATGCTACCGTCGTTCTAAGCAAAATAAGAAGCATAATAAGATAAACATCACATGCAATCAAAATATGTGACATGATATGGCCATCATCATCTTGTGCTTTTGATCTCCATCTTCAAAGCACCGTTATGATCACCTTCGTCACCGGCTTGACACCTTGATCTTCATCGTAGCATCGTTGTCGTCTCGCCAACTATTGCTTCTGACTATCGCTACCGCTTAGTGATAAAGTAAAGCAATTACATGGCGATGGCATTTCATACAATAAAGCGACAACCATATGGCTCCTGCCAGTTGCCGATAACTTTACAAAACATGATCATCTCATACAAAACCGTATAACTCATCATGTCTTGACCATATCACATCACAACATGCCCTGCAAAAACAAGTTAGACGTCCTCTACTTTGTTTGTTGCAAGTTTTACGTGGCTGCTACGGGCTTTAGCAAGAACCGTTCTTACCTACGCATACAAAACCACAATGATGTTTCGTCAAGTATGTGCTGTTTTAACCTTCACAAGGACCGGGCGTAGCCACACTTGATTCAGCTAAAGTGAGAGAGACAGACACCCGCCAGGCACCTTTAAGCAACGAGTGCTCGTAACGGTGAAACCAGTCTCGCGTAAGCGTACGCGTAATGTCGGTCCGGGCCGCTTCATCTCACAATACCGCCGAAGCAAAGTATGACATGCTGGTAAGGAGTATGACTAGTATCGTCCACAATCTCATTGTGTTCTACTCGTGCATATCATCTACGCATAGACCTGGCTCATGATGCCACTGTTGGGGAACGTAGTATTTTAAAATTTTCCTACGATCACGCAAGATCTATCTACCAGATGCATAGCAACGAGAGGGGAGAGTGTGTCTACGTACCCTCGTAGACCAGGAGCGGAAGCGTCAAGTGACGCGGTTGATGTTGTCGAACTTCTTCGCGATCCAATCGATCAAGCACCGAACATACGGCACCTCCGCGTTCAGCACACGTTCAGCTTGATGACGTCCCACGAGCTCTTGATCCAATTGAGCTTCACGGGAGAGTTTCGTCAGCACGACGGCGTGGTGACGGATATGATGTGTTCACTGGCGCAGGGCTTCGCCTAAGCTCCGCGACGGTACGACCGAGGTGTGATTCTGTGGAGGGGGGCACCGCACACGGCTAAAACAATTCAACTTGTGTGTCTTTGGGTGCCCCCCTGCCCCCGTATATAAAGGAGCAAGGGAGGAGGGGCCGGCCAACTCTCCTGGTGCGGCTAGGGAAGGGATTCCTACTAGGAATAGGATTGCAATCCTATTCCTAGTAGGATTCACCGAAAGGAAGAAGGGGGAAAGGAATAGGAGAGGTGGCGCCCCCCCAATCCTAGTCCAACTAGGATTCCTAGGTGGGGGCGCCGGCCAGCCCTATGGGCTGCCTCTCTCTCACCCTTTAGGCCCACTATGGACCATCCCCTCTCGTAGGGGGTTCCGGTAACCCCCTCCGGCATTCCCGATAAATCCGAAACTTTTCCGGTATACTTCCGGTGTCCGAATATAGCCGTCCAATATATCAATCTTTATGTCTCGGACATTCCGAGACTCCTCGTCATGTCCGTGATCTCATCCGGGACTCCGAACTACCTTCGGTACATCAATACTCAAAAACTCATAATACCGATCGTCATCAAACGTTAAGCGTGCGGACCCTACGGGTTCGAGAACTATGTAGACATGACCGAGACTCATCTTTGATCAATAACCAATAGCGGAACCTGGATGTTCATATTGGCTCCTACATATTCTACGAAGATCTTTTATCGGTCAGAACCGCATAACAACATACGTTGTTCCTTTTGTCAAACGGTATGTTACTTGCCCGAGATTCGATCGTCGGTATCTTTATACCTAGTTCAATCTCGTTTACCGGTAAGTCTCTTTACTCGTTCCGTAACACATCATCTCGTGACTAACTCATTAGTCCTTTGCTTGCAAGGCTTATTATGATGTGTGTTACCGAGAGGGCCCAGAGATACCTCTCCGACACTCGGAGTGACAAATCCTAATCTTGATCTATGCCAACACCACGAATACTTTCGGAGACACCTGTAGAGCATCTTTATGATCACCCAGTTACGTTGTGACGTTTGATAGCACACAAGGTGTTCCTACGGTATTAGGGAGTTGCATAATCTCATAGTCATAGGAACATGTATAAGTCATGAAGAAAGCAATAGCAGTTAAACTAAACGATCATAGTGCTATGCTAACGGATGGGTCTTGTCCATCACATCATTCTCCTAATGATGTGATCCCATTGCTCAAATGACAACTCATGTCTATGGCTAGGAAACATAACCATCTTTGATCAATGAGCTAGTCTAGTAGAGGCATACTAGGGACATACTGTTTTGTCTATGTATCCACACATGTACTAAGTTTCCGGTTAATACAATTCTAGCATGAATAAAAGACATTTATCATGATATAAGGAAATACAAATAACATCTTTATTATTGCCTCTAGGGCATATTTCCTTCATCCCACTCCTCACGTGATGCTTCTTCGCCGGGGGTAGAAGACTTTTGCGCATGCCCACAGCTTGGTGAAGGGGCACGCTGCTTCAGGCTAGCGGAGAGCGATCTGCTCTCTGTCAAAGTCTTCGGGCGCTCGGGACACAGGCTAGGGTGCTGTGTGGAGAGCTCTACCGACGACGAAAACTCCTCGAGCGGGGGCGATGGGGAGGACAGCGGCAGCGACGACGAGGGTGGCGGGCAGGAGGATGACGGGTCTGACTAGGCGGCGGACATGTCGTCCCTGGGCGGTGCTGGCAGCACCATCATCTGCACTGCCAGCCCCTCAAACTTCTCGGGGTCGCCTCCTTGGGCGGCTGGTGTTGGGAGGCGGGAGAAGGCGAAGAAGGTGGGCAGCGGTCGTCATGTTGGAGTACGCGGGCGTCAACCCGCGCATCGCCGGCCTGCTGCCCCATCTTTCGGCTCTCCTCCCGGCGCCATTGTCGTCAGCCTCCTTTGGGACGGCCGCCGGGATGTTCTCTTGGTGCTTTCTGCTGCTTGTGCCTTGCCCAGGCGCTTCTTTTGCCCTTCGCCATCTTGTTCCGTTTTCTAAGGAGAGGGACAAGAAAGGGGTTACGGGCATCTTATCTTTAGTTTTTAAGCCTACGGGCCTTTGTTGAATTTAAAGCTTGTAATCCCCCTTGTTCATGTTTTTCTTTCCGTACGAACTGTACCTACACGGGATGTTTTTAATGAAAAGGGGTGTTTGCCAGGTTCTTCGTGCATGAGCGAGGCCCATGCCAAGGATGAATCCTTGTTATTTTTATAATAAACGTTATCGCCCGGCAACAGGCCTTGCCGTTTCTCTTCTTCGGCCGACCGTTCTCACGCTTTTGGCGGAGGTGGGGGCGAAGTAGAGTTAGGCTCCTCGTTCATTTCTTCGCCATCGCAACTACTACCAAATTCCGACCCAGGAAGTAACTCTCGGGCACAAGGAAAAAGGGAGTACGGTGGTTTTAAGACATAAACAAGGTTTCATATGTCCCAGTTCCATACGGAAATGTATAGCAGGGGGGTAAAAAACTTATCTGAATCCGCAGCCCCCGGCAACCTTGGCTCGCCCTGGTTGGATTCTTATATATTCAGCCCCGGCAGGCTTGCCTTGCCGGGGTTGGTGTGTGAGTTTGTTCCTCTTTTCCTAGGTGGCTCAGTGGGAAAGACATGTGGATCAAAGAAAGCAGAAAAGACGCACACCCGACCTCTAGGCTAGGGGTTAGTCGCCACCACGCACTATCTACCCTAACCGAGGAAAGGACTCATCCTAGCATGCATGCTATAACTTAGGGCACCAGCGCTTCATTTATTTATGCTCAGGGTCTGCGCCTGGCTTTGTACAGAGGGTTACATGCCTTGCCGGCAAGGCTTGTACGAAAGGGTGGCTTGCCGGGAGGCCCGGCAACCGCGCCTTACGGGTAAAACTTGCGAAGATGTTCGATGTTCCAGGAATTACTCACTAGGATCCCATCTTCGGTCTCTAGGCGGACTGCGCCAGGCCTGGTGACTCGTATTACCCGATAAGGGCATTCCCACTTTGGCGTCAACTTGTTGGAGTTCTTGGCCAATTGAACGTGCCGAAGAACAAGGTCGCCTTCCTCAAAGCTTCGGGCATGAACCTTGCGGCTATGATAGTGGTGTAAGGCTTGCTGGTAGCGTGCTGGTTGTACAGCTGCCCGAAGACGATCTTCCTTGATGAACATTGTGTCATCTTACCGTAGTCCCTCTTGCTCAAGCTCATCATAAGCGAGCACTCAGGGTGACCCGTATGTGAGTTCTGTGGGGAGAACTGCCTTTGCCTCGTAAACGAGGGAGAAGGGTGTCCGGCCGGTGGCTCGATTTGGTGTCGTCCTGATTGACCAAAGAACCGTCGACAATTCATCGATCCAGCGTTTTCCGCACTTGTGTAGCCTGTCAAAAGTCCTTGTCCGGAGGCCCCGCGGTACTTTAGCATTTGCCCTTTCTGCCTTGCCGTTGCTTCATGGATGTGCAATAGAAGCGAAACAGACCTTGCCGCCGAGGTCTTGCATATATTGCATGAAGGTGTTTCTTGTGAACTACGTACCGTTGTCGGTGATAATCATGTTTGGTACACCAAAATGGCAGGCCAGGCCTTTGAAGAACTTGACAGTCGACTGTGTTGTCACCTTCCTCACTGCCTCCACCTCCAGCCACTTTGTGAACTTGTCGATTGCTACGTACCAGTACTCAAAGCCCCCGACAGCACGGGGAAAAGGGCCCAATATGTGGAGCCCCCAGACCGAGAATGGCCAGGAGAGAGGGATTGTTTGGAGAGCTTGAGCTAGTTGATGAAGTTTCTTCGAATGGAATTGACATGCTTCACACTTGGTTACTAGTGTCATTGCATCCTGGAGGGCAGTGAGCGAGAAGAAACCCTGCCGGAATGCCTTGCCGGCAAGGGCTCTTGACCCTGTGTGGGAGCCACATATGCCTCCATGTATCTCTGCCAACAGCTCTAGTCCTTCCTCCCGGGTGATACACTTCAATTTCACGCCATTCGGTCTTTTCCTGTACAGGACGTCATCAACGAACTGGTACATGGCGGACCAACGGGCTACTTTCTCCGCTTCTTCCTGCTCTTCAGGAAGCTCCCCGGTCTGGAGAAATTGGACGATATGTTGTGCCCATGCCGGAGCCTGGGACTAGATGGCAAGGACCAAAGGCATTTCTTCTGCTATGGGAACGATTGCCTCTACGGCCAGGGCTTGGCGCCCCGCCGGAGTCTGTTGCCCCACGGCAGGCTCTGTGTCTCCGGCAACAATTTCGCCGGCCACTCTTGTCGGTTCGGCAGGAAAGTACTTGTCGGGGCTTGATTTCCTTTGCTTGCACGGCTCAGTCGATGGTTCAACAGATGGGTGAAATAATCGGAGCACAAAGGTACCTGATTCCATAGGTAGCTTGAGGGCGGCGCGTTTCGACAGGCAGTCGGCGATGTCGTTCTCCGCTCGGGGGACATGTTCAGCTTGTATACCGTCGAAACGCTCCTCCAGTTTCCTTACTTCATTCACGTAGGCTTCCATCAACAGGCTCTCGTAATCTTTGTTTACTTGCCTGACGACGAGCTGCGAATCTCCTTTGACGATGAGCTTCTTGATCCCGAGGTCCGCTGCGATCCTGAGACCGGCGAGCAGTCACTCGTACTCGGTAGTGTTGTTCATTGATACCTCCTTAGGGAAGTGCATCTGGATCACATACTTGAAGTGCTCTCCGGTGGGTGCAATGAGCAGCACACCCGCACCGGCGCCTTGCAGCGAGAAAGCCCCGTCAAAGTACATAATCCAGTCGTGACTCTCACCCTTGCCGGGGAGGGTAGTCTCCTGGGTCTCCTCGTCGGGCGTTGAGGTCCATTCTGCAACAAACTCTGCCAAGACTCTACTCTGAATCGTCTAAGTGCTTTCAAATTTCAAACCGAAGCTTGACAGCTCCAGGGCCCACTCCACAAACCTCCCAGTCGCATCTGGGTTATGCAATATTCGTTGCAACAGGAGGCGGGTTACGACGGTGATTCCATGTGCTTGGAAGTAATGACGCGGCTTCCTCGAGGCCATAAGGAGGCCGAAGAGCAATTTCTGCACGCCGGAGTACCTTGACCTAGCCCCCTGTAATAGGGAGCTGACAAAGTAAACCGGGTGCTGCATCATCTTTTTCTTCTGCATCACTCCATCCGGTCGCGTCTCTTCGGCCCCAGTAGCATCAGGTGTTGTCGCTGCTATCGCTTCTGTATTGACCTCCCTCTAGGCCACTAGCGCGGCATTGACCACTTGGTTCGTTGCCGCTAGATACAGCAGCAACGGTTCTTGTGGTTCGGACGCAATCAGTACTGGAGCAGAGGAGAGGTATTTCTTCAAATCTTGCAATGCCGCTTCGGCTTCTGGGGTCCACTCCATCGGGCCCGACTTTTTCAAAATTTTGAAAAAGGGGAGGGCGCGCTCGGCAGACTTGGAGATGAACCTGCCCATGGCGTCAAAGCACCTAGCAAGCCGACGGACAGCCTTGATTCGCGTGGGCGCTTCAATCTGCTCGATGGCCCTGATCTTGTCGGGATTTGCTTCAATTCCACGTTGTGATACGAAGAAACTGAGAAGCTTGCCAGACGGGGCGCCGAAGACACACTTTTCAGGGTTCAGCTTAAGGTTGATCTTGCGCAGATTCGTGAATGTCTCTTCCAAATCTTGCACGAGCGTTGCTTTGTCCTTGGTTTTGACCACTATATCATCCATATAAGCTTCCATATTTTTATGTAGCTGAGGCTCAAAACCAATCTGGACCGCCCTCGCAAATGTTGAGCCAGCACTCTTCAATCCGAAAGGCATCCTCATAAAGCAAAATGTACCACATGGGGTGATGAATGATGTCTTTTCTTCATGTTCTCTCGTCATGAAGATCTGGTGTTAGCCTGAGTAAGCGTCGAGGGATGATAACAAGTCACACCAGCTGTGGAGTCCACAATCTGGTCGATGCGTGGTAATGGGAAAGGGTCTTTTGGACAAGCCTTATTAATGTCTGTGTAGTCTATACACAGCCTCCACTTCCCATTTGCCTTACGCACTACCATCGGATTGGCCAACCACGTTGGATGGAGCACTCCTCTCACTAGGCCGGCTGCCCCCAACTTCCTGGTCTCCTCTCTGATGAACTCATGCCGCTCCAGAGCTTGCTTCCTGACCTTCTGCTTGATGGGCCATGCATGAGGGCAGACAGCAAGATGGTGCTCAATCACCTCCCTAGGAACGTCGGGGATGTCAGATGCTTGCCATCCAAACACGTCGACATTCGCCCGTAGGAAGGTGACGCGCGCGTCTTCCTATTTTCTGTCGAGGGTGGAGCTTATGGTGAAAGCCCCTCCCATGCCATCCTCCTTGACAGACACCCGCTTGCTTTCTGGTGGAGCAGCTTTGGATTTCTTGCTCTTGCCGATGGAGCTCTCTGGCGTGTCCTCGACGGGAACGCTACACTCCGAAGAGGAGCGCTTGTTGGAGTATGCATGAGAGGCCTTACCAGTCTTCCTTTCTCCTGGGGCTCCAGTGGCAGGAGCAAACGCCTTAGCAGCAGTTGCTGCAACTACCTCCTGGTAGAGCTGATCAGCGCAGATCAGCGCATCCTTTTTGTCGGAGGGGACGGTAATGATGGACATCGTCCCAGGCATCTTCAGCGTGTTGTAGGCGTAGTGCGACGCTGTCATGAACTTGGCCAGCGCTGAGCGGCGGAGGATCCCGTTGTAAGGCAAGGGGATCTCGGCCACATCAAAAACAATCCTCTCCATCCTGTAGTTTAGCTCGCCCTCGAATGTCACGGGCAGCGTGATTTTACCCTTGGGCTGGCTTCTCCCTGGGTTGACTCCTTGAAACGAGCATGTTTCCTTGAGGTCCCCATCAGGGATTTGCAGCCTTTTGACCACGATGGGCGAGATCAAGTTCAGGCCGGCCCCGCCATCAACCAGCATCTTTGTCACTTTGAGGTTGTGTATCGTTGGTGAGACCAATAGCAGAAAACACCCGACCGCAGTCGTGCGGTCAGGGTGATTCTCGGCGTCAAAGATGATAGGAGTGCTAGACCACCTCAGCGGCTTTTGGGCATCGAACGACGGCTCCACGGCTGTGATCTCACGCGTCCACTGTTTAAGTTGGCGGTGGGAGGAGTGCAAGGAGGTGCCGCAGTCAACGCACATGGTCTCCGTGGCTTTCTAGAACTCTTGCTCGCCGGACTCGTCCTCCTCCTCGCGATCATCATCTTCTCGCTTCTTGTCACAACCCCGGGTGGGTCGTTCTTGTTGGTTATCTTTGCCGCGGCGGCCGGGTTGGCTGCCACGTTTCTTGCAAGATGCTGCAGCGCCATCTTGGCCTTTCTCCTTGTCTCGCCTCTCGTACTCGGCCATTTGCTTCTCCGCGAGCTGCTCGACTTGTCGGCAGTTCTGGAGGTCATGGCCCTTGGTACGATGGATCTTGCAGTATTGTTTGTCAGAGCTTCCCGGCTTGTCTGCAGCCGCCAAGGCCCGGCAGGCGACACATCCGGCGATTTCCTTGTCGGGGTCGTCTGCCTTGGTTTTCTTGGCAGCGCCGGCGTCGTCGGATACCTCAATGGCAAGCACAGCCTTCCCCTTGAGTTTTTTGCTACAACGTCGACCCTTTTTCGTTGGGGCGACGACGTCTTCATCCGAGGAACCGGTTTCCACACCGGCATCTTCACCGGGGTACTTCCTTCCCTCTTCCGCCCGGGCACATCTGTCAGCTAGAACGTAAAGTTCGGCCACATACTTGACTTTGTTCATCGCCAGCTCCTCCCGCATCTTGCGGTTGCGCACGTTCTGGTGGAACGCGCTGATGATGGCGGACGGATGAACGTCTGGGATGCTATACTGCACTCGGCTGAACCTCTGTATGTACTTGCGCAGGCTTTCACCTTCCTTCTGGGGGATGACATGCAAATCGCTTGCTTGGCCATGAGCCTGGTGGCCTCCCGTAAAAGCGCCAACAAACTCATGGCGCAAATCCGACCAGGAAGAAATGGAATCCGCCGGCAAGTGCATCAACCATGACATAACATTGGGTTTAAGCGCCAATGGGAAATAATTAGCGAGCACCTTATCGTCGCGCGCCCCAGCAGCTTGCATCGCGATGGTGTAGATGCTGAGGAACTTCGATGGATGGGTCTTGCCATTGTATTTCTCACCGACGTCGGGCTTGAAGGTGCAGTGGGTGGGCCACTAGAAGCCGCAGCTCATGAGTAAAGGCTGGGCAGCCTACCTCGTAAGGTAAGCCCCCAGATCCTCCCGGTGCCGGGTTGTCTACAGCAGGCCCCGCACGTTTATCCGAGTGGTGGCGCGCCTTGCGTCGGCGCTCGATGGTGGTTCGAGGGTCCTCGTGGGCACGCTCTCGAAGAACTTGGCACTGATCACGGTGGGTCCGTGGGTCGGACGACGCTATGGATACGTCGTCGCAAGCGTCATCCCGACGGGCTGGCACACGTGATAATTGGCGAGGAGGAGGAGAGTGCACCGTAGCGGCGGCGCCCCCGGTCCTTCCACCTCTGGCGTGTGGTGGCTCGGGAGAGCGTCGGCTCGAAGGCCTCGCCGTCCGAGGTTCATCCTTGTTGGCGATGGCAACAAGGCTATGAACGGTAGCTCTCCACTCGTCGAGCTTCTACACTGCAGGAGGGAAGTCGAGGAGCAACTTCGCGCGTGCTAGGGCTTCCGCCGGTGTGGGTGGCGGGGATAGCTGCGCAGATCGAGACGCGCTACGACTTCTAACCATGTTAGAAGGAGCTCTATCACGGTCCCGCAGCTGCAGGTCGCCTTCGCCGGCGCCTCAGCGGGCATGCTGATCTTCTGCATCTCGTGACTGATGCACGGGGCTCTTTCCGCGGCGGCGCCCGGGGTCCTCCGTGCGGTGATGCTGCCCATCGCGCACGGCCTGGGAGGAACGCGTCGTGGGTGCTGCCGTGGGTGTCTTGGAAGTCGCCGCGTCGCCCGTGCGGGGTACGACGCCGCTCTTGGAGGGTCCCGCGCCGCCTGCGGGGGGCCTGGCTCCACCCTTGGACTTGGTGGCGTGTGGCTCGTCATCCCGTGCACGAGCGACGCCGCTTGCCAGGCTTCGGCTGCTGGAACGGTGCGGGTGTTCACGGGTCGCGCCTCGGCTCCCATCCGCAACCACCCCGTCGCCAGCCTGTGCCGGCACAGGCCGTTCGGCTGCAGACGAGCCGACCGCCACAATCGTCTTCTTCTTAGGAGCCATGACGATGAGGAATCACTACCCTAACTACTAGACCATATTTTCACCACTGCCCCCCTACCTGGCGCGCCAAAGATGTCGGTGCGAAACGACACCTATGGGATCACTGGAATCCCTTCTACGGTTGGCGGGCGCGGAGTTGTGCAAAGAGCAGGTCTAAGAGTCAGCACAGTGATTGTTTACCCAGGTTCGGGCCGCGAGGATGCGTAATACCCTAGTCCTGCTTTGGTGTATATTTGAGTGTTCTTGAGTCCTTCGGCTAGCTATGGTGCCTATCCAGCTTTCGAGGATCCGAATCCTCCTCCAGTATGCCCTGGGCCTCCTTTTATAGTCTGAAGGGGCTGCCACAGTGGCACACCGGAGGTGGAAAGGTGTACAGTGTATAGGCTTATCCCATGCATTACGGGACAAGGCGCATTCAATGCGCTGCTTAGGTGTTTATTTACTTTATCGGGGACGGGAAAGAAACCCGTCCCGTCCGTGGCCGCTCTGTCTAGTCGCGACACGCGTCCAGGCCAGCGAGGCAGGCAGCTGAGGTGGCGTCGCGGTAGGGTATTCACAAAGATCTGCATGCCACCACGTAGGTGCTTGGCTAGCTGGCCCAGGAACCACGTATCGCCACGTGGGTACTTGCCTGGGCCAGTGGGTCGGCCGCCGAGCTGGGGCGGCAAGAGCTTGCCACTGGCTTGTTACAATTCCCGGCAAGGGTCTTGCCGGGGCCTCCATGAGTGCCCTGCGGCAAGAGGCTTGTCGGGGCTTCGGGGTGTCTTCGACAAGGGGCCTTGCCGGGGCCTCGCGGGCGTCCTCGGCAAGGAACCTCGCGATCGCCATGTCTTCTGGTCCTCATCTTGGGAGTCATAGATCTTTGTCTTCACAAATATCTGCATGCCATCACGTGGGCGCTTCCCGAGCTTTGGCTCTAACGTTGTTGGTATCATTGGAGCCCATATGCTTCAAGGGTGGCCGCGACGGAGGCGTCTGAGTGGATCGCCCCGGCAAGAGCCCTTGTCGTGGAGCCTGTCCCTTTGCTTGGTCTTCTCGTGTTGTCTGTCTTGGCGTCATCTTGATTGTCTTGGTAACTCTTTGTTCCTCGCTTCCTCCTTCTGCCTTGTTATGTTTGTCCTCAGGCGTGGCTCTGACTACCCGTGCACAAGTAAGGGGTAAGAAAGAATGCCCCTACTTTTGTACACCGACGCTATCCTATCAAGAAGATTGCGGATTTCCAACCGTACACGAACCTCCTCGAGCTAGTGCACCAAGTCACCAAGGCAGAGCGACAAGTACAAGAGGACTACAAGTACTCCAAGTTCACTTCCAAGAACTATGGCTCCTACAACCAAGCTTCAACGACTTCGGCGCCTCCTACTTCAACCAAACCCTCTCCAAACATAGGCGACAAGTCAAGCTACAAGACTTCGACAACATCAAGTCGTCCTCCTACTCTGAACAACTTCAAGCTGAGAGCGTCATCATCTACAACTCCTATCGAGGATACCTCCAAGACGAGTTCCATCAAATGCTTCAAATGTCAAGGACGAGGCCACAAGTCATATGAGTGCAAAACCGTATGGGCCATGATCATCAATGATGATGGCTCCTATGACTATGAGCAATGACGAAATGGAAGTCCTTGAGCACGTGGCCATGCATCGTCGAGTGAATGAAGATGAAGATTACCAAGTCTTTTGTGACAATGACTCGAGCCCCAATCTTGTTGTCTCCAAGGTCTTGATGCTTCAACACCAAAAAGACGAAGACCAATGTTGCCACATCTTCCACACCAAGGCCGACATCAATGGACGTTCCGTCAAGGTTATCATTGATGGAGGAAGTTGTCACAACTTAGCAAGTGAAGAGCTATGCGACAACCTACAATTGGTCAAGATGAAGCACCCGCACCCCTACAAGGTCCAATGGCTTAGCGACGCCGGAACTATTTGATTCGAGCACATCGTGCAAGTATCCTTCAAGATAGGCGCCTATGAGGACACATTTGAATGTGATGTGGTACCTATGTCCGTTTGCCATCTCCTTCTTGGATGACCATGGCAATTCGATCACAGAGTCATCCACAATGGATGTACCAATCACTATAGTTTCAAAATGAAGGGAAAAGAGTTCGTGCTACGTCCTATGTCGCCAAGTCAAGTGGTCGCCAACAAGCAAGTACCTACCCATCATGGAGAGAATGGCGACAGAGTGAGCCACCAAAATGAGAGTGAGAGCCACAAGCCTAAATCGAGTGCCTCCATGATGAGCGACAAAAAACAACTAGTGTTATTCGCCACCAAAAGTGAGATGAGAGAAGTGTGTGAGAACCCATCAAGTGTCCTTCACTTTGTGCTCTTAAGCAAAGGTGAAGCGGAACAACCTAACACTCTACCACCTCTACCTTTAGTGTTGTCTCATTTATTGCAGGAATTCCAAGATGTCTTTCCCAATGAGCTACCTTCGGGTCTACCTCCTCTTCACGGCATTGAGCACCGCATCGACCTCATCCCCGGAGCACCTCTTCCTAACAAGGCACCTTGCCGCGTGAACCCTGAAGAAACCAAGGAGATCCAATACCAAGTTGAACAACTCATTGACAATGGTCATGTCCGAGAAAGCTTGAGCCCGTGTGCCGTTCCGGTAATCCTTGTTAAAAAGAAAGATGGTACCTATCGCACGTGCTCCGATTGTCGTCCCATTAATGCTATCATCGTTAGATATCTTCACCCCATACCACGCTTAGATGATATGCTATATGAGCTTAGGGGAGCCACAATCTTCTCTAAGACTAATCTTAAAACTGGCTACTATCAAATCTGCATACAAGAGGGTGATGGATGGAAAACCACATTTAAGATCAAATTTGGCTTATATGAATGGCTTGTTATGCCTATGGGCTTATCCGAAGCACGCGATACTTTCATGAGAGTCATGCATTATGTTCTTAGACCTTACATTGGCATCTTTGCTGTGGTTTACTTTGACGACATTCTCGTGTTTAGCAAATCTCTAAAAGGTCATGTGACTCATCTTAGAACCGTTTTGCAAACTCTTCGCAAATACAAACTCTATGCTAACATGGAGAAATGCAAATTTGGAGTAGACAAACTTGTTTTTCTAGGATTTGTTGTTTCTTCCAAGGGTGTGCATGTATACGAAACTAAGATCGAAGCTATCAAAACTTGGCCCCAACTCAAATTTTTACAACAAGTGCGTAGTTTTCTTGGACTAGCCGGATTTTATAGAAGATTTATGAAGGATTTTAGCAACATTGCTACACCTTTACATAATTTGAGTAAGAAGAACACACCTTTTGTTTGGGGACCATCACAAGATACCACGTTTAATGAGCTTAAGAATTTGCTTACACATGCCCCTTTACTTGCTTTACCAAATTTTGACAAACCTTTTGAGGTACATTGCCATGCTAGTGGTAACGGCATAGGATGTGTGTTGATGCAAGAGAAGCGCCCCATCGCTTATTTTAGTGAAAAACTTTCTGGAGCGCAACTTAACTACCCCATATATGACAAAGAGCTATATGCTCTAGTGAGAGTCTTGCATGTTTGGGAGCATTATCTTCGCCCTCATGAGTTCATTCTTGACACGGACCATGAAACACTTAATTACCTTAAGGGTCAAACTAAGTTGAATAAGTGTCATGCTAACTGGAGTGAATTCATTGAGTCATTTCCTTATGTTATCAAATATATCAAGGGAAAGGAGAATGTAGTTGCCGGCGCTTTATCACGCAAATGCATGCTTGTTACACAACTTGAGTTGAATGTTATTGGCTATGTTCTTTGCAAATCCTTATGCTAAGTGTTTGACGCATACATCTTGGGAACAATATTATATCAAGGATGGTTATCTTATGAGAGCTAGCAAACTTTGCATTCCCGAGTCTTCTCTTCGTTTGATACTTTTGCAAGAAGCTCACGGAGGAGGACTTACGGGACACTTTGGACGCGACAAGACATTCGCCGCGCTCTCCATGAACTACTATTGTCCTAAGATGTTTCGCAATATCTCATGCTTCATGAACCGATGCTCCACATGTCGCAAAGCTAAGTGTAAAGCTCAATCCCACGACCTTTACATGCCATTTCCTATTCCATATCAACCATGGGAAGATATTAGTATGGATTTTGTGCTTGGTTTTCCTAGAACTCAAAATGGAAAGGATTTCGTCTTTGTTGTTGTGGACCATTTTTCCAAGATGGCTCATTTCATTCCATGCAATAAGATAGACGATGCTTCACATGTTGCAAATCTTTTTTGTAGGGAAATCTTGCGCTTACATGGAGTGCCCAAGACGATCGTCTCGGACCGCGACATCAAGTTTCTTAGCTAATTTTGGAAGACGCTTTGCGCCAAGCTCAGAATCAAGCACTATTCCCTTCGTCATACCACCCACAAACCAACGACCAAACGGAGGTGACGAACCACATGCTATCATCGCTTCTTAGCGTGTTGACCAACAAAAATATCAATGAATGGGAGCAATGCTTACCCATCGCCGACTACGCCTACAACCACGCAAGACACTCAACAACCGGCAAGTCCCCCTTCGAGGTCGTCTACGATTTCAACCTGTTATCCCCATTGGACATCCTTCCTCTACCTCTACAAGAGTGCATCAATATAGATGCAAGTGCTCGAGCAAGCTATCTCAAGAAGATGCACGAAGATACAAGGCACACCATCGAGTGTCAAGTTCACCGACTCGCGTCCAAGATCAACGTCAACAAGCGACCCATGATATTCAACATTGGAGATCTTGTGTGGCTACACCTTCGCAAGGAACGCTTCCCCAACGAGCGCAAGTCCAAGTTACTACCTCGAGCCGACGAATCTTTCAAGGTGCTCTCGCGCTACAACAACAATGCATACAAGATCGACATACCACGCGCAAGTACTCCCTGAGCGACATCTTCAATGTCAAGGATCTCTCTCCCTACCATGGCGATGAAGATTTTGATCCGAGGTCGGATCTTTTCCGAGGGGAGGAGGAGATGATGCGGAGCATCCTATGGTCATCCCCATGGACATTCCTACGTCTCCCAAGGCACCGAGTGGACCGATGACTTGAGCCCGTGCAAGAGCTCTCGAGACCGAGGTGACATCTCTACTTAACCAACTTCCATAAGAATCATGTGAGACAGGGCTTCTACCTCAAACGGAAATGCTCTGTGTATTCAGGTGCCAAGAAGACCCCCTCGGAGATGATCGTGAAGACGAACAAGTCCGCAAGCGCACGAAGGAAGAGGAACATCGAGCGGAACCGGAGAAGTCTCCAGGCCCCGGACATCCGGCCCCTAGAGCATCAGCAGCCGAACCCCCTCAGCGGAAGCTACAGGGGCCGGACATCCGGCCCAACGCCAGGTCTCGGACATCTGGCCCTAACCCGAAAATCCGGCGTTCATCACAGAATGTACCCGCAACTTGACCCCGCCTGTCTAGACATCCGGCCCTCGAGCCCGAACATCCGGCACTTCGTGAAGGCCCGGACATCCGGCCTGACGCTCGGACATCCGGCTCCGCGTGTCTACGCACAGTGAAAGGGTCGTGGCCCATGTATCCATGCGCCCCTCTAGACTATAAATAGACCTCTCCCTCATCCTAGCTAGGGTTAGCATTGTGATAGCTCATTTGTGAGATAGAGCTTTGCTCATCCTCTTGGTTCTTCTCGTTCAAGAGACCGCGGCCTCTACGGAGAAGATCCCCCAAGTGGCTTCAAGACCTCCTCATGGAGAAGACCTCAAGACCTCATCACGAAGAAGAACTCGCTAATGTGTATTGTCCTTTGTTTACTTTGGATCTTGTATCACTCTTTGTGTTCCTAGATCTAGCATATGTGTGACCATCTCTTGCTGATTTGAGTGTTTTCCTCTCGTGTTCTTCGTGCTCATCCTCGGGGATCCCTCCAATCGTGAAGGGTTAGCCTCGCATCACACTCCCCCCTCTCGTTGCTATGCATCTCCTTGGATAGATCTTGCGTGTGTGTATAATTTTTTTGTTTTCCATGCAATGTTACCCAACATGTACATTCCCTGCCGAGCAAATGGATAGTTTTTCCATTTCCAATGCATGGAGTTGATGCTTCCAAGTATCCCAGAAAATCCTCTTGCTGCATTCTGTGCTAGGATCCGAGCAGTGTCTTCAGCATTGGGTGATCACAAGTATTGCGGTCCAAACATTGCCACCACTGCCCTATAGAACTTGTAGAAACACTCAATGGTCGTGGACTCGGCCATGCGTCCATAGTCTTCCAGTGAATCACGGGGAGCTCCATATGCAAGCATCCTCATAACTGCGTGCACTTTTGGAGTGAGATGAATCCAAGTGTGCTGGTGCAATCCTTCTTGGACTTGAAGTAGTTGTTGAACTCCTGGATGGAATTCAAAATCCTGAGGAAGTGCTTTCGGCTCATCCGATAACAGTGCTGAAATACTTTGTCACCGCGCAGCCCGACGCTGAGCCACCTCACCATGACTTTGCATTGCTCGCGAGCAGGCTAGCTAGGGTGGGGAGGACCATGAGATGCTCTTCGTCCTGGGCGTCGGCATCACCTTCCTCCTCTAGCAGCGTCGTGAGCGCCTCGTCATCGTCCGAGTCCATAGCCAAGCAGACAAAACGCCGAACACATGGCGGTTGTGGTAGGCGCTCAGCCACCGATATTCCAGCCCTGCGCGGCGGGAGCGCCGGAAAGCTCGCCTATGAACAGGGCAGAGGATGCCGCGGCGGAACCCACTCTCTTTTCTGGTAGGGGAATGGTTTATCTAGCGGTGGTGGTGGGTGGGTGGCACCGGGGTTGGCAAGGCTGCGGGAGGGCGT
>LR738715.1:510821060-510892872 GCA_902687465.1 Secale cereale
GGGGGGGGGGGGGGGGGGCGAATCTGAACGTGCAAGATGCATTTTCGCCTGACAGTTGTGAACCACACGCGGTTTTTCCTAGCGCCGGAGCCCCCAAACCCCCAAGTGCACTAGATTCGCCCTGGGATCACCGGGCCAAAAAATGGGCCAAGCCGCCGGATTTCGGCGTCCTGGGGGCATGATTGGATTATTATTTTCGGCGCCAGCGCGAAAAAAGTCCCCCTAGGGGCTGTTGGGGGCGCGAGTGGAGATGTTATAAACAACTTCCTATCTTTACCAAATAATAAAGAAAATTGGGTTTCTGGTCGTCCGTCGTCGCTAGCAATTTTGCATAAAAGTCACTCGGTTTATAAGAAATTAACATGCAGTCCTTGATTTAGTGGGTCTCTATATAACATTTCACTTTTACAAAAATAACCGTGGAAACCCAGCCCGAACCAGACCGCTTCGCCTCCCGCAGCTCCATCCTGCCCGAGCTCCCCTCGCCCCGCAAGCCGCCTCGTCGGTGACCCCACACCTCCGCCGCGCCCCGCCGCCGGAGCTCCGGCCGCTCCGCTGCCTCGCCCCTCTCCTCCTTCCTCTCGATCTCCTCTCACCCATGTCTCTCTTTCTCGCTGAACAGGGACCACCACGTGGGCCATGGCGCCACCAGCCCCCAATCTCGCCGGATCGGGCCGCCTCCACGCCAAATCCGCCGGAAATGGATCCATCCAGTCCAGAGCAGCCCGGATCCGACTGAGCCCCGCCATCCTCGCCACTGGAGCGCCGCCCTGCTCGACCTACAGCGCCGCCGCTGTCTGTCCCTACCTGCGTCTGCACAAGCACGACGCCCGTCCTGCTTGCTTGCAGCACTCGCATGGGCTGCCGTCCCAGTTATCCCGGCATCAAGCCAAGGCCCAGCCCAAGCCACATCTTCTGCCGCTCCGTCACCGCCCACCTTGAGATCAGCCCCGACGTCACCACCATCTTCAGATGCGTACGCACACTACTTCCTTCTTCAAATTGCTTCACCACATCATGCTGAATTTGCAAATGGCCGCTCCTTACATGTGTGATCCAGAAGCAAGGTCAAGTATGAGCAGGCTGTCGGCGTGCAGTGGTCGGAGATGTCGTCGCAACTTACATGTCGCAGCCGTCGGCTCCATGCTAAGATTACGAGGCTCTATGGTTGTATTGTGGTGTTCCAGTAGTAAACTTTCAGGCTAGTTAGATAGGGGATGAAGATGATGTATACTACCTAACGGCCATCGAATAATAAAAGGATATGGATAGAACTACATGATTTATGCCATGGGAATGCTGAAAAAACTTTGGGAGTGCAGGTGAATACAATCCTAATTTGTTAGCTCCAGACAACCGACAAAAGAATATTGGTTTCCTTCGAATAACCTTGTTAGTTCTAATAGGTTGAGAGTTTATTGGAAATAGGGGAGCGAGACCCATAGCTCCTTAAAAAAGGTGTATTTCCTCTCAATCACTTGCACAAGCAAACAATACTTCCGGGTTAGTTGTATTCGTTTTGTTATATTTATGAGAACTACCTTTTCAAAGAGGAGAAGAATGGTTATCTTGCTTTTCTGAAATCAACATGAGCTCAGTTTGGAAAATGTTGGATATTCTCAAAGAAATACTTGCGATGAAGGATAGCCATTGTTTGCATGCTTCCTCACTGTGTAAGAATTTCATATCTATTGTATTGTAAGTATTGTAGTTAGCTTATTTTTTTGTCACATCCATAAATAAACCAATTTTTGTATAATGATTTAGGGTGCATTTGGTTCCTAAGCCATCCTCTCAAGCTCCCACTTCGATAGTTGTGATCCCTGGGTCTGCGGAGCCAGGTTTGCAAAAGAAATTGGGGGGCTCAAGTCTGCAATCAAGGGAGTCTGCATGGTGGTCTCTGTTGTTTGAAGGCAAGGTGCTCGAGAATGAGCCACTGGCTAAATCGTTTGGTGATCTCAAGGATGTGCTCTATGATGTGGGAAATGTGGTCAACGATAAGCTCTGACTACCACAAGCTCCAACAAGGTAGAATTAATTTAGTTATGGTTTTATATTGCAAAACACGGTTAACTTAGAATTTATCCGAGTTTCTTTGTTTAGGTGGTGCTGTAGAAATAGCAATGTCGATGCTACTGTCAAATGTTTTGTTCAGTTCGTACGTGCTACTAAAGATGCACTCGATCTGCCTTTGTTCAGTTCCTGAAAATTGCTACGTTGATTTTGTTTTGAATTTGCAAGCATGTAGATTAAATCCAAATGTCCAATGATAAGAAAATATTAACCTTTTATCTATAGAAGTGTACACCCGAAATATCACCAATTTGCCAAGACTACAAATTTTTGTTAATTGCATTAGATAATTATGGCTCTTTGGATTAGTATTCAATCCTAATGCTTTGAAAATGCAAGCAATAGTTCTATATACCTTCCAATCACCGGGGTGCTTGTGTTTTCCTTCCCAGTATTGTTATATCTTCAAATCTTTATCTTCATGCTTATATTCTGAACCAATAAACTTGGACAGCAACAAGAAGCATCTTTCCATGGAGCTTAAATGCCTTTTTCAATACATAGTTAATCAACCGCCGAAAGGATTGGGTAGTGAGCTTCTTGTACTTGAGGTTTGTTGGCTATGTCGAAACTTTCTTGCTGTCTGAAGTTTAAATTGACGTACCATGTAGAAACTCATTCCGCAAATGGAAAATGTACAATACATTGAGAACATGACTGATGAACATGATGCTATGTCAGGAAGTGAAACATTGCGGCTTCAAGGAGTGAAGAAATTGAATTGGGATCATGGAGTAAATCAAACGAGGATGCAACTCATGTTCGTGTAGGTAGTCATTTAGACATTTATTCACTCTGTAGCAAATAGTTCACATGGTAGAGCTAGGTGTGGTGCAGAGGCTAGATAGTTGTAGTATCCAGACTTCAATTGCAGCTAGCTCTACTCTGCTTTGTCCTTTCGTAATGGCAATGTAGCGATGTGTGATACGTTTGCAACACGGAGTCCTCACTTCATATTACCTACCGGAACCGATATGTGTTTGTTGACATAAAATTCTAACCTGAATTTGCTATTCAGGTGGCAAATCCAATAGTTTATGTACTGTATTTGCATTTTGCAAGATAATTTGGCTGCAAAGTGCTACATTGTATCTCAGTGGACCTATTAAGTGGTAATTTTTCATTTATATATCATTCAGATTTCTATATGCACTGTTCATAGATTTCTTGCATTGTTCAGGTACCAATTTTCGTAAGGGTCATACTTACTGGACCATGGCACACCCTTCCAATGTAGGTTGCTTCCATGACCATACTTCAAATAGGGGATATTAGTTTGCCTCTCATCATCAACTTTGGACCCTCTTTACATGGGCATTTTTTTCAAAGCGTACTTGTATAAAATAAACTGTATTGGTTTTCAGTTTATATCTGTCCATGGTTCTGCTCACATCAGAAATTTTGACAGCCGGACAGTTCCCGAGTTCGGTGCAACCGAAACACCTATAATCCAGTCCAACATAGATAGTTTACCCATATTGGACATGCATTTATCTTTCTCGATGAGTATGGCAGAATCCAACATCCATTCAACCTCTAAATTGGGGCTCCATGGCTACCAACCGATGGAGCAAGACTGGAGACCACCCTCTTCTCCTCCAATTTGGAGCTCCATGGCCGCCATTCAACAGGCGCACTGGCGTCGTTGCCTCCTCACCGCCTCACCTGGGAGAGCACAGGCGCCAACATTGCCCACGACCCGCCACATGTTCGGTCAACAAGCTGTAGTTCAATTAGGTCTGTTGCTCCTCTTACATGCAGAGCGTGGGAAGATCATGGTCTTCTCTCATTCTCTTGTGAACAATATATACACTATAGGTATGCAAGAAGAAACAATGTATTGCTTGGAAAAAGATATGTGAAATTAGCAGGCATCAATTTGACCATGTTTACAAGCGATTAGATGTGCATTTTTAAGATGCGGTAGTCATACTCTGTAGTGGAATTTGACTTATAATTCTAAAAAATTTGTTAAGCAATGTATCGACAGAATGCAGCTGCAACTTGATTTTTTTATGCCAATTGGACTTTAGATGAAGAACACATCTGTTTCTAGAATGTTGACCTGTTTCTGTATGCAAAATGAACTATTGTACTTTATAAAACTAAAATATGTGCAATGGTTGCTGACAAGGAATTTTTGCTTAATGCCTTTCTATTTTCTCTCTCATTTGAACCATAATGAAGATAACACGATCAAATTATTTGAGGTGACTCATCCTAGTTTATTTTCTCATTGTCATATAAAGTGCCAAATATCAATATTCTACATTTGCTGCCAATATTTTACAAATTAGCTTTAGTTATTTATTGTTGTGCATCTTTTTTTCTTGAGATGCTTCTATATATATTTGCTGCCCACGACCCTTTTGTTGGTTATTTAATAATAATTGACTTGTTTTTTTTTCTATACCTCGCTCTTTCTTGGTGTTCCTGTTTTCTGTAGAATCAGCGTGGTATATTTCATAGTTGATGCGGTTGTGTCGTTGTAGGTGTGCTTTTCTGGTACAGGGAGGAGAGTTCTATTTTTCTAGAACATACAGTAAGGATAGTTCAGCAGAAACTTTCACAAAGTAATAGTGATGTATTACCTATGCCCATGATATTGTTCTAACTTTCAGGAAGTGGTATCGAGGAACATGTTTCTTGATGAAGGATCAAGGCAGATAGTTGAAGTGGAACATGCAAGTATGGAAATTCATGGGCAATCTGCTGCTTCTTTTAGGGGAGATGATGGTGGTTCACTTTATTGGTATCAAATAATAGTTACACTATTTATGAGATTACATTGAGAAAAGCTCAGGGTTCATTGACCCAATTACAATGATTTTTACCGTAAAAACAAAAGCTAGCTAGCTCTTGTGTCATCTCATTCGCTTCTCTTCCATGGTGCTTGCATTTGATCTTCCAATTTGATTTACAATTTAAGCATTAGTTTGTGAAGCCGACGGATTGATGAAGCACATAGTAGTCGAGGGAGAGACATGACGCGAGAGGGAAACTTTAGCGCTGGTTTCGACGCACATTCATTCCACACCCTTTCTGTTCAGCAAAGAACACACCTATGCGTACTCTAATCTAAGAGCATCTCCAGCCGTTGCGCCCCCAAGACGCGCCGAAAACCGCCGCCTGGGGGCGAGCCGGTGCTAGTTTTGGCTTGGGTGCCAGTACGTTCCCAGTCGTCGCCCCCCCCCCCCAGGTCGCCCCCAGGCGCCGATATCGGCCCAGTTTCGGCGGTTTCAGCCCATTTTCGACGCTTTCAGCCCATTTCCGGCGCAAAAAATGGCTCAGGCTCGACGTTCTCATAGATAGTTCACATAGATAGATAGATAGTTCACATAATCTTAATCATACGATAGATAGATAAATAGATAGTTCACATAGTCTTCTCCTACGAACTACTACTACTAGTCATTCTCCGACTCGGACTCTGCCTCGGTGATGTCCTCCTCCGACGTCTCAGCGTAGGCGTCAAGGAACCGCTCGTCGGTGGAGTCCCAGGAGGACACATCTCCTAGCTCGATGTTGAACTTAGCGACCGCCTTCCGCGCTCGCTTGTCCTCGCGATAAGCCGCTCGCTCCTTCCTCCTCTTCTTCCTCTTCACCCTCTTCTCGGCCAAGAACCGGTGCTCGTTGATGATGTCTTGCGGGAAGTTTTGGCGCCACGTCGCCATGGCTTCCTCGTCCATCTCGGCCATGTTGAGACGGTGCGCCCGCCTACGGTTCTTCCGACGATCTTCGTCGGTGATAAGCCGCAGGGAGGCGCCAGCTCCTGTGCCCGCTCCCGAGTCGGCACGTCCGTGAAGTTCATGTCCCAACGGGAACGACGGAGGCGCCACGCCGCATCGTCGTACGCGCGGGCGCCCTCCTGAGCGGTGTCGAAAGTTCCGAGACCGAGGCGCACGTCGCCCGACTGAATCTTGGCGGAGTAGGTGCCGGACGGCCGAACCCGGACGCCGCGGTAGCCCACAGCTCCCCGACAGCGAGGGGACATGTCGGCGACGAAGCAGCGAGCGACGGAGGAAACGGGGAAGCGCGTGGGGCAGTTTGGAGAGTGCGGGAGCGCGATGTGCTGCAGTGTGGCGTTCACCGGCGAGGTGGGCAGCTTTTATAGCCGGAGCTCGGGCGGCGAGAGGCGCATGCCAGGCGACGCGTGGCGGGCGCCCGTGGAGCCGGGCAACGCGACGGTTCGCTACGCGACATCAATGGGCAGGCTGACCGGCGCGGTAGTGCGGCAACTTTGGCATTGATTCCCGCGGGAACCGAGGCGATGAGGACGACGAAGCAGCGCGTCGCTGACAGGGCGGGCCCATCACAGTTCGCGCCAAAAACGCCCCGTCCGGCGCCCCCAGGCGACCCCAGCGCCCCGGATTCGGGTTGGGTCCACTGGCGCCAGTTTCGGCCCAAACCGGCGATTTTCGGCGTCCTGGGGGCGCGACTGGGCCAATTTTTCGGCGCCGGCGCAAAAAAAGTGGCCTTGGGGGCCTGTTGGGGGCGCGGCTGGAGATGCTCTAACATCACATAAATGAGTTATAACTTCGAAACTGTTTAAAAAAAATCTATAGGAATAGGGAAACGTTTAAAATCAGCGCGCCGGCGAAACTTCGGCCGGTCGCCTCGCGCTATGCTCTCGTATGCACACCCACATCGCTGGTCCCACGCATCGCTTTCTGCCCCTTGCCTTATCTTTTCGGGACGAAGCTCCTCCACACATCCATTCTCCACTCATTCTGCCTTCCTCTGCTTCTTCCAACTCAATCCATCCTCCTCCATACGCAATCCTTTCCTTGCTTCTTCTTTCTCAAATCAGCTCATCCATGGCATCTCTTGCTCCACATGGAGATGGCGCATCCCGTCGTCGTTTTTTTGTTGCCATGCTCGGCGCAGACTCTCCCCCGTTGCAGAGTAATGCCATGTTCGCCATAAGCTGGAACTTGGGCGATGCCGCGACTGCGGTTCCGTCATGATTTTTTTGCTGCATAACTTTTTGCTGGAACCACTTATGATTTTTGCTACAACGAGCTTTCGTTTTTGTTGCAAATTGAGAAGATGGTGGTGCCTTCACCCGCATGATTTTTTTGCTACATAATTTTTTTTTGTTGAAACCGCTCCTGATTTTTGCTGGAACGAGTGCTCGACTTTACTGCATTGCTAGGATGGTGCTGGGGCGGCGGCGGATGGTGGCTGCCATGCGTTTTGCTGCATCGATTTTTTTTGCTGAAACCAACAACTATTTTTGCTACATCCGTCAACCATGGAAGCTACAACTGTTTAACATTTTTGCTACAATGGCGACGGCGGCCAGCATCGGCGAGCTTTTTTGCTGAAACCGGTACACTTTTTTGCTACAACCTGTTGACTTTTTTGCTACTTCCGGCAACCTGAGGGAGAGTACAATTTTTGTACGAGCTCGTCGTCGGAGGTGCTTCGACCGGCTCCCAACGCACGCCGGGATGCGTCTGCCGCCATGGGAGCTATGACCGTCGTAATGGGGAGCAGCAACTACGGGGACACGTTGCTGCATGTACGAAGCCGGCCAGAAAAAAAGGAGACGACGACGACGAGGGGCGAACGACGGCTAGGGGCGGCGGCCGGTAGACGACGGTGAGGGGCGGTGGCCGGCGGACGACGGCGAGGGCGACGACAGGCAAGACGCCCTGACGGTGCTTCTAGACGAGGCTTGTCGTTCGTCGCTGGCGACGCTACTACGGGAAAGAAGGTTTAATTAGGGGATAAATGATAGAATATCGTGCGGTTCTAATTACGTGGATCGTACGGTGCAGGTATGACCGGCCCAAAGTTAGGCCGGCGCACCGGCGCCTATCAGCCGCCGCATAAGAATAACCCGTTAGTATTTGATTGAATAACTTTGAACCAGTTACTTTTTTTTAAAATAAGATGCCGTGTTGAAATTGGCAGTCTTCATCCATATTTTCTCCGGGTCCTGTTTTCTTCGTTGCATCGCACGGCCATTTGTGCTAGTAATATAAGTCGGGAAAACGAGGAGGCGAAAAAGAATCTTAGCTCACCGCACCACACAACCGCGTCTAGGGTTTCCGCCTCCCTGAGCTTTGCGTTCCCCGCCGTCGACTCGCCGCCGCCATGTCGTCCGGCGACGATGACCGCGTCACCGTCTCCAAGCACCACCACCGGGACAAGGACAAGGACCGCGACCACTCCTCCTCTCGCCGCCACCGCGACAAGGACCGCCCCTCCTCTCGCCACCACCGCGAAGACAGGGACGGTGAGCGGGAGCGGGACCGAGATCGCGACCGCCACCAGAGAGACAAGGAGCGGGATCGAGAGGAGCGGAAGGCGCGGGAGCGGGCGGAGAAGGAGCGCGAGAAGGAAGAGAAGAGGGATAGGGAGAAGGAGAAGGAAAGGGAGAGGGAGAGGGAGGTGGAGAAGGAGAGAGAGCGGGCGCGTCGTCGCGAGGAGCGGGATAGGGAGAAGGAGAAGTCTAGGAGGCGGGAGGCGGTCGATGAGGAGGAGAGCGAAGATCGTGACCGCGACCGCAAGCGCCGCCGCCGGTCCTTGCACGGCCACCACCACCGTGATGTGGAGCCAGAGGAGACACCACTGACAAGGGAGGAGGAGGATGCGGAGGAGGTGGAGAGACGGCGGCAGAAGGAGGAAGACATGGAGGCTGAGCAGCAGCGGCTTGATGACGAGATGGAGCGTCGCCGTCGCCGTGTTAAGGAGTGGCAGGAGAAGAAGCGCCGTGAGCAGCAGCAGGAGGATGGTGCCAGTGGTGGTGCAGCTGCCATTGAGGCTGATGGTGGAGGCAAGTCTGGGAAGAAGTGGACCTTGGATGGTGAGGAGTCGGATGACGAGGATGTGAAGAAGTTGGAGGAGAATGTTGGCACTGGTGCCATGGATGTTGACCTACCAAACATGGATAATGGCAGTAATAGCGCAGCTGGTTTGGAAGAGGATGAGATTGATCCCCTCGACGCGTTTATGGACTCCATGGTGTTACCAGTGGTTGCAAAGCTCGAGAGTGCCACAACAGCGACGGAGAGCATGCTTGCTGACAATGCAGGTGTTTTGAATGACAAGAGTGTGAAGGATGCCACAAGTAATGAGGATAAGAAAAGACAGATGATGGCAGTTGGGAGAATTATGCAAGGGGATGACTCTGACTCAGATTATGATGATGCTAATAATGGCGAGGCTGGATCAGATGATGAGGATGATGCAGAGTTCATAAAACGTGTCAAGAAGACGAAGGCAGAGAAGTTGGTTATTGTTGACCATTCGAAGATTGATTACCAACCATTCCGGAAGAATTTCTATATTGAGGTGAAAGACATAAAAAATATGCCAGCCGAGGAAGCGGCGGCCTACCGGAAGCTGTTGGAGCTCAAGGTGCACGGGAAAGACGTTCCGAAGCCAATAAAGACATGGATCCAGAGTGGTCTGACAAGTAAGCTACTTGACACTATCAAGAAGCTTGGTTTTGAGAAACCGATGCCTATACAAGCACAGGCGTTGCCAGTCATAATGAGTGGACGCGATTGTATAGGGGTTGCAAAGACTGGATCTGGGAAGACTCTAGCATTTGTCTTGCCCATGCTGAGGCATGTCAAAGATCAGCCGCCTGTTGTGCCTGGGGATGGCCCTATTGGGCTTATTATGGCGCCTACGAGAGAGCTTGTGGTGCAAATATATTCAGACATAAAAAAGTTCTCCAAGGTGCTTGGTATCAACTGTGTTCCTATATATGGAGGTTCTGGGGTTGCCCAGCAGATCAGTGAACTGAAGAGGGGTGCTGAAATTGTTGTTTGTACACCGGGCAGGATGATTGATATCCTTTGCACTAGCAGTGGCAAGATTACTAACCTTCGAAGAGTGACTTTCTTGGTGCTAGATGAAGCTGATAGGATGTTTGATATGGGTTTTGAGCCTCAGATTACTCGAATCGTTCAGAACACCCGTCCGGATAGGCAGACTGTCCTTTTTTCTGCCACTTTTCCACGGCAGGTGGAGATACTGGCACGTAAAGTGCTGACAAAGCCTGTTGAGATTCAGATGGGTGGGAGGAGTGTCGTGAACAAAGATATCACACAACTGGTGGAGGTGCGACCAGAAAGCGAGAGGTTCTTTAGGCTGTTGGAATTGCTCGGGGAATGGTTTGCAAACGGAAAAATTCTTGTTTTTGTACAGTCGCAAGATAAGTGTGATTCTCTACTGAAAGAGCTGTTCCAGCATGGATACCCATGTTTGTCTCTACATGGTGGAAAGGATCAAAATGACCGTGAATCAACTCTTGCTGATTTCAAGAGTAATGTATGCAGCCTGCTGATTGCTACCAGTATTGCTGCAAGGGGTTTAGATGTGAAAGATCTTGAACTTGTTGTCAATTATGATGTCACTAATCATTATGAGGACTATGTTCATCGGGTCGGGCGAACGGGTCGTGCTGGTAGGAAGGGCTGTGCTGTGACTTTTATTTCTGAGGAAGAGGAACGCTATGCACCAGACCTTGTTAAGGCTTTGGAGCTATCTGAACAGGCCGTTCCAGAGGACCTGAAGGCCTTAGCGGATCGATTTATGTCAAAGGTGAAGCAGGGAACAGAGCAGGCCCATGGAACAGGCTATGGTGGAAGTGGTTTCAAGTTCAATGAAGAAGAGGAGGAAGCACGGAAATCTGCAAAAAGGGCTCAGGCAAGGGAATATGGATATGAGGAGGACAAGTCAGATTCAGATTCTGACGATGAAGGAGGTGTGCGGAAACAGGGAGGTGATGTTGCAGCACAAGCTATTGCTGCTGCTCAAGCTGCCGCTGCTTTGGCTGCTGCAAGGGCTACTAGTAATGCCCAGCAGCAAGTACCAGCCACTACGGCAGGCTCCTTGCTTCCTCTGCCGGTCGCACCTAACCAACAAAACAATGAAGCCACACAACGTGCCCTTGATGCTGCATACAACTTACAGAAAAATTTGGCAAGGATACAGGCCCATGCAGTTCCAGAACACTATGAAGCGGAGCTTGAGATTAATGATTTCCCACAAAATGCTCGCTGGAAGATCACTCACAAAGAGACATTGGTTCCCATTCAGGAATGGACTGGAGCGGCAATTACTACAAGGGGAACCTTTATTCCTCAAGGCAAAATTGTTGGTGCTAACGAGCGCAAGCTGTACCTGTTTATTGAGGGCCCCAATGAGTCTTCCGTCAAGAAGGCGAAAGCAGAATTGAAGCGTGTCCTTGAGGATTGTGCCAATCAGGCATTGAATCTTCCAGGTTCTGCTCAAACCGGAAAGTATTCTGTTCTTTGATCTGCAGATTGTATAACAAAATGGATAAAGTATCGGAGATGTTGAAATTTTCTTGAGAAGGTACGAAGAATTTATGTCATAGGCATCATAGATTAAATATTAACTGCTTATGTGTAGACTGATATGCAAAATCGCACGTGACATTTCATTTTTTTTCTCTCCAAGCATCATAATTCCCAAATTATGTATTTCAACTTTCTTATCTTGTACTCCCAGATATGCAACTATTTTTAGTGGAAAGTATCATGTTTCTTTTTGACAACTACTCCCTCCGTTCCTAAATATTTGTCTTTTCAACAAGTGACTACATACGTAGCAAAATGAGTGAATCTACACTCTAAAATATGTCTATATACATATGTATGTGGTGGTCCATTTGAAATATCTAAAAAGACAAATATTTAGGAACGGAGGGAGTATATTGCAAAGTAGTACCATGTTATTTTTTGTTCGCATATATTTATTTACTAACCATCTTCTGGGTCTATTTTCACATTGCAGCTTACCGTGGTTTGCAGATCACAATCCAATTGTTGGACTTACCAGATATGCAACTACTCCCTCCGTAAACTAATATAAGAGCGTTTAGATCACTACTTTAGTGATCTAAACGCTCTTATATTAGTTTACAGAGGGAGTATTTTTAAAAACTTTAAGCCATTATATAAGGCAGCTAGCAGTTACTTAGTGCCATGTGGTTATTGTGGAAATTGTCTAGCTTGGAACGTCTTGACAATTTCTATAATTCTTTTGACAAACTTTTATTGCCTTTGTACACAAGGCTTAGAATGCTGTTTACTGTTGTGAACACTAAATGGAGAATGTGTTAAGAGTACGTCATGGGCCTAATGGGCCTGGGCTGGCGGTATAGCCCGTTAGTCTTAGGGTTAATTAGAGATAAGGGTCGCTTGCTTAGGGGTCAAGTAAGCTTGCTTGGGAGTCAAGTAAACCTCTCTATATAAAGAGAGGAGATGTATCAATCTAATCAAGCAAGAATTAAGAAGGAAATCCCTTCCCTCTTGCCGGGCAGTGGGCAAAAGGCCCCCGGCCGGCCCTCTCGCGCCCTTCTTTTAGCAGCACCATAACAATCTGGTATCAACTTTTCCGGGTTCGATCATGTCCAGCCCTCCAGCGAGTTCTTCCCACCCGCCGCTACCGCACACCTACCCGCCGCCACCAGAGTCTTCATTGGCGCTGCTGCCCCACACAGCAGGCGCTCAGGCATTGGGCGTGCTAGCGCCCTCAGGGGCGATTGCACCCTCTGCCCCGACGCCGTCCGCACCTCGGAGCAGATGACAGCCGCAATCCCGGAATTACGGCAGGCCGTGGCGGGCATCAGGGCCTTCCTCGTCGGGCCCTATGCGCCCCAGCCGCATCCCCAACATCCACGGCCACACCAACAACAGCTACCCCCGCCGCCGCCGCCCTCGACCGCGACCACGATGCTGGTCATGTCGTCCCAGTATGGGATGCCCTACGACGGAACTGCGACGACCCCTGAGGACGCCAGCACGCCCAATGTCGGCGCGCCTGCTGTCTGGGGCAGCAGCGCCGATGAAGACGTTGGTGGCGGCAGGTAGGTGTGCGGCGGCGGCGGGTGGGAAGAACTCGGTGGAGGGCTGGACATGATCGAATCCGAGAAAGCTGATACCAGATTGTTATGGCGTTGCTAGAAGGAGGGCGCAAGAGGGAAGGGATTTCCTTATTAATTCTTGCTTGATTAGATTGATACATCTCCTCTCTTTATATAGAGAGGTTTACTTGACAGCCAAGAAGGCTTACTTGACCCCTAAGTAAGCGACCCTTATCTCTAATTAACCCTAAGACGAACGGACTATACCGCCAGCCCAGACCCATTAGGCCCATGACGTACTCTAAGGCCTCCTTTGATTTGTAGGAATCTTGCAGGAATTTCATAGGATAGAATTTTCAAAGAAAAAATTCCTATGGAGCCCTTTGGTTTGTAGGAATGAATTCCTATTCCTATGTAGGATAGGAACCAATCCTTCACATTTCAAAGGGAAAGAAACATTAGCCTAGACTCAATGGGAAAATTCCTATCCTATGCATCAAATGACATGTTTTTCTTCATAGGAATTGAGATGCATGTCATCTCATTTCCTATGATTTTTCTATTCCTATGAAATTCATATCCTATGAACCAAAGGAGGCCTAACAGAATTCTACCTTTCATTTTTTATTTTTCATGCAGTGTACTGTTGTGAACACTAATTGCAGAATGCTGCCTCCCCAGATATGCAGAATGCTGCCTTCCATTTATTATATTCCACACAGTTTACTTTTGTGAACACTAATTGCAGAATGCTGCCTTCCATTTATTATGTTCCACACAGTTTACTTTTGTGAACGCTAAATGGAGATTCATGGTGCACTGTTCACCCATAGTACTGTTGGGAATAAAAACTTAATAAACGCCAAAGAGGCGCTGAGTTTTCTGGTGCAACTTTGAAGCTCTGCACTTTCAGAGTGACGACGAAAGCAATAGTTTACTACTAGCACTTAAATTAAATTTATCTGTGTTAAATTTGTGGTTTGGTTTAGATTATGCGCCATTTCTACCTTGTGAACTTGTAGCCATGATGCTTTCTGTAGACATGATGCTCTTGTTTTGTTCTTCAGATGCACTATACTGTTGCAAGCCGAGGATCATACTGTTGCAAGCCGAGGATCATATTTCTGAGGCGGTGCGGCGACTGGTGGTTGAAGAGGCTGGGGGCCCATATTTTCAGAGATAGAAAGATTGTGCTTGTTATCATGCACTCCCTGTGTCCCAAAACGAGGGAATAATTTGCTGCTGCAGTTGAGTGACAACAGTTTGCGTCAACGGCGTAGGTTGCGTTGATGTTTGTTCTGTGCTACTATTATCGTGTTTGGTTCACCAAAGGTAACGCAAACGTAAACGGGATCAGGTCACACTGGTACTGTAAAGGAAATGGAAAAAAAAATGGAACTTTGTTTGGTTGCGAACTGTAACCGTAATCATTCCCATCGGCTATATTATCGTCTTCGACGCCGCTGACCCGGGCACCATCCTTTCCTATCCCCGGTCGCCTCCCCTGATGATGGCTACGAGAATGCATGCCTCAAGCAGCTGGGGGACATGCTGGTGAAGCCAGCAGTCATAGCTGGGAGACCTCTAATGGCACCGCCGCCAGTGCTGCTCCTCATGGCACCGCCGCCAGCCTGCTCGTGAAGCAGGGTTGATCGAGGTATGGCATGAGATCAACGCCGCCGCTCGATGTACTCCCTCCGTTCCTAAATATAAGTCTTTTTAGACATTTCAAATAGAATACAACATACGTATGTATGTAGACATATTTTAAAGTGTAGATTCACTCATTTTGCTTTGTATGTAGTCACTTGGTGGAATCTCTAGAAAGACTTATACTCCCTCTGTAAACTAATATAAGAGCGTTTAGATCACTAAAGTAGTGATCTAAACGCTCTTATATTAGTTTACGGAGGAAGTATTTAGGAACGGAGGGAGTAATAAGATAGGGGCGGAGTCGCAGAGGGGACCGAGCCACCGAGGGCGGATGGATCGTTCTCGATGCGCAGCTGGATGAGGACGAAGTTGTAACGTTAACTGTTTGCGGTTAGAGGTGGGTAAACAAAGACAAAGACTTGCATTGTAATCTGTTTACGTGGTAGTTGTTTATGGGCAACAGTTTCAATTTCACCTCAGCAATCCTCTCCGTCTCTTCAATAAGAGCATTACTAGTAAAACCCTCAAACCCTCAAACCATTAAAGCAGTTTTAAGGGTTCAGAAGCGCCACATTTTGACACTTTTAAGGGTTGAAAAATAAGGGCAAATAGTAGAACCCTCAAACCCTTAAAAAAGCGGTTATTTCCTCCCGCGTGAGAGAGGAGGAGGAGTGGGGGTTGGGGAGAGATTTTCCTCTCAACCCCTATTTCTACAGGTTGCAAACTGGTTTGAGGGTTGGACCTCTAATACTTTTTACGGGTTTGAGGGTTTAGAGGTTCTAGTCTACGGCGTTTTTTCGGCGAAAACTGTAAAAAAACGGTTATTTTTAGGGGTTTGAGGGTTTGAGGACTCTACTAGACTTGCTCTAAGTGTCGTCCAAGCAATCCACCGTGACAACATACCACTATCTAGCCTCTTCCACTGAAGCCACAACTACGGAAGAACAAGCAACAAAGTAGAGGCAGGGAATGAAACCAGATAGAGAAGGATTCTGGCCTTCTGTCTCGACAGCATTACCATCCTCGTACGACTGTTGGGGGACCATGGGCTCGGCCATCTCGGCGTCGGCGGCGCCATTCTTGGTGGCCCCCGCGGCCTGGTAGCCCGCTGCCGAGGTCCCGTTCAGCGAGGCGTGCTCGGCTCGGTACGCGGATCCGTTGGATACCTGCGCCCCCTCGTACGCGGCGGCCCAGGGAGATGCAGGGCTGGCGATGGTAGAACCTCGACCAGGTCGCTGCCCATACCCGCCCCCGCATCAGCACCAGCGTGCCCGTCGGGGTTCTCCCGGCAGAGCGGCAGGGGTAAAGGCGCGTGGCGGCGGAGCGGCACGGGAGCAGGCGCGTGATGTATTTCTTTTTACAGAACTGCTCTCCCGTGCGTCGGCCCAGCCCACAAACGAACGAAACGTTTTTTCACCGCTGATCACTTAATTTAGTACTGCGGGTTAATTACCCAATGCCATATGGGGCTTTTTGCAAAAAGTCCTCGTTGGTGAATCCGACAGACTCGTTCCGTGCTTTATTATTAGGTAAAGATTAACTATATCAATTTGCGGTGTAATTGGATAATAGGGGAAATGTGTGGAATCAAACACATCCTTAACGATACCTGTTACCTATTCTAAAGACGAAACTATTGAAGAGGTACAATATCGATGGTAGGCCAAAAGTTTTAGGTTGGCGTATCGATGGGATGATTGACGTTACACTGCTAGCCCCCTAAAAAAATTTAAACTTAGTTTGTCCACTTACCCATGGAAAGACTTGAAGCTTAATCTGTCTATTGGCTCCTTGAAAAACTTAATTCGTAATCTTGCCCTTGCCATTCGCGCCGAACGACCAGACGCCTATGACACAGGTGACGGTGCCATCTCACCAATGCATTTGACCGTGGCATAGCATTTTGTCTACGGTGATTATCTGCTGTAAATCGGCTACGGTATTTCAGCTCTCTCACTTGCCTCTACTATTTTACACAAGAGAATATTGTAGCGTCCCTGCCTTCCCTCCCTAAGTCAGAGGAGCCGGTTCCCTCGTCTAGAAGCCTAGGGCGTGTTTGGTTGCCTGGGGGGCTCTAGCCTGCATCGTATGGGTGATTCTGGATGAGCGTGGCCTGGTTGAGTTGATGCAAAGATGAGTTGAGATGTGTGTTTGGTGGACCGCATGATATTGATGCACGAGAGATGCTGAATTGAACAGATGTTGTTTGGTAGCATGCATTTGAGCTTAATCTAGTTAACTGTTCGCTTCCAATTTCAAGAATTTCAACTGGATATGGATCATTCGATGGACAAAGAGAATATGTAAAACAAGTTCTAATTAAAATCTGAACCAAACTAAACTTTCAATTTTATTTATCAAATATTTCTCAAACCAATGAAAACCATGAACAAGTCTGAACTGAAATCAGAATCAATCTCATATTTCAATATTATTTATTAAAAAAAAAATCTCAAACCAGTTGGGAAAGAGGGGAAGAAACGCCACGCTTGTTGCGGCTCGCAGCGCGCAGGTGCTCCCCTCCCCCTTCTTCCTCTCGATTGATGGTGGGCGGCGGCCCCCTCAGTGGGTGTGGAGGATGTAGGATCGAAAGTATGTCTAGAGGGGGGGGGGGTGATTAGACTACTTGTAGATATAAAAATTCTGCCTTTGACAAAGAACAGTTTTAGGTAGTTTCACAATTAAGATCAAGTCAAGTATCACCCTACACATGCAATTCTAGAGTATAAGCAGCGGAAAGTAAATTGCACATGTAGTAAAGAGAGGTGGAGAAGATCAAACGTAATTTGGAGACGCGGAGATTTTTCTCGTGGTTCCGATAGGTGGTGCTATCGTACATCCACGTTGATGGAGACTTCAACCCACGGAGGGTAACGGCTGCGCGAGTCCACGGAGGGCTCCACCCACGAAGGGTCCACGAAGAAGCAACCTTGTCTATTCCATCATGGCCTACGCCCACGGAGGGCTAGCCTTACTCGGGGTAGATCTTCACGAAGTAGGCGATCTCCTTGCCCTTACAAACTTCTTGGTTCAACTCCACATCTCGATGACGGAGGCTCCCAAGCGACACCTAACCAATCTAGGAGGCACCACCCTCCAAAAGGTAATAGATGTTGTAGATGATGATGAACTCCTTGCTCTTGTGCTTCAAATGATAATCTCCCCAACACTCAACTCTCCTCACTGATTTGGCTGTGGTGGAAGAAAGGATTGAGTGGAAAGTAACTTGCACATGTAGTAAAGAGAGGTGGAGAAGAGCAAACGCAATTTTGGAGACGCGGTGATTTTTCCCGTGGTTCCGATAGGTGGTGCTATCGTACATCCACGTTGATGGAGACTTCAACCCACGGAGGGTAACGGCTGCGCGAGTCCACGGAGGGCTCCACCCACGAAGGGTCCACGAAGAAGCAACCTTGTCTATTCCATCATGGCCTACGCCCACGGAGGGCTAGCCTTACTCGGGGTAGATCTTCACGAAGTAGGCGATCTCCTTACCCTTACAAACTTCTTGGTTCAACTCCACATCTCGATGACGGAGGCTCCCAAGCGACACCTAACCAATCTAGGAGGCACCACCCTCCAAAAGGTAATAGATGTTGTAGATGATGATGAACTCCTTGCTCTTGTGCTTCAAATGATAATCTCCCCAACACTCAACTCTCCTCACTGATATGGCTGTGGTGGAAGAAAGGATTGAGTGGAAAGCAACTTGGGAAGGTTAGAAATCAAGTTTCATATGGTAGGAATGGAGCAACTTGATCTCAACACAAGGGTAGGTAGTTCTCTTCTCAGAAAGTGTAAGGTAGGAGTGGTAGTTCTTTATGATGGCTCTCTCCACGAATGAAGAGGGGGTGGAGGGGTATATATAGCCTCCACACAAAATCCAACCGTTACACACATAATTGAGCAATCTCGGTGAGACCGAAGTGGAAACTCGGTCAGACCGAAAGTTCAAATATAGTGAACGTTGGGGTTTTCGGTGGGACCGAAAATACCATCTCGGTTTATCCGATTTGAGTCAAAGATAGGAACTTGCCAGTTTCGGTGAGACCGAAATCAACAACTCGGATATTCCGATATGATGACAAACGGTTACAGAAGGTTGGCAGCCCGTGTTTCGGTGAGACCGAACTCAAACTCGGATTGACCGATTTTTCTAGGGTTTGGCTTATGGCTGAGGTGGTTCATCTCGGTGGGACTGAGTTGGAAGAATCGGTTTGTCCGAGATTACTTATGAGTGTGTATAGTAGTGAAAGTTGCTGATAGTTGAGGGAGATATATCACTAAGCACTTGAGCAACCAGATCATCAACACAACCTCATCCCCTTTTAATAGTATTGGCTTTTCCTATGGACTCAATGTGATCTTTGATCACTAAACCAAAAATGGAGTCTTGAGCTTTTGCCAATGCTTGCCTTAGCATTTTGAGGGGTCCACTTCTTCAGTCATTTCCATACCCATATCACTGAACTTCTCTGAAATGATTCTCAAGTAACTATTAGTTCAATGATATATATGTTGTTATTAATGGCCAAAACCACCCGGGGATTAGTTGCACTTTCAATCTCCCCCTTTTTGGTAATTGATGATAACATATAGATCAAAGCTTCGACAAAAGATATAATCAATGAATAATATCGTCGCTTTGAGAAGTATGTGATAAACAAGAGCTCCCCCTAAATTTGTGCATTATTTAAAATTTGCGTTTGAATGCAAATGCACAATCGATTAGGATTATGGGTCACTCTTCCATGTCACATACATCTTGGTGGAGCGCACAAAATGATAAGAATGAATAACATGCACCCAATCACCAAGACATGAGTAAATAGCCATACAAGAAGGAATAGCATATGATAAGCATTAAGCACACATTAAAGCATAGTATGACTAAGCACTCATTAAGGTAGCATCAAACGTAGTATCAAGCACACTGAAACTTTCAAGAACCAAAAGAACCAAATGTATCTCAAAGAAAACCGGCAAAAGAACGAAAGAGCACTCTCTCTCTCTCTCGAAGCCCTATGATCTATACAATTTCTCCCCCTTTGGCAACAAGTTACCAAAAAGTTTGAAAAAACATAGAGCTAAGCGTCACTGTGGGATCTGCTGGCGGCTCCCGTCTGGGTAGATGTCGGAGTAGATATGACGGCATCGGCGAAGACTTCAGCTGATGTCTGCGCTGGAGGAGTGGATACTGGAGCTGTGGCTGGAGTAACTGCTGGAGCTGTAGGAGGTGCTGAAGTGGTAGCCCTAGAGTCAGTCACTGGAATAGCAGCTGATCGGGATCCTCTGGGAACCGGAGCAGTCTGGCGATGAGAGTCCTGGACTAGGTCATCCTGCATGAGCTCTGCCCTGTCCTGCCTAGCTTCCTCCATGTCTGCCTCAAGCTTGTTGACGGTCACCTGAAGTTCAGTCAGCTTCACGTCCAGAGCGTGGACCTTCTCGTCAATAATCCTCTCTAGGCTCTCCTTAGATTGTTCAATGCTGGCCATGCGTTGTTCAATCCTCTGGGTAGCTTCAAGAATCTGCTCTCCGAAGCTCTTTGGTTTAGCTGCTGCTGCTGCTGCCTCTTTATCAGCTTTGGCTTTCTTAGCAGCTTCAATCTTGGCTTGACCTTCAACTGAAGTTGGATCCTCTTCATCCATCACAACAACGTTATCTTCATGCTCTGGCTGCAGTGGTAAGTGCTTCCTATCCAACAAGAATTTGCCCGTGCCAAACTTGGCATTGATAAGCATCTGAATCTGCGGGGCAAATCCACACGACCTCTTCTGGTCAGCTGCAGTCCTCTTAATGGTCTCTACCATTAAGTCCATCACCTTGAAAGGTGCCTTCTCATCAAGTATGTGCAGCATGTTGATAGAATAGCCTCGGATCATGCGATGGTCTCCAGACTTGGGCATCAAGGTATGCCTCAGAATAGTGTTTGTGGTAGGTAGACCTGCCTGGAGATAGTACACTGAGCCAAGCTTCCACCCTTCCAAATCTCTTGCGGGGATCTCCTTGTACATGTTCTTCATGGAATCATGGTTCTTCTTAGGAATCCCATAGACATCAATGTCGTCCTCTCTCTGCACTGGAGCATTCAGAAGTTCTGCCCATTCTTCAACAGACGAAGAAAACCTTTGACCTTCAGTCATCCAGGTGATCTTCCCATCAGGATAGAAGTGGGCTGTGGCGTAGAACTGCATAATCATCTCATCGTTCCAATCTGTCAGTTTCTGACCCACAAACTCATCAACTCCACATGCAGTGAAGCTCTCATGCACATGGGGAAAGAAGTCTCGGTGCTCTTCACTGTCAATGTACTCCCAGTCAACGTATCTGGTATCTGCAACAATAGGCTTCTTATCCATTAGCACGGTCTCATAGAAGTCCTGCTGCTCTCTGGTGTGGAATCTGGGGTCCACAGCAGTCCTTCTCCTCACGGCATATGGATCAGACTGTCTCCATAGCCTGAGACCTCTATCCTTCCTTGCTTTCATATCCTCGGCTTGAGGATGAGCATCGTTGTGGAGCGGCAGTTTTGGACGGAGCTTCAGCAACACATGTTCTTCTTCAGACTCAGACGGTGGCACATCACCTTTGTTCTTCTCAGAGGCTGGGATGTTCCTGGTTGTCCTCTTGGGCTTGGCAGAAGGCTTTGCTGGAGCTGCCTTTGCTTGAGCAGGCTTCTTGGGCTTAGAAGTGGCTTGAGCCCTAATAGCATCACCCATGAGTTTCTGCTTCTGAGGAGCAGGCTGGGTGCTTCTTCTTCTTCTTCTTCAACTGCTGCTTCTGTATGAGGTTCAGCATACACTACCCTCTTCCTCTTGGAAGTTTTCTTCACTTTACTTGGGGCTGGCTCTCCCAAGTTTAGCTTCTTGGCAACAGCTGATTGCTTGACCTTGCTGGTGCCTTTCTTGGACTGATGCCCTTGGTGCTCTTTGGCAACAACTTTTCTCTTGGGCTTGGAGGTTACTTCCTCAGCAATGAAGTCAGAGTCCTCATCATCAGAATTTCTCTGCTTTCTGGTTCTGGTGGCTGCAGGAGGCAAGCCACTAGGTGTACTCCTCTCACCATCATCAACTGGACTACTAGCCTCAGGACTAGTATCTGCCTCAGGAATCTCTGCAAAAGGTGATTCTGACCTGTTCTGGCTGTCACTGGCATCTGACATGGCTGACAACCTGTGAATAGATAAGGTATAGGCAGAGTAGAAGAGTTATCACAAACTGCAGAGGTTTTTGCAAAAAAAATGAGTTCAAGTCTTAGTTTTGAGTTTTCACAGAATGCATTTCGGTCAAACCGATTTTCAGTTTCGGTGAATCCGAAGCGTATAACAGAAACTTACACACCACTTTCGGTCAGACCGAAATGGGTTTCGGTCCTGTCGATAAACTAGGGTTTCACTAAAACTGAGCTTCGGTCACACCGATTTGCACAACTCGGTTAGACCGAAAGTGCAGTGCAATGGCCAGAGGCCAAATCGGTCACACCAAAAATTTAAATTCGGTTTCACCGAGATGTGTTCCGTGGAAACCTAAACCTAAGAATTTTACTCGAAACTAGAAACGATCTGATGTTAAGGAATTTTTCAATCGTGGCCAGATGCAGGGCAAACCAATCGTGCAATGAATCAGATGGGGAGCACGAGAGGGATCGAGACTCACCCTAACTTGGTGGAGTCCCTCTACGGCGGCAACGGCGCGGAGGAGAAAACCGTTGACGGCGGCGGAGACCTGCTGCGAGGGCGCACAGGCGACGACGGCGACGATCCCGAGATCAGGGCGACGGCAGTAGGGGACTTGGGGGCGAAACGGTTTGAAGGAATAATCGCGCGCTGCCCTCAGTATTTATATCCCCTTGCGGTCGGTGGGACCGAGTTGAAAAACTCGGTGACACCGAGATGGATAACTGCTATGCAGTTACGCATATCGGTCACGCCGAGATTTAAAACTCGGTTTCACCGAGATGAAACCTAGATCAGTCTAAGCGTTTCGGTTGGACCGAGTGGGAGAAGTTGGTCTGACCGAAATTGACTTAGAAGGTTTTGGAAGTCAGCCTTAGACGGATCGGTGGCTCCGAGTGCTCCTCACTCGGAGGGTCCGAAAATGACTTGTTCAAAGTTTGTGATATAAGCATGAATAGAATTTGAGACAAGAAAGCATAGATAGCTAGGGAAGGTGCTTAGGCATTCTTGTCCATCCATTTGACCAGAAAAAATCAAAACAACCAAAACAACAAATGGATGTCCTCGAATGGATAAAATCATGCATTCAACATGCTCACACAATAAGATAGCAAATGAAATATGTGTCAAACATGCACAACCAAAACTCTAGCTACTGGCACACAATTTGTCGATGACTAGGTCATCTTTATATGAGTATTTTGACTTAGGAGCCAAATGAGAACATTTGATCATAGGTCATACTCATCGTTTAAGCACAAGTGGGGTTACCACTTTTACATAAAGCATTGATGTGTTCACATCATTTGGAGATGCTTTAGCTCAATTTTTTTAGAGCAAAGCTCCCCCTAGATGTGAGAACCCCTTTTAAAGGGTCAAACTAACCTTGGGTTGTCGTAGAAGACTTCATGTAGATGTTGAAGATGTGGATGCTCAATGTTGATGTAGATCATCAAGAGTTGGGAGCTATCCTTTGGATTAGGGCACTTTCAATACCTACATGGGTTAGTCCCGCAAGGAACAAACAAGGATATCCATGGACATAGATTGAAGTTCACAATAGATGATGTCCATGAAAGCAATGATTACCTTGTCCCTTGACTTACCAACAAGAGGGTTTGTGACTCCATGAACTAGTGCATGATGTGGAAGTTGATTGCACAAGTTGCCAAAATGAATATGAGTGAAGTATGTTGGCGGAGTCACCCTCAAGAACTTTCTAGTTCTTCTTCTTCGGGATCCACATCATCTTGATGGGAATCCTTGGGGTTGTAGTTGAGCTTGAAGAAGTAGAACTTGACGTGTCCTTGGGAACCCACTTGACCATGGCTTGAGGTGCTTCAATGAATGCATCAATCTCCTCTTGAAGCTTGTCCTTAGCTTTTAGCTTGTGGTCTTGTGGTGGAAGATCATCTTGAGCTTGTTCCATATTGGAAGAAGTAGGATCATACTTCTCCTTTTGAGAAACAAACTGTGGAGTAGGGTATTAACCTTCTTCCCACTCAACACCTTCGGCGTTGAACTTTCGCTCAAAACCAATCCCTTGATGCTTCCGGTGCCTTCCTTGTTTGCGAACAATTTCCTCAAAGTTCTTGCTTCCGGCAAGACTCTTGTAGACACCTTTCTCTATGATTTCCTTCAATAAGCTATTTTCTTGCTCAAGTGTAACTTGGCTTGAAACATTGTTAGTGGAATCAAGAGAACTACTAGAAGCAACAATATTAGATTTAACAAGGTTATTGTTACTACTAGAGGAAGAATTTTTCTTATGCTTGTCATGCTTAGTCTTAATAGGTGGCAAGAAATTAGACAAGAGAAGTCGTTTGGCTAGATATGAAGAACTCTTCTTTCGAAGATCGTCATTGATCGCTTTTAGAAACTCATGTTCTTGCTCTAGAGTGAGCTTCTCGAAGCGTAGCTTCTCATGAGATCTTAGGAGCTCTCTATGATCTTCTTGAGTTGTTTCATGAGCTAACTTAAGAGTGTTTAGTTCTTTAGTTAGACGCTCAATCTCTTTCATAGCATTGTCATTCGACTCTTCTCGACTATAAAGACTACTAGCATTTTCATCGTTACTAAGCTCACTAGATTTATCATGCAAGAGCTCATCTTCACCAAGCAAGTCATCCTCATCACTATCAAAGTCAAAGAATTCAGGGTGTGTTACCTTGGGGCCTTTAGCCATGAAGCATCTTCCAATTCCCTCATTTGGTGAATCAAATAAGTCGTAGGAGTTGGAGTTGGAGGATACGAGAGCAAGACCGGCAACACCTTCATCTTGACTGTAGTCGGAGTCGGAGTGATAGCTTCCATCGGATTGATTGTCGGAGTCGGAGCCGGAGACCCATTCACCTACATGAGCTTGATGTCTTCTTCTTGTGTAGCTCCTTGATGACTTGTCTTTCCTCTCCGAATCCTTGCTTCTCCGAGAGGGTCTTCGTTCATAACGATCATCTCTACTCCTTCTCTCTCTCCGAGGTGACTCATCTCTTGATCTTCTTCTTGAAGATTCTTCTCTTCTCTTGTGGGGAGCCGTACACTCATTTGAGTAGTGTCCGGGTCTTCCACAATTGTAGCAGTTTCGATCACGACTAGAATATCTCTTTTCATCATATGATCTAGACTTTGAGCTTCTTTCTTTGCCTCTATTCTTGTAGAACTTGTTGAAGTTCTTAACCATTAGGCTTATCTCTTCATTGGAAATTAACTTGTCACTTGAGGTTGTGGGAGCATCACTTGTAGCTTTGTAAGCACCACTTGACTTGTTGTGAAGCTCTTCCTTATCCTTAAGTGTCATCTCATGAGCAACAATTCTTCCAATGACTTCAGTTGGCTTGAGAGTCTTGTAGTTTGGCATCATTTGGATCAAAGTGCACACGGTGTCATACTTTCCATCCAAAGCTCTTAGAATCTTCTTGATGATGAATCGGTCGGTCATTTCTTCGCTTCCTAAGCCAGCAATCTCATTTGTGATGAGAGCAAGCCTAGAGTACATTTCAGCGACTCCTTCACCATCCTTCATCTTGAACTTGTCAAGTTGACCTTGAAGAATATCTAGCTTTGATTCCTTCACAGATTCAGTACCTTCGTGCATTTCAACCAAAGTATCCCAAATCTCTTTAGCGTTCTCAAGACGGCTGATTTTGTTGAACTCCTCGGGACACAAGGCATTGAAGAGAATGTCACAAGCTTGAGCATTGTTTTGCAACATCCGCAACTCTTCCGGTGTAGCTTCGCGATCCGGAACTTTTCCTTCCTCGAAGAATTCACCATGCATACCAACACAAATAATGCCCCATGCGGCTGGGTTATGACCAAGAATATGCATTTTCATTTTATGCTTCCAACTAGCAAAATTTGTACCATCAAAGTAAGGACCTCTACGATAATTACCCTCACTAGACGCCATACTCTCCTAGGTTGTGAAACCAAGCTTATGGAGTCCAATGCAATGGAAACCAAAACAATGGAGACCAAAGCTCTGATACCACTTGTAGGATCGAAAGTATGTCTAGAGGGGGGGTGATTAGACTACTTGTAGATATAAAAATTCTGCCTTTGACAAAGAACAGTTTTAGGTAGTTTCACAATTAAGATCAAGTCAAGTATCACCCTACACATGCAATTCTAGAGTATAAGCAGCGGAAAGTAAATTGCACATGTAGTAAAGAGAGGTGGAGAAGATCAAACGCAATTTGGAGACGCGGAGATTTTTCTCATGGTTCCGATAGGTGGTGCTATCGTACATCCACGTTGATGGAGACTTCAACCCACGGAGGGTAACGGCTGCGCGAGTCCACGGAGGGCTCCACCCACGAAGGGTCCACGAAGAAGCAACCTTGTCTATTCCATCATGGCCTACGCCCACGGAGGGCTAGCCTTACTCGGGGTAGATCTTCACGAAGTAGGCGATCTCCTTGCCCTTACAAACTTCTTGGTTCAACTCCACATCTCGATGACGGAGGCTCCCAAGCGACACCTAACCAATCTAGGAGGCACCACCCTCCAAAAGGTAATAGATGTTGTAGATGATGATGAACTCCTTGCTCTTGTGCTTCAAATGATAATCTCCCCAACACTCAACTCTCCTCACTGATATGACTATGGTGGAAGAAAGGATTGAGTGGAAAGCAACTTGAGAAGGTTAGAAATCAAGTTTCATATGGTAGGAATGGAGCAACTTGATCTCAACACAAGGGTAGGTAGTTCTCTTCTCAGAAAGTGTAAGGTAGGAGTGGTAGTTCTTTCTGATGGCTCTCTCCACGAATGAAGAGGGGGTGGAGGGGTATATATAGCCTCCACACAAAATCCAACCGTTACACACATAATTGAGCAATCTCGGTGAGACCGAAGTGGAAACTCGGTCAGACCGAAAGTTCAAATATAGTGAACGTTGGGGTTTTCGGTGGGACCGAAAATACCATCTCGGTTTGTCCGATTTGAGTCAAAGATAGGAACTTGCCAGTTTCGGTGAGACCGAAATCAACAACTCGGATATTCCGATATGATGACAAACGGTTACAGAAGGTTGGCAGCCCGTGTTTCGGTGAGACCGAACTCAAACTCGGATTGACCAATTTTTCTAGGGTTTGGCTTATGGCTGAGGTGGTTCATCTCGGTGGGACTGAGTTGGAAGAATCGGTTTGTCCGAGATTACTTATGAGTGTGTATAGTAGTGAAAGTTGCTGATAGTTGAGGGAGATATATCACTAAGCACTTGAGCAACCAGATCATCAACACAACCTCATCCCCTTTTAATAGTATTGGCTTTTCCTATGGACTCAATGTGATCTTTGATCACTAAACCAAAAATGGAGTCTTGAGCTTTTGCCAATGCTTGCCTTAGCATTTTGAGGGGTCCACTTCTTCAGTCATTTCCATACCCATATCACTGAACTTCTCTGAAATGATTCTCAAGTAACTATTAGTTCAATGATATATATGTTGTTATTAATTGCCAAAACCACCCGGGGATTAGTTGCACTTTCAGAGGAGCACCATCGAGGGAGCTCAGACCGGTGTGGAAGAGACGGTTATGGAACCTGACGATGTCGAGGCGGGGCGGCGAGCTCCAGGCATGGGCGTGGAGAGACACCGGTTAGAGAGCCCGGACCGGCGGTGGAGGAGGAAGCCTGGACAGGCGGTGGGCGAGGGAGCTTAGATGGCGATGGAGGTGGCGGCGGTAGCATGTTTGGTGCTCGATCCAATCTGGAGGGAGAGAGAGAAAGAAGAAAACCAGACCTGGGAGTTACAGATGCATGCGAGGGCCTGGTTCCCAGGCACGACCGATTCCCCCGTTCCCCTCAGCCTGGCTGAGGGGCCAACTTTTGCATTGGCTGGGCCAGGCTGAGCAGGCCGCACAGGACACCAAACATCGTGAATTTTGCATGGCGGGTGCTAGCCAGGTGCGACACAGGAATCCAAACACGCCCCTATTGTACACGTGATGACGCCTTCTCACCAGATGCGTTTGACCATGGTCGTAGACTGCCCTGCCAACTTAGCACCCGCATGTCGCGTCAGTTGAAACCATACTGTTATTATTATTTTTAGCGGGACTGACGAAGCCATGCTGGAGAAGCTGTGTTTGGGTGGTAGACATTCCGAGATTCTTCTTCAGTTTTCTTAGACCAACGGCTAGTTGTGTATGGTCAAGTCTTGTTTGGGGGCTGACCCTATATCTTTCTTCCGAAGAAGATTAAATCTTGAGTTGGAGAGACAGTGGCGTCAGATGACTCATACTGTGGAGAAAACTTGTGTATCTGAGATAACAATGATAAAATCAAATGGGGATTAGGATCTAAGTCTTACTTTACTACAAAATCGGTCTATTCGTTTCTGGAAAGAAACATCTCGGGGTGTGATTTTCGTTGGATATGGAAGGCATGTATGCCTCTAAAAATACAAATCTTTATGTGGCAATTATCACAGGATGCTGTATTGACAAGAGATGTAATGAATCATAGGGGGTGGAAGAAAAACCCTAAGTGCTCGTTTTGTACAAAGAGGGAAACAGCTCAACATTTGTTCTTCACCTGCCCAGTTGCCAGGGTGACTTGGAGAGCTGTTGCATGTATGGTTGGTACTGAATTATGTCCTAACAATTTGTGGCAAGCCTACTCTTGGTGCTACTCATTTCTCCCTGCGGGAGAGATGTTTAACATTGTTGGGATTGCGGCTATCTACTGGGCTATTTGGACACGTCGTAATAAGGCTACTTTCGAATCTATCCCCTTGAAAAATCCTTTTGAATGTGCCTTTTCTACATGTGCTCTTCTATGTTATTGGGCAGGGATGATGAAGCAGCAGAAGGATGCAGATGATCTGAGGACAGGAGCGGACATGCTAAAGAATAGCACCACAAGGCTGATGCAGATTTGTGCGGCAGCACATCAGGAGAGTGGGGCTTGTTGAGCTCCAGACCGATTCCCCGTCCCAAGCTGAGCATAGTTGTTCTGTTATCGTGGGTGGCTGTTAGGCCGTTTATGCTGCTGTTGTTGAGCAGTTTTGTAAGGTTTTGGATGTTGTTAGAGATTAAATTGGTGTTGTCGGGTTTTCGCCCTGCAGTGAGTAATCTCGATGGCGAGTGCTCACAGTGGGTTTCCCGGCGGTGCTTGAACTCACTTTCCTCTTTCCCGTTTCCTTTTCCTTGGACAGACTGATGTATTTCCGTTATGTCGCAGTAATGGAAAGGGGTTATGCCCGGTTCAAAAAAAAATCGGCTAGCTGTGTGTCTTGATGTGTTGTTGCATTTGAGTAAGATTGTGGACGGTGTGAGATGGTAGGGGACACGTCAAACAAAAAAGCGCGACAATAAGTCAGCGACTCTTGAGTCCTGATGACACTTTTTGGTCGTACAATGGGTGGTAGACGGAAATATTTTCCGTGCGTCGTTGTACCCTCCAGTGTAGGCATGGGCATTCCATATAAACTGGAAAAATCATCATAAAATAGCCCACCGAATAACTCGGTTTGCTGCTCGGTCTCTACTGTACTTGCCGAACGTGCAAGTACAATTCAGTTGCATAGCACCAGTCCAACTACGTCCTTAGGGCAACTCCAACTAGCGACCCAAATAGATAGAAGATCTGCCGCCATTTGTTTATTTGGGTGGCCAAATGGACATGCGTTCGACCCATATCCATCCTACAATGGCTAGCACCCAATGGGGCGACCCATTTGGTCCGCCCTATCCGTTTTTTCAATAATAATCGAGATTTGACATATTCTCATCAAACATAACGAATGTATTTAGAAAAATATAGCACTTTTTGCATAGTACCATATGTGCCATCATACAATAAGAATCGCACGTGCCTCGCACGTGCCCAATGTTCATGAAAAGCAAACAAATACAAGATGATCACGCATCTCGCTCCATCATGAGCTTTTGCTTCCCCACAAACCAAGCCCCTTTGTGGTTCATTTGCTCAAGTCGGTCGCCATGTTCTCCACTTCCCTGGAGACTATAGCGAGCTCAACCTCCTTTTGTTTCACCTCCACTTCCTTGCTTCTTGATCGGGCATTTTTCTCATCGATCACGAGCTTCTTCTTTTGAAGGTCAAAGAAGTTCTTCATGGCCTCCTCTTTCTGTTGGCGCTTCCTCTCTTCCCTCTTCTTACTTGACATCTCATTTTGGGTTATGAGCCCCTTCAAAGTTTCTTGCATGGCGAGTATCGAATCATCACGCTTTGCATCTACCATAGAATTGTTGGGTTCTACGGTAGGGTGCGTCGTCTGAATTAATATTTCCTACCCGCAGAACATCCTGGAACATGCCAACAGAGATGGATCACAGATCATACCACTAGACAAGCACTGTCGTGCAGCGGAAGATGAGTTAGGGCAGTGCGTCCGTGGGGTTCACCTCCTCCTCGTCTAATCTCCCTCGAACAACCGGTCGTCGAATCCCACATACTGGTTCGCCGAAGCGGCTCAAGTGCACCGCCTCTAATGGTATGCACGCTTGCAGGAGGAACACCGTGTGGCAGACTGGTAGGTCCGTTCACACCGCCGACAGCGAGTGAAGGTGGCTAGTTGCAACACGTGCAAAGCCCTAGTGACGGCCCTGAAGCGATCAATCGAATGAGTGTGCCACACCTCCACTATATATAGGCATCCGCCGTGGGTTCAACACTTGGGCCTCGCACGGGTCATCAAGTCCAAATTCTTTTCGGCCAGGATCCGAGTCCGAGTAGATCACATCTGACTCGTGGAGTCGGATCCAACCTCACAGGTTCCTTCCCTTAAGCGCGTGACCCCTTAGGTTCAAGTCTACTTGGTTGCAGGCCGGATCACCTCCGACATGCTCGAATGGTAGCGGCCTCTAGCAAGGCGTGCCGACCACTAAGTAGACAATGAAGCCTATTGGCGAACTTATACAACATGTCACACTTCTGTTCCCTTTGCCTCACGATATATGTTGTCGGGCTCAAGGCGAGTGTGTCATCCTTGTGCTAGCCCGACCTCTTTCTCGTTCCATTGATGCTGACCACAAACCAGATTATCTCATAATCCATATTGCATGGCCATGCTTATCTTGGTCGGATTACACGAGGGGCCCAGAGTATATCTCTCCTAACCGAAGGGGCAAATACCATCTTAGTCGATCATGTCCCGCAGCGTGGGTCTGGACAGCCCGAAACCTACCTATTGCAACTACCCAGTCACGGAGTAGCGTTTGGTCGGCCCAAAGTAGGTCTGTCACCACCCCGAGTACATGCGCTAGCTCAGGTCTTAGGACATAGAATATATGTTGTACTAAAGACTCACATATGACATATCGCTACATCTCATAGTCGGGCCTGTTTGACTCAGGCCTCATCTCGACCCGGATCCGACTATGTCGAATTCGACTAGGTCCTTTCGAGTCCATATTATCCGGATAGCATCCAATGCTCCATGGCTAGTGAGACCGAGCCATCCACCGTGTCATATGCTAGTCTAGTCGGCTGCGCGTCCACACAACCCTTTCGACTAGGGACCTTTTAGGACAGTCATCATACAATGCATAGTCCCACAAACAAGTCACGTACTTGTTGATACACATCGTTGACATTGTCCAAGGACTATCTTTATTCATAAACACATAGGAAATATCATCATACATGATTGCTTCCAGGGCATATCTCCGATAGGAGTTGGCCTTCCTCCTCGACCTCTTCTCATTTGGGTCGACACCAATGAGGTCCCCCAAATTTTTTTTGGTTGGCATATTGTTACTTTCACCTTTTGCAATCCTTGATTTTCATCCAATAATGGTCAAGGTAAATGGCTTCCCTTGTCGGGCCTTGAAGGTTTCCAAAGCTTGAAACACCTACATATGTACATGAAACCAACAACATACATTTATATGCATAGAAGGACGACATATGCTCGTATGAAGAGGGGAACGAAAAACATACCAAGTCCTTAACGCCAATGCCACTCATGGGATAGCCAACCACATGTACATAAGAGCCACAAATTTTGTTGCACTCCCCTTGGATGAATCTCCACCTCTTTTGAAGTGACAAATCACCCCGGCCAATCTCAAATTTGCAGGGTGCAAACTTCCTATGTTCATATAAGAAAGCATGGAACCTCTTCCAAAATGTTGAACCTTTTAGCTCGTCTCCCATTTGGAGATCTTGTCTTTCACCCAAGCCTCGCAAAACAACCTGTCCTCATCCTCTATGTATGCTCCAGTCCTCATGCTTTGCCGCCTCTTTTGTGAGTGGACTTTATGAAGTAGCTTCTCCCTTAACAATGGATCTTCCTCAATATCTTGGCCTTCGGTCTCTTGGCCTTGAGTATCTTGGCCTTCAGCCTCTTGGCCTGTGACGCCCGAAGATCGACGTCCCAGAAGATTCCAGAAGATTCCAGATGTTCCGGGTTACCCGTGTGTTTCTTTTGAGCTTGTGTTATTTATTTTTGCATTGCATCATGTCATCATGCCATCATGTCATATTTTATTTTGCATCTCAACCTAAATAAATCGTGTGGACCTTCGGTCCATTTAAATCGAGGGAAGAATGTCTTCTCTTTATAACATATAAAAGCCTCTCAATATTATTAGGGAGCTATATAATAATATTCCATTTGTTGGAATCACCGTAACACACTTGCAATATTTCCCCATGTCTTTTTTACTTCGAGTTTCTCCTTTGAAAACCCTCCCTATAATTCTTTTCCGTTGTTTCGAGGTTCCTCCAAAAATTTGAACATTTTTGGACACTTCAATAATCAAGTCTTAGTTCAAACCCATTTGAATTAAATTCAAATATGTTTGAATTATTTTCCGATCTGGCCTTTTATATTTTTCTCCGGTCGTGCTCATTTTTACGAGCCCGAGAAAAATTAACCTTGTCCTAATTCTTGCCTTAACCCCCCCTCCTCTTTTCCTTTTACCTTCTCTTTCGTTTTTCTGCTAAGGGAATTAAAAAGGAGAACAGCCGCAGCCTTCTGGCCCAGGTCGCCAGCCTCATTAGGCCGCCTCCATCTCCTCCTCCCTCCTGGCCATAGGCCCATCTCCTCCTCCCTCCTGGCCAAAGGCCATCCCACTGGCCCAGGCCCAGCCGGCCGAACCCTAGCGACTGACTGCCTCGACCGCATCTCCTCTTCCCCTTCGCTCACTCCCGATGCGCCGCCAGCCTCTTCCCCCTCGCTCTCTGCCCGATCTCTTTCCCACGCTCTCTTTTCCCCGCCGCTCGCAGCCTCCCATCGCTCGCCTCTGCCCGAGCCCCTCCTCTCGTCGCCCGCATCCGCCTCCCTCCGAGCCTCCCTGCTCCGGCCCCTCGAGCCCCTCCGGCCCCGAGCGCCCGTTCCCAGGGCCGAGCCTCTGCAGACCCGCGACCGACGCCTCCGTCGCCTCCAAGGCCGCAGCGGCCGGATCCCGCAGCGCCCGAGGGCCCCATCGCTCCTCCGTCCTGCAGGTCGTCCAGCGCCGGCCAAAGGTGCCGCGCGCCCCGCCGCCGTCGGGCCAGGGCCTCGCCGCCCCGGCGTCCCCCCCTCGCCGGTCCCGCACCTTGCCTCTGGCCAGGAGCCGCGCCGGCAACGGCGCCCCAAGCCCCGTCTCCAGAACATCCAGGAGCCGCGCCCGTGCTCCTCCTCGCCAGCGCGAGCTCTACTCCTCCCAGCGCCAAGTTGCGCCCCGTCCTCCCCGTCCTCGAGCCGCCCGTCCACGTCGCCAAGACCGTGCTGCCGTGTTGCCTCCTTGTTACCGTGTTGTTTTGTTGCTACTGTTGTTCGCCAAAACCTTGCTGCCCTTGTCGTTTCCAAGTTCAGAACGAGGGAACCAAGTCTTCCAAGTGCCACGACGTCGTTGTGACAAGTACCACGACGACCCTTGAAGAGCTCGGATCCGTCAAGTTACACTACCGTCGCCGAGACCAAGTTCCACTACGTCCACGACGACCTTATGACAAGTACCACGACGACCGAACGGCTACGATGACAAGTACATCTACGAACGGGAACGCCTACACGACGACACTACACGACGCGTCAAGTACCCCTTCGGATGCGTCAAGTTCGACTACACATGGAGATCCCATGTACCCCGACGTTGCAAGTACCACGACACGTAACGTGAACGTCTACCGTCGCCGAAGACCCGTGAACAACTACTTCCTCTTCGGTCGTGTACCACTACTTCCTCTACGAGTTGCGGAACGGCTACTTCCTCTCCGAACGTGAACGACTCCTTCCTCTACGATCTCGAACCGTCCCGAAACGAGTGTTTCGAAGGTATAACCCGAGACGATGACCCGTGTGATGCTTGCTTGTGTTGTATGAAATGTTTCCCGTGTGTGCATCGTGCCCGTTTCACCTTTTGTCTTGTTCCTCGGTTGCCTCGTCACCGACTCGTGGGAACCCGGTGACGGGATCGCCCCACCTTTCATCTCGTTTGACTCGCTCACACCATCTTTCTTTTGCCCGGACTCTCAATGAGTTACCGGAACCGAGATGTTGCCGTTGCATCATTTTCGGATCGTTGCCGTGGCACCCTTTTCTTCCACCATGGTGACAATACTTCATATCTCTTTTAAGTCAACCTTTTTTTTAAATAAAACTTGCATAAACTTGATCATGTCATCCGCATCATGTTAACAACATTGATATGTGTGAATTGCTGTTGCTTTATAATTATTTAAACATGCTCATGGGGATTTTCCGGATATGTTGTTGTTATTTTCCGGCCTCATTTAAAATGCCTAAATAGTGTAGTTTTATTATGTTTCACCTCTTGCCATGTTAAAAACATTTAATCTTGTCTTGTAAATAATGAGAGTCAACTAAATATTTAAATGCGGTGTTTTGTCAATATGCAACTCATTGCATATTGAGCTCCACTTAACTTGTAGTTTTTGTTTGTGCACTTGCCATGCCATGCATATTTAAACCGGACATGCATCATGCTTGGATGTGCATCGTATGCCATGTTTATGATATGTGTGTTTACCGTGTTGTTTCCTTCTTTCCGGTTGCTTCTTTTGTTAGCTTCGGTTTCGTTTCGGAGTTGTGAGGATTCGCTCGACTGTTGCTCCGTCTTCTTCTTGGATCTGTTCTTCTCCCTTGTGGAATCCCAGGGAAGATGACCGAACCCCGATAACATTACTATCTTTGCCTATTGCTAATAGATCCGCTCTATAGTTTTGCCTCGATGCCCATGATCTTCTTGTCAGCCTCCTACTTGTAACCATTGCCCTGTTTAACCAACCTACCTATGCAAACCGTTGCTTGGCTAAGTACGCTTCGGTCAGCCCTTCTTATAGCATTGCTAGTTGCAGGTGAAGATTGAAGATGCTTGCTTCATGTTGAAGTTTGGTTGGGTTATATCACACCATACAAATGCTTAAAATGAAATCATCTATATACTGGCAAGGGTGGAAGGCTAAGCCTTTTGCTTGGTGATTTGTTCCACTCATGCCGTTAGGAACCGTATAAACCGGTGTTATGTTCCTTGATTATGCGTTCCTAACACGGTTGGGGTGTATGGGACCCCCTCGATAAACCGCTAAGTGCTAAGTCTTTTCCAGCAAGTCCCAACATTTGGTACTATTTGCTCATAATAACAACTTAAATAATTAATTAATTGCATAGGGGGTCATGTCCCCGAGGATTCTTAATTCTACATAGCAGGGGGGGCTAGTGCCGATGGTGTTGGTCCCAAACGGGGGTTCTGCGGGGTCACCGCGAGGAAACTCGAGGATTGATATAAACCTGTAGAATCGCCCATCCGGTCGTGTCCTGAGACTTAGATACGCGCGGCTACTATCAGGGTGTCGACACGCCGGGAGGATTTGCTGGATTAGCCTTACCTTAGTTCGGTTTAACTTGAGCACGGGATTCCGAGAATACTCGGGTCTTCCCACCTATGGAGTTGCGACTCCGCGGATCGTGGGCTTGTAATGGGTCAAGTTGGAACACCCCTGCAGGGTTATGAACTTTCGAAAGCCGTGCCCGCGGTTATGTGGCAGATGGGAGCTTGTTAATATCCGGTTGTAGATAACTTGACACAATGTTCTCCAATACACTACCAGCGTGTGTACCGTGACTGTCAATTTCCGAATAGGGATTCGGGAGTTGAACACGGTGGGGTTATGTTTGACCGGCTTTAGTTAGGATCACTTTGTGATCATCTCTCGACCGAGGCTTTCTCTTCTCGCTCTCTATTACGTAAGCTAGTGCTAGTTGCTGCTGCAGACTCTTGTTGTTCCTTCACCTCCTGTTCTTTCTTCAGCCTTGTCCTCACCCTAGGCTTAAATAGTCGTGTTACCCGGGAACGGGATTGCTGAGTCCTCTGTGGCTCACAGTTACTTCACCACACCAGATGCAGGTTCAGCCGAGTTTGATGCAGGAGTTGGATCAGTACTTCACCAGGAGTTCGATGAAGAGTTTGGCCGTTTGCTTGTGACGTCTTGACGATCAGTAGTGGTTTCTATTAGGATTCGATCCTGACCTGTGGCTTTATGTTGTTTTGGTATCTTTCTTTTGGATCTTCACCCGTAGTCGGGTTGTGATGTTCTGAATGATGTTTTGCTTATGTAATGTATTGTGTGAAGTGGCGAGTGTAAGCCAACTATCTCCTTTTGCAATTTAATCCCTCTTTTACATGAGTCGTGCAAAGATACCAAACTTGAGATCATTCTAGGATGGGCTTATACCTTTAAGTCGTGCCTCGACACGTAGGAGGTATAGTCCCATCCTGGGCATTACAAGTTGGTATTCAGAGCCTTCTCCGACCTAGAAGCCCCCACTGATTGATCGAATCATTGACGGTTGAGTCTAGGCACACACTGAAAATATTTTGAGTCCTATATATTATATCAGAGAGTAGGATTTCTTTGCTTCTCATCTCTTTTCATTCTGGTGAGGACTCCTGACGATTACTCTTGCCTCTTCTACTTTCAAAATTGCACCAATTTTTTTTAGGATCTCGCGAGTATTGTTTGGATTGTTCCGATGTCTTTGTGACGAGAACATTGTTCTCGATGCCTCTTGTCATTAGGGGTTGTGGCAGTGTCCCGGGGAGTTGAGCTCCGAGGTGTTGTCGTCACAAATCCATCGCGGCAGTACTAGAATACTTAAGACGGCCGACATCGAAAACTCTCCTATGCGGTTAGTGGCAAGATAACCCCGACATCACCCAGTACTGGGGAGGTAGTTCGGGAGTATTGCCATAGCTTGTATAGTGGATGCGTTTCGATGGTCCGAGGTAAACAGTTTCCGAGAAAGACTGGTTATGTGTTGAAGGATGGATACACCTGGATGTAGGTTTAGAGTTGATTGCGCGGTGCTTCCCGTGTATCCCCAACACCTGATTGCATAACTGGAAACTTTCGGAAATCTATAGGTGGGTTCATCAAGTAGTTCTAGGCATTCTTCCAACGGATGCATGGTATGAAGTTCGGGGTTCTACATTGAGTGAAGTGGTTTTATGGACTTGTTCTGATCGGGAGTTGCATCTTAAAGGGTCCTTGGCTATGCTGATCCAGGGATTGCAAAACCCTTTTGTAACACGTTCCATGAGCTTTCAGCACGAAGATGTCGAACGAAGCTTCTATCTTGTGTTTGTTCTATCTGCTCTTTGTTCCTTTTATTTACCTTTTGTTCTTCCAAGTGGCTTCTCGTCAAGTTGATGTTCCTGCGGAATTCATTCGTTCAATTCTCTGTTCGGATGATATTGTGAAGATCATGTTGCACATCTATCCTTTGTTCTTGTTTCAATTCTGGTATTCGAGTTGCTTCGATGTCAAATGTTGATTCCATACCTTCCTAATCGGTGTTCTCATATTTCTATGGGAGTGTTAATTCTTCTTGACCATCGAGATATTCATGTTAATTCTTTTCAACCGGTGTGCCTTCTCTTCAAGTTATTCCATACAGACGTCATTGAGAAATCTGACGATTTGTCTGTTTCATTCATTCCAAGTTGTCTTTGTTTTCCCCACCCTCCCACCCTTCTTCTTCTTGGAGCCAGAAATTCTCAGATGAAGTATCCATTTTATTCATGTGATATTTCTTCATTCTTTTCCTTCAATGTTCTTATCCGGTGCTTTATCGTGAAGATGCTCAAGAGCTTCAAGTTCATCATTCTTTTGTTCTCAATTCTTCCGGTGGTTGTAATTCAAGATTTCAGTATTGATCTTATCCTTTTTCCTCATTTCACAATGCTTTCTTATTTCGGTGCACCAATTAATCATTCTCCTCTTGCATTCATATCCGGAGTGTTGAAGATTCGTGATTCCATTCTTATTCCGTTCAAATTATTTTGAGGATTGTTATCTTACTCAAGCCTTTTAATTCAACTGGTGCAATATCTATTAAGCAATCTTTTCCAACGGTGATTTCTTTAGTGGGCCCTAACCCATAGGTCTTTTCCAGGATCTTACCTGACTCTTCTAATTATTCTGGAGTTATTCTCAAATTCTTTTAAAGTGTGACATAAGAATGATTTCCATCAGTCACATGCCTTCTTCAAGATCGTTTTCAGATTCTTTTTCATCATTGGTTCAACCTTTTAATTCTTCATTCCGGAGTGCTCAACAATTCTTATGGCATTTCTCGTCTTCATTCTCAGCATTTGGAGACCGGAGAAGTGTTTCTCTTAAATTTTGACCCGTTCTCTTGATGAGTTGTGATTCTAGCTTCATGCCATCCTCATTATTGTTCAGATTGTGAGGAATTATTTTCATACCCATCCGAAGCATTTCATGAATTCTTTTCTTTGTGATCCTCCGAAGGCCATCATTTCAGAATATTTCTTCGTTCTCAGTTTTCAACTTCGTCCTCCAACTATTCTTAATTGATGTCTCCTCGTTCGTCTCCATATTTTTTACGGTGGTTCTTCAAGTTTACTCTTCCGTTGTTATCGTTTTAATTCATTTGTTCTTTTCACAATCCTACCGGTGCTTCGTTGAATAATTACCCAAGCTTGTGCTAGATCTCTCTTTAATTCTTTCCAACGAGAATAAGTAGTATGCCAAATCCGTTGCTTGTCATCAATTTAATTTGATGAAGGATAAGCATACAATAAATCTTATTCTTATTTTTCCTCGAGGTGATTAATCCCTTCCTTTGGAGCTTGTTCATCATATCATATTCTCGGTTCTAAGTTTTTCATCTTCTTTTCTGGAGCTCCATGTTATTTCAATTATATCATTTCAAAGCTCAATCTAATTCATCGCAGGCCTTGAATCTTATTCTTTTCATCTTTCACTTCTCATGCTTTCATTACCGGAGTTCTCATGATGATCGATCATGTTTTAATTCATCCTCGAAGTCTTCATCAAGTTTCTTGTCGGAGCTCAAGCATTCTTCATCAGGCTTCCTATTGCAATTCTTTCTACCTTATCTTTTCAGATGGTGTTATGTCATTCTTGACAATTCCTTCATGTTTCATGATTCACGAGTTATCGAGAATGAGATATTTAAAACCATCATTTTCCTTGTTCAGGAGATTTTTTTCAACCCTTCAATTTATTCATTGGAGTTATCTATCATTCCGGTGAAATAAGTTTATCGTCTCCTTGTTGATATCAATCCAAGCAATTCGTTTCTGTTAGTGGCTGGTTGTCACCTCATAGTTTTGAGATGTTTCTTTTCCATAAGCCCACAACGAGCTTATTCTTTTCGTTGTTGATTTTCCATCAACCCAATTCAACTCTCTTCGTAAGGATGCTCTTTCAAATTCAATTTTGAGAGAAGTTGTCATTTTCTTCTCCATTCTTTCTTCCCAACGTTCTAGCATATATTCTTTCATTCCGGAGGCATTGTGATGTTGCTCTCTCCAAACCATCATATCGTTTTATCGAGATCATGTTCTTCCCTTGCTTATCATTTAACCGGAGTGTTGTATTCTTCATTCAGTTCCGTCATCTTATCAAGTTTTGCCTGTCTTTTAACTGGTGTGCTGTCTGAATCTTTCTTAACCGTGTGCCATTCTTTCAATTATTTCGGAGGCAATATGTTGTTGTCTTCATCAAGTATCACTCCATCTCCTCAAGTTCTTGTTCAATTCCTTCCATTTTCAGACAGAGTGCTGTCCAAATTCTGTCATTCTTATTCCTTGGCTATACCGTTGCAGTTTCATATTCTTTTGGTCCGTGAGCTCGTGTTTCATGTCTTTCAACCTTCAAGGTTCTCATAATGCTCCTTGTCCCTCTTTTCTAACGGAGTATTTTCATATTCGTTCATCTCCGTTGTATTCTTTCTTTCAAGATTGTTCAACCTCTTAAGGTTCTTTGGTTTCACTCGTCTGTCAAAGAAGCAACTTTGTTTTACCTCTTTCTCTTCCGTTTTACCCGGTGATATCTCTAGGATCTCGGGTCGAGATCCTCTGTTAGTGTAGGAGAGTTGTGACGCCCGAAGATCGACGTCCCAGAAGATTCCAGAAGATTCCAGATGTTCCGGGTTGCCCGTGTGTTTCTTTTGAGCTTGTGTTATTTATTTTTGCATTGCATCATGTCATCATGCCATCATGTCATATTTTATTTTGCATCTCAACCTAAATAAATCGTGTGGACCTTCGGTCCATTTAAATCGAGGGAAGAATGTCTTCTCTTTATAACATATAAAAGCCTCTCAATATTATTAGGGAGCTATATAATAATATTCCATTTGTTGGAATCACCGTAACACACTTGCAATATTTCCCCATGTTTTTTTCACTTCGAGTTTCTCCTTTGAAAACCCTCCCTATAATTCTTTTCCGTTGTTTCGAGGTTCCTCCAAAAATTTGAACATTTTTGGACACTTCAATAATCAAGTCTTAGTTCAAACCCATTTGAATTAAATTCAAATATGTTTGAATTATTTTCCGATCTGGCCTTTTATATTTTTCTCCGGTCGTGCTCATTTTTACGAGCCCGAGAAAAATTAACCTTGTCCTAATTCTTGCCTTAACCCCCCCTCCTCTTTTCCTTTTACCTTCTCTTTCGTTTTTCTGCTAAGGGAATTAAAAAGGAGAACAGCCGCAGCCTTCTGGCCCAGGTCGCCAGCATCATTAGGCCGCCTCCAGCTCCTCCTCCCTCCTGGCCATAGGCCCATCTCCTCCTCCCTCCTGGCCAAAGGCCATCCCACTGGCCCAGGCCCAGCCGGCCGAACCCTAGCGACTGACTGCCTCGACCGCATCTCCTCTTCCCCTTCGCTCACTCCCGATGCGCCGCCAGCCTCTTCCCCCTCGCTCTCTGCCCGATCTCTTTCCCTCGCTCTCTTTTCCCCGCCGCTCGCAGCCTCCCATCGCCCGCCTCTGCCCGAGCCCCTCCTCTCGTCGCCCGCATCCGCCTCCCTCCGAGCCTCCCTGCTCCGGCCCCTCGAGCCCCTCCGGCCCCGAGCGCCCGTTCCCAGGGCCGAGCCTCTGCAGCCCCGCGACCGACGCCTCCGTCGCCTCCAAGGCCGCAGCGGCCGGATCCCGCAGCGCCCGAGGGCCCCATCGCTCCTCCGTCCTGCAGGTCGTCCAGCGCCGGTCAAAGGTGCCGCGCGCCCCGCCGCCGTCGGGCCAGGGCCTCGCCGCCCCGGCGTCCCCCCCTCGCCGGTCCCGCACCTTGCCTCTGGCCAGGAGCCGCGCCGGCAACGGCGCCCCAAGCCCCGTCTCCAGAACATCCAGGAGCCGCGCCCGTGCTCCTCCTCGCCAGCGCGAGCTCTACTCCTCCCAGCGCCAAGTTGCGCCCCGTCCTCCCCGTCCTCGAGCCGCCCGTCCTCGTCGCCAAGACCGTGCTGCAGTGTTGCCTCCTTGTTACCGTGTTGTTTTGTTGCTACTGTTGTTCGCCAAAACCTTGCTGCCCTTGTCGTTTCCAAGTTCAGAACGAGGGAACCAAGTCTGCCAAGTGCCACGACGTCGTTGTGACAAGTACCACGACGACCCTTGAAGAGCTCGGATCCGTCAAGTTACACTACCGTCGCCGAGACCAAGTTCCACTACGTCCACGACGACCTTATGACAAGTACCACGACGACCGAACGGCTACGATGACAAGTACATCTATGAACGGGAATGCCTACACGACGACACTACACGACGCGTCAAGTACCCCTTCGGATGCGTCAAGTTCGACTACACATGGAGATCCCGTGTACCCCGACGTCGCAAGTACCACGACACGTAACGTGAACGTCTACCGTCGCCGAAGACCCGTGAACAACTACTTCCTCTTCGGTCGTGTACCACTACTTCCTCTACGAGTTGCGGAACGGCTACTTCCTCTCCGAACGTGAACGACTCCTTCCTCTACGATCTCGAACCGTCCCGAAACGAGTGTTTCGAAGGTATAACCCGAGACGATGACCCGTGTGATGCTTGCTTGTGTTGTATGAAATGTTTCCCGTGTGTGCATCGTGCCCGTTTCACCTTTTGTCTTGTTCCTCAGTTGCCTCGTCACCGACTCGTGGGAACCCGGTGACGGGATCGCCCCACCTTTCATCTCGTTTGACTCGCTCACACCATCTTTCTTTTGCCCGGACTCTCAACGAGTTACCGGAACCGAGACGTTGCCGTTGCATCATTTTCGGATCGTTGCCGTGGCACCCTTTTCTTCCACCACGGTGACAATACTTCATATCTCTTTTAAGTCAACCTTTTTTTAAATAAAACTTGCATAAACTTGATCATGTCATCCGCATCATGTTAACAACATTGATATGTGTGAATTGTTGTTGCTTTATAATTATTTAAACATGCTCATGGGGATTTTCCGGATATGTTGTTGTTATTTTCCGGCCTCATTTAAAATGCCTAAATAGTGTAGTTTTATTATGTTTCACCTCTTGCCATGTTAAAAACATTTAATCTTGTCTTGTAAATAATGAGAGTCAACTAAATATTTAAATGTGGTGTTTTGTCAATATGCAACTCGTTGCATATTGAGCTCCACTTAACTTGTAGTTTTTGTTTGTGCACTTGCCATGCCATGCATATTTAAACCGGACATGCATCATGCTTGGATGTGCATCGTATGCCATGTTTATGATATGTGTGTTTACCGTGTTGTTTCCTTCTTTCCGGTTGCTTCTTTTGTTAGCTTCGGTTTCGTTTCGGAGTTGTGAGGATTCGCTCGACTGTTGCTCCGTCTTCTTCTTGGATCTGTTCTTCTCCCTTGTGGAATCCCAGGGAAGATGACCGAACCCCGATAACATTACTATCTTTGCCTATTGCTAATAGATCCGCTCTATAGTTTTGCCTCGATGCCCATGATCTTCTTGTCAGCCTCCTACTTGTAACCATTGCCCTGTTTAACCAACCTACCTATGCAAACCGTTGCTTGGCTAAGTACGCTTCGCTCAGCCCTTCTTATAGCATTGCTAGTTGCAGGTGAAGATTGAAGATGCTTGCTTCATGTTGAAGTTTGGTTGGGTTATATCACACTATACAAATGCTTAAAATGAAATCATCTATATACTGGCAAGGGTGGAAGGCTAAGCCTTTTGCTTGGTGATTTGTTCCACTCATGCCGTTAGGAACCGTATAAACCGGTGTTATGTTCCTTGATTATGCGTTCCTAACACGGTTGGGGTGTATGGGACCCCCTCGATAAACCGCTAAGTGCTAAGTCTTTTCCAGCAAGTCCCAACATTTGGTACTATTTGCTCATAATAACAACTTAAATAATTAATTAATTGCATAGGGGGTCATGTCCCCAAGGATTCTTAATTCTACATAGCAGGGGGGGCCAGTGCCGATGGTGTTGGTCCCAAACGGGGGTTCTGCGGGGTCACCGCGAGGAAACTCGAGGATTGATATAAACCTGTAGAATCGCCCATCCAGTCGTGTCCTGAGACTTAGATACGCGCGGCTACTATCAGGGTGTCGACACGCCGGGAGGATTTGCTGGATTAGCCTTACCTTAGTTCGGTTTAACTTGAGCACGGGATTCCGAGAATACTCGGGTCTTCCCACCTATGGAGTTGCGACTCCGCGGATCGTGGGCTTGTAATGGGTCAAGTTGGAACACCCCTGCAGGGTTATGAACTTTCGAAAGCCGTGCCCGCGGTTATGTGGCAGATGGGAGCTTGTTAATATCCGATTGTAGATAACTTGACACAATGTTCTCCAATACACTACCAGCGTGTGTACTGTGACTGTCAATTTCCGAATAGGGATTCGGGAGTTGAACACGGTGGGGTTATGTTTGACCGGCTTTAGTTAGGATCACTTCGTGATCATCTCTCGACCGAGGCTTTCTCTTCTCGCTCTCTATTACGTAAGCTAGTGCTAGTTGCTGCTGCAGACTCTTGTTGTTCCTTCACCTCCTGTTCTTTCTTCAGCCTTGTCCTCACCCTAGGCTTAAATAGTCGTGTTACCCGGGAACGGGATTGCTGAGTCCTCTGTGGCTCACAGTTACTTCACCACACCAGATGCAGGTTCAGCCGAGTTTGATGCAGGAGTTGGATCAGTACTTCACCAGGAGTTCGATGAAGAGTTTGGCCGTTTGCTTGTGACGTTTTGACGATCAGTATTGGTTTCTACTAGGATTCGATCCTGACCTGTGGCTTTATGTTGTTTTGGTATCTTTCTTTTGGATCTTCACCCGTAGTCGGGTTGTGATGTTCTGAATGATGTTTTGCTTATGTAATGTATTGTGTGAAGTGGCGAGTGTAAGCCAACTATCTCCTTTTGCAATTTAATCCCTCTTTTACATGAGTCGTGCAAAGATACCAAACTTGAGATCATTCTAGGATGGGCTTATACCTTTAAGTCGTGCCTCGACACGTAGGAGGTATAGTCCCATCCTGGGCATTACATGGCCACAATCTCCTTGGCCACCCTCATTGATCATGTACACCATGAGATCATCATCGTAACCCAAACCATCGGGCATCAGGGTCGCCATTACGTCAAACATGCTATGGGCATCGGGGAAGTTGGCCGGGGAGATGACTCGCGGGTGCTTTCTTTGCAGCCACATGGACTGACCGGCCATAGGCGTGGAGTTGAGATCAGTGGGAGGCACACAAGGGAGACTGATACGTCTCAAACGTATCGACTTTTCCAAACTCATTTTCCATTGTTTTAGCCTCTAATTTGCATGGTTTTAATGACACTACCCGCACTAACGATGCTTTTGGCAGAATTGCCATGGTGTTATTTTTGTGCAGGAATAAAAGTGCACTAAATTGGCTGGGGATTTTAAGGATTTTTTATGGAAAATAAGAAGACCAATGGACCGAAGACAAACCAGAGGGGTCAACCACGAAGCCACGAGTCCTGGTGGCGCGGGTCCCCCTGGCCGCGCCACATGGCTGCGTGGGCCCTCAGTCACTGTCTTACACTGATTCTGTGACGCCCCGAGACCGATGATCCAGATCCCTTCCATTTATTCGTGTCGTCCCTGTGTCTTTCAATTGTTTGTTTCATTCATCATTGCATCATTTGCATCGCGTTGGCACCCGTGTCATTCCTTTCAAAAGTTGCATCCGTTGGTAGTTGCCTGATCTCCCAGTTCTCTTCGTTGTCCGTTTTGAGCCCAGACACACTCGCACGCGCTCGCGAAATCTCTGTAATATTATTTTATAAGTGGCCTATAATGTTCTTGGAATGGGTTGAAAGTTGGCGTGCGGTCTTGTTTTATTGTAGGTAGACCGCCTGCCAAGTTTTGTCACATTCAGAGCTCGTTTGATAGCCCAACCGTTAAACATAGAGCGACACTATAGTTGGACAATCGTCGGACGTTTTTGGTATTCGGAAACTGTCTCCGGGACTCTCTCTCTTCTCTCCTGTAGCCCACGGCCTTATACACAGCCACAACCACCCCACCTAGGCCTGCCTAGCCCCCCTCTCGATCGGATCTATCAGATCGCAATCGGAGGGGCCTGAAACCCCCAAAACCCTCAAACCCTAGCCCCTTCCTATTTATAGACGCCTCCCATGCCATTTTGGGCAACCTAGATCTCCTCCTACATGCGCCGCCACCTCCCACCTTAATTTCCGTGCGCAGCCGCTCCTCCCCGCCACATGGTGACCAGCCATAGCCCATCCACCACCAAGCCGCCGCGCTCCAGGCAACAGGAGGCCGCCACGTCGCCCTAGCGCCTCCCTCTGCCGCCGGCCCGCTCGAGCCCGTGCAAGGACCGCCTAGGCCCGAACAACCCGGATTCCGCCGCCCGAGCCTCCCTGGCGGCCGAGCGGTCGGCTCCTCACAACTCCCGCCTGAGCTCGCCCCGAGCATCGAACCCCGCCGTCGGGACCACCGGAGGTCTGCCGCGCCCTGTGTGTCTCTTCTTCCTCCCGCCCCTTCTTCTCTATCTGTACCTGCTCCTCACCATGGCACTTGTGCCCCTACAGATCACCGATGTGCCTGTGATCCCTTCGCCACCTCACCGTTGCCGCGCCGCCGACCCCTCCGCCGGTCGGATCCGGTCGTTGCCCGCCTCCACATGTCTTCCCTGCCGTGGATCCACCGCCGTCGCCATCGGCGTGGATATCGTCGCCGCCCTGCCTCATCCCGTCGGTATCAAGGGGGACGACGCCACGACGACCAACCCTCCTCCTTCGCACGCGCATGGGCCCGTGTCACTAGGCCCAACGTCACCCCGCCTCTTGCTGCTCAAGGCCCATCTCGCCCGGGCCCAGTAGCCGTGAGCACGCCCCCTCTAAATCCCACTCTGTGCGACTTATAGCTATGCAGTGCTCAGTCTAGACCCTGTGATTTTCGCTAAGTCTTTGTGTGCAAAATTATCATCTTGCATTTTGTGGAGCTTGTAACTTTGTGCATGTTTATCCGATGATGATGATTTATATATGAAAGTTCATCTACTCAGTGTGCTCTTGATGGTGGTCCCATTTGCATGCTTATTAGGATGCATCTTGATGTCTTAATCTCTGTTTTAAAAGTGCTAAGTGTTGTTACTGCCGAAAACTGTTAAGATTTGACACTTTGTCATTTTCGTGTGAATTAATGCATGTGTCATATGAGCATCTTATCAACATGACTTTGGTTAATTTTCATGTCTTATTCATTCTATTATTTATTTCTTGCCATGACTTGCCATGATGTGATTGCCACGAGCTTGCAAACATGCTATGATAATGTTGCTGTTTACACTTGTTAAAAACTGCCAAGTCTAAAATAGCCTGTTATAAAACCTGTCAACTTGCCATGATGTTTGCCACTAATCTGTTTCTCAAATGATCATGCTCAGTAAGGGTGTTTAGCACATGCTTTCCATGCTCTTTGTTGCCATGGATAGTTCATGTAGCATATACTTTTGTTGTCTCAAAGTATGCATCATGAATCTGTTTTCTGCCAAACTCTGTTTTTCTCTAAGTCTGAGAATCTGTTATAACTTCCAAAATTGTCTTGATGAATGCCATTGATATAGAGGTTATATGGAGATGTTTAGTAAGCATGTTTTGCCATGTATAACCGGTAATGTCATTCCATACTTTTGTTTGCCATGATCTTGCACTGTAGCATCTTTGTTTCATGCCTCCAACATGCCATCATGTTAACTCTGCTCACATGTATGCCCAGTTTTCCACAAAGTCCTAATCTGTGTTATAAAGTTGCTTTTTTCATTGATCATATTTACTTAATTTTGATTCCTATGAACCTGAATGTTATAGATACTTGAAGTATGCTAACTCTATTTTAAGTGCATATCTTGTTTGTGCCAATCTTCTTCTTGTAGCATGTATTTGTCTTGCTTGCAATATGCCTAGTTGATGTTTTGGGCAGGTTGCTATTTTAGCTTGTTTCGTGTGTATGTGTTGAACTATGTCTCCATTTGGAGCCTGATCTATATGAAACTTGCTTGATTTTGCATGTAGTTTCACCATGTCATGTTGCATCCTTGATTTGAGTGTAGTGCTTGACATTTGAATGCATTTTGCATCAATGCCATGTTTAACTTATTTTGCTCATATCTTCTAGTTCGTAGCTCCAAATTAAATGAACATTATATGTAACTTGACTATAAAGATGTGTAGATCATCATGGTGCATCTTAACTTCTTTTTTAATAATTCTAACATAATGTTTATTCAGATCCGGACCAATTTCTAAATTTGCATATGAGGACTTACCGAAAATGTTATATGTTCTTTCCGTCCACATTTAAACTTGCTTTGATGTGGGGTTCTTGTATGCATCATCTCTTTCCATGAGTAGAATCATGTAGCCTTGTCATGCATCATGCTTGGTTGTGCATAATGTCATGTTTATGTGTTGTGTGTTTACTATGTTGTTTGCTTCTTTTCGGTTGTGGTTCTTCTTGATAGCCCCGGTTTCGTTGCGACTGTGAGGACTCATTCGACTATGCTTGGTTCGTCTACGCTCGTTCGCCTTCTTCATGGACTCGGTCTTCTTCCTAGCGGGATCTCAGGCAAGATGACCATCACCTTGGATCTCACTACTATCTTTGATATGCTAGTTGTCTCGATGCTATCGCTATGCCGCGCTACCCACCACTTGTTTACCAAGCCTCCCAATATGCCATGAAACATCCTCTAACCTTTTCCACCATCCCAGCAAACCATTGTTTGGCTATGTTACCACTTTGCTTAGCCCCTCTTATAGCGTTGCTAGTTGCAGGTGCAGTTGGAGGTTGTTCCATGTTGGGACATGGATATCATGGAATATCACAATATCTCTTATATTTAATTAATTCACATACATACTTGGTAAAGGGTGGAAGGCTCGGCCTTTTGCTTGGTGTTTCGTTCCACTCTTGCCGCCTTAGTTTCTGTCATACCAGAGTTATGTTCCTTGATTTTGCATTCCTTACATGGTCGGGGTTTATGCCCCCCCCTTGATAGTCTGCTTTGAATAATCCTCTTCCCGCAAGGCCCAACTTTGGTTTTACCATTTGCCTAATAACAACTAAAACTTGCATAGGGGCTTTCCGAACCCCGAGGAATTTATCAACAATCCGGGCCAGTGCTCCTCTTGAGTGTTGGTCCAAAACAGACTCATGTGTGGCTTCCCCCAGGGAAACCTGGGCCTTAGTTGCTGTACGCTGCGCTCATCCGACCGTGGCCTAAGACGAGATATGCGCGGCTAGTATCAGGGTGTCAGCACGTCAGGAGGTATTGCTAGATTTTTTTTTAGCATTGTCAAAACGTATTGTGAACCGGGATTCCGAGCTTAATCGGCTTGTTCCGGAATGGAGTATTTTCCTCCATAGATCGTGAGAGTTTCTGATGGACTAAGTTGGGACACCCCTGCAGGGTTAAATCTTTCGAAAGCTGTGCCCACGATTATGTGGCAGATTGGAAATTTATAATATCCGGTTGTAGAGAACTTGACACTAAACCCAAAATAAAATACACCAACCGTGTGCGTAACCGTGACCGTCTCTTTTCAAGTCAGTTTGGGAAGAGAACACGGTGGGGTTATGTTTGACTCGTAAGTAGTTTAGGATCACTTATAGATCATTACTAGTTTGCGACCGCTATGCGTAGTTTCTCTTCTTACTCTTGAAATCGTAAGTTAGCCACCATATAAATGCTTAGTCGCTTGTTGCAACCTCACCACTTATCCATTCCATACCCATTAAGCTTTGCTTGTCTTGTTACCCATGGTAATGGGATTGCTGAGTCCTCGTGGCTCACAGGTTACTACAACAACAGTTGTAGGTACATGTAATGTGATGTCATGACATGAGAGCGATGTTTGCTTTCTTTGGAGTTCTCCTTCTGCTTCTTCTTCGATCAGGGGATAGGTTCTTGGTCGGTAGCCTGGGCTAGCAGGGTGGATGTCATTTGTGCTTTTCGTTTGTTTTCATCTGTAGTAGGATGCCTCTCTTCTGTATGATGTTTGTTGTGTTCGGCATTTGTATGCCTTTGTATGTATCCCCATCTATTATGTAATGGTACGATGTAATGATATCCACCTTGCAAAGTATCTTCAATATGCGCTTCTATCCTTGGTGGGACCTCCGAGTTCCTCGAGGATAGGATCACATATTGGGCGTGACAAATTCTTTCCCGCATAAATGACATACACCCCATAAAAAAATCATAGACAATCCCTGATGGTGGGTGTAGCGACCACAATTCCGTTGTAACCCCCTCTGTCCAGTTAATCAACTCAAACTTGTTTTTGAAAGTTTAAAATTTGAATTCAACCAGTTTTGAATTTGAACTTCGTTTGATCATATCTTGAGTTTCGTAACTCCGTTTCCACCGATTCTTTTTTGCAAATCAAAGCTCTTGACCTAAACTTTCGGATAAGGCCAAATTCAATAAATTTTGGTGCTGTTGGAAATTGTTTTACATTACAAGAGCTGTTTGCTCGTTTTCGAACTATTTCGAGTTTCGTTTTCCAATTCTGTTGCATGATTTCTTATGTATGCTATTGTTTGATTGCGATAGAATTTCCGGAGTGCGAAGCTTGCTACTACGAGTCTCTAGGTTTCAACGATCGTCAGCAACGCAAGTTCATACTTTCATCATACTCTTCAATACCCAGGTTTAGTTGTATCCTCAAACACTTGCATGAGTAGGACTGGTTATATGTGATGATGCTTTGTGTTCATGAGGTAGGAACCGAATGACTTGAGATCAAACCCGGTAATATATGTTTTGTTATACATTGCTTAGCCATGCTTGTAGACGTGGATTGGTATGAGAGTTTTCATGGAAGTTGTGAGTGTAATAACAACTAAGGGATTCTTTAAGGTGGAAATTTAATACACATCTGGGTGGATTGGTTGTGGCATCCTGGGGATGTACCAGTGGTTTGCCAGGGCATCTGGTGATATACCAGTGTTGTCCAAGGAGATCCCAGGGTTACCGTATGATCATCCTATGGAATGCCACCCAGGCTCAAAGGGATCATATATCATTCATGCCTCGAAACTTCCGTGTGCAGCCACAAGCCATTATGGGCTCTGGCGTAGTTGAGTATGTTGTGTGAGTTATTTCAGTGGTAGACTAGCAGATGTAGCGAATGTAGGTGTACCGGTCTACCCAGAGTAAAGATTTAATGCTTCTGAAAGACTGTGTCTCGGTCATCCGTTTCTCAAACACCATATAGTGCGAGAAAACAAATGGAGGAGATCGAGTCTTGTGGGGAAAAGTGCACAAACCTCTGCAGAGTGTACAAACTATTCATGAGTAGCCGTGTCCCCGGTTATGGACATTTTTAGTATCCTGTTATTTGAATTATGGACTGATCTCATCACTTTATTTAACTTGTTGGGTTAATAATGACTTTGGTGGTTTGGGATTGAGATGGGGGTACCATTCTCAATGTTTATGCTTAATTTAAACCGAGTAGTAATTAAAATTCATTCCTTTGATGTAGGGAAAAATTAGCTTTATGCAAAACTTAACCTTACAGCCTCCACCAGCCAAATATGCATATAGTTGTAGACATTGCTCATCATTATTACTACAATATGTTGCCGCCAGCATATTCAATGTGCTGACCTACACGGCTGCAACGTATCATGTTGCAGAGTTTTCAGACGAAGATTAAGGTGCGATAGGTCGTTGTGATGCACTCAATGTTTGCCGTGGAGTTGGATGGACTCAACTACTCTTCCGCAGTTTATAATTTTAGATGGCCTTCAGCCATACTCCTATAAAGGATATTGCCTCTTCGAGGACTTTTCGATGTAATAAGTGTGATTGAAACTCTGTTATAAATCCTCGAGTACTGTGTGTGTGTCAGCATACCGATCCAGGGATGACACTGATCACAGAGACTTCGATTCATTGGAATCGTGGTCGCTACAAGATGGTATCAGAGCACACATTGACTATAGGACGCGACCATGAGGATAAGCCACATGATGATTCTTCTCTACTCATTCTAATCCTTCTCTACTTCTTTTCTATAGATGTGAAGCCCCGGGAACAAGTTCACCCAGCCAGATGATGACACCCCTTTCGGAAAGCACTTGAAGGAAGTCACTCGGTACCTACACATAGGAATACCAAGCATCACTGGGACATTCACTGCTACACTACCAGAAGAGGAACGTTGGGAGATATCCGTGAGTGTTCTTGGGAGGACTATTGCACCAGTCACGGAACCTCTTGAGCTTGTATTCTTTGCACCCACATGGGACTTGGGAAAGAGCATGACATACACATTACCTTCGGGCGCATCTGCGAAGTCTACAACAAGGAGCTTGAAGACACCATCTACCAGATTTGTGGATGCCGAGATGCAAGATGGGAGATGATTTGCACCGGGAACGACAAGTCCATAGCAGCATTCATACAAGAGATGGATCAACACATTCGCCGCTATGAGAACCAGATGTGCACACTCATGCAAAAGACCATGATGGCGATGACCAGGAACAACGAGCTAGAAGAGGAACTCAAGACCACACGTGATGTATATGAAGAGGAAATCGCCGTATTATTGGAGCAGAATGAAGCACCGAAGAAGAAGGCTGGAACTAGCACGGTGAAGCCAGAACCGGAGATGGGCATTCACCCGGAGAACTACATTCTCATTGATGACACAGACAGTGACGAAAGTGACTATGAAGACTGTGACACCCCAAGACCGACGCTTCAGAAGACTTCCAGCTATTCTGAGTTTCGCCGTGTGTTTCATTTTGTTTGCTCTATTAATTTTTGTATTGCATCATTCCATCATGGCATCATGTGCATTGCATTCACATGTTTCAATAAAACTCGTAGTCATTCGTAGTGCCGCTTCCTGTGTGTCTCTGTTGACCTTTCTCAGACCCCTTGCAACCTGGTTGTTCGTTTTTCTCTCTTGCGTAAACCGGAGTCTCCCCTCATAGTGCACAGAGCCCCTCGCGTGCGCGTCCAAAACTTCACGAACCCGATCTGGGCAGCCATGACCGATGGGTCCAGATCATCTCCAAACACCTCCGTTCTCTTATTTGGACTACCTACCTATTTTATTCTCGACCGTTCGATTTTGATCGGAGGGTCCGTTTTGCCCCTAAGCTAGCCCACCTAGCTATTTAAATAGTCTAACCCAAATTTTTAGGAAATCTGTCCCATCCATTCCTCCTCCGCGCCGCCACTCCACCTTGCACCTCGAGATCCCCCCGATCCAATCTCCCCGACCACCTTCCTTGTTTTCCGTCACGTCCAATCCGTAGCCTCCCCTGCCAATGGCCACCCGCAGCCTCCAGATCCACCAGCTCGAGCTCGTCCTTCCCCGTCTCCCGGACACGTCTCCCGCCCGCAGCCATCTTCGTTCGCGCCCTCAAGAGCCCGTAGCCGCAGCCGCCCGAGGCCCTGCCTCCTCTGCACGAGCGCCTGAGCGCACCCGTCCTCGCACGCCACCAACTTCGTCCCGAGCACCCGCAGAAGTTCCTCCGCCATGGACACCAGGTCTCCAAGGCTGTGCCTCTCCTCCTTCCCTTCGTCCTCCATCGCCTGGAGCCGTCGGAATCGCATCAAGTCCAACCATCGCCCCGCCAAGTCCCTCTGCTGCTCCTCCGAGTCGCGCCGCGCCTCGCCTTCGACCCCGAGCCTCGAGCACCACCCTTCCTAGGCCGCTCCGGTGATCCCCGCCTGTCCGGCCGCCTGCAGCCAGATGCCCGCCGGCCGCCCTCTTCCTCCCTTCCTTCCTCCTTTTCTCCATTTCTTCTCTCTCTGGCTCGTCTCATGTCGCCGCCGTTTTACATAGTTTGTGCGCCGTCGGAGATCCCCACTGCCGCGAATCGCCTCCCTGATCGGCACCCGGATCCTTGCCGCCCCTTCATCGACCTCGCCGGATTGGGCAGCGTGCCACCGCTGCCTCTGCTTCTTGGAACCACGTCGTGAGCCTCTGCTTTCCGCACGCGTTCATCCTTGCCCGCGTTGACCCCCCCTGGGCTATCAGATCTTGTGGGCCGCCTCCTCCATCGACCTGGGCCAAGGCCCACAAGGTGAGCCGCCCCTCGCCTAGTCGGATCTGGCCCAGTTTGCCAGATTCAGCCTGTTTATGTTTTTTCCTTCGTTGCAATTTTTTCTAATTTCTAGAGAACGTCAGTTTTTTTAGAAAACCCCTTAGTCTTCATGCATTGAATAACTCCACAACCGTGCATCATATGTAAAAACTTTAGATATGAAAATTGCTTAGAATTTTGTGTAGATTAATAATATGCCACTTTTGTCCCTATTAAAAATGTTTAACTTGCTGTTTGTTTAAATTTGTGTAAATAACTTGCTAAAATGGTTTATTTCATAACTAAATAACCGTAGCTCCAAATTTAATAAACTTCATATGTAAATGGGGTGGGAAAATGTGTAGAATAACATGGTGTACTTTATTTCCCTGTTTAACAACTCTAAAATATGGTTTAGGCAAAACAACACCAATTTTGAAATATGCATATGGGGATTTTTCGGAATTGTTGTTTGTTGTTTCCGGCCCCATGAAATTGCGTTAATGGTGTAGTTTATTTTGTGTTGCACCTCTTGCCATGTTAACCAACATCTAAACTTGTTGGGTGCTTAAACGGTATCAAACTAAATAAGCAAATGTGGTGTTTCGTCAATATGCAACTCGTTGCATATTGAGCTCCACTTAATTTGTAGTGTTGTTTGTGCACTTTGCCATGCCATGCATATTTAAAGCGGACATGCATCATACTTGTTTGTGCATCATGCCTTGGTTATGATATGTGTGTTTACCATGTTGTTTGCTTCTTTCTGGTTTGCTTCTCTCGTTAGTTTCGGTTCCATTCCGGAGTTGTGAGGATCCGTTCGACTACGAGCGTTTGTCTTCTTCATGGACTCGTTCTTCTTCCTTGCGGGATCCCAGGCAAGATGACCATTCCTTGATATCACCTCTATTGTTGCTATGCTAGATGCCTCACTCTACTGCTTTGTCGCGATACCTATCCTTTTGCATGTCAGGCCCTACCTTGCCATGAGACCTCTAACTACCTACCTAGAAAACCGTTGTTTGGCTAAGTTATGCTTTTGCTCAAGCCTCCCTCTTATAGCATTGCTAGTTGCAGGTGAAGATGAAGTTTGCTCCATGTGGATTGGGTTTTTGGGAACAACACGATATCTATTATTTACATTAATGCACCTATATACTTGGCAATGGGTGGAAGGCTTGGCCTTTTGCTCGGTGTTTTGTTCCACTCATGCCGCCTTAAGAACCAATAAACCAATGTTATGTTCCTTGATTTTGCATTCCTAACGCGGTTGGGTATATGGGGACCCCTTGATAGTTCGCTCTAAATAAAACTCCTCCAGCATGGCCCAACATTGGTTTTACCATTTGCTTAATAACAAAAACTTGCATAGGGACCGACTAGCACCCGAGGACTTAATTTACAACCCAGGCCAGTGCTCCTCATGAGTGTTGGTCCAAAATGGCAGTAGTCGGGGCCACCAATGGGTGTGCTAGCCAGAAACTTAGCCAATCCGATCGTGGCCTGAGATGAGATACACGCGACTCCTATCGGGGTGTCGGCACGTCGGGAGGTCTTACTGGACTTATTTTACCATTGTCGAAATATGTACACCGGGATTCCGAGTCTGATCGGGTAGTCCCTAAGATAAGGGGTTCTTACCTCTTTTGATCGCAAGAGCTTGTGATGGGCTAAGTTGGGACACCCCTACAGGGTTATGATCTTTCGAAAGCCATGCCCACAGTTATGTGACAGATTGGAATTTGTCAATATCCGGTTGTAGATAACTTGACATAAAACCTCAAACATAATACACTACCGTGTGAGTAGTCGTGATGGTCTCTTTTCGAGGGAGTTCGAGAAGAGAACACGACCGGATTATGGAAGACTCGTAGGTAGACAAGATCATCTAGTGATCATGAATAGTTCATGACCGATGGCTTTCTCTTCTCTTCTCGCTCATATGATTCATAAGCTAGCCACCCATCTACGCTTAGCGCTTGCAGACGCCCACTTATACACTTTCTCCTTACCCAAAGGCTTTGATAGTTTTGATACCCAGGAATGGGATTGCTGAGACCTCGTGACTCACAGTTTACTACAAACACAGGTGCAGGTACAACCGAGTACGATTCAGTTGATGGCCAGGAACTCAAGTGGGAGTTTGATGAGGAACGTGGGCGTATGTACATGACGTTTCCTGACGATCAATAGTGGTACCTACTAGGGCCGATCGACCATAGTGGGTGGATATCTTCTTTTCATTTGGATTTGTCCGTAGACGGACTATGATTGTACTTGGATGAATGTATGACTTATTTATGCATTGTGTGAAGTGGCGATTGTAATCCAACTATGCATTTCCCCCCTTTATTCTTGTACATGGGAATGTGTGAAGATGACCATCTTGCGATCATACCAAAATGCGATTATGCCTCTAAGTCGTGCCTCAACACGTAGGAGATATAGTCGCATCTTGGGCGTTACAAAGACGAAGCTGGAGCAGATATCATGGAGTCCTCCGATGAAAGTTATTAGATGACCACCCTATAATCATTAGTATTCTTCCAAGTAGTTAAAATCGTTCGCTAGCTTTGTAATATGATCTTTTGTGTGCTATTGATTGAAATTGAGTGATATGATATGAAATTGTTTGTCTCATGTGCATATGGGTAGTGAATTTCTAACTAGGCCTCATTTCCAATCTTTCCTCATCCCTCTAACCCATCAGATGCCTCCAAGACGTGAGCCCGGATTCTAGTTTCCCCCTGAGCTCACCCAGTTGATCCAGCAGCAGAACACTTTGATGCAACTAGTTGTCCAGAACCAGAACAACAACAACGACACCAACAACAACAACCCACCTCCGCCTCCCCATGACAACCTGACCCGGTTCTTAAGGTTGCAACCACCAGTGTTCTCTAGTAGCACTGAGCCGATTGTTGCAGATGATTGGCTCCGCAATATGGGGAGAGAGCTAGCAACTACGGGATGCACATATGTTGAGAAAGTGCGCTTTGCCGCACATCAGCTTGAGGGACCAGCAGCCGCATGGTGGGAGAACTACACCGCCACTTATCCACTTGCTACAGTTACATGGGATCAGTTTCAGCAAGCTTTCCCCACCGCACATGTCTCAGCTAGAGCCATGAGCCTGAAGAAGCGTGAGTTTCGCAACTTGCGCCAAGGAAACCGTACTGTGGGGCAGTACGTGGATGACTTTAGGCAGTTAGCTCGCTATGCGCCAGATGATGTGGCCACTGACGCTGCGAAGCAGGAGAAATTTCTAGAAGGACTCAATGATGAAATGAGTATGCAGCTGATGCTAGCAACCTACAACAACTATCAAGAGCTAGTAGACAAGGCCATCATGATCGAAGGAAAGCAGCAACAGATTGAGAGCCACAAGAGAAAGTATGGAGCTGGGAAGTATAACTCTAGAGCTCAGCAGAAGCCCCGCTACACTCCATACTTAGGAGGGCATAACCATCCCACTCATAACCATGGAGGCCATTCTAACAATGGAGTGAATGCACACAACCATAGTGGTCCTAGGAATGTCAATGGGAATGGAGGAAGCAACAATCAGAATCGTTCCACTCCCTCAACGCCTGCCAAGAAGGATCTGAGTCATGTTACTTGTTTCAAGTGTGGGAAGATCGGACATTATGCGAACGACTGTTCCGAGCCAAAGAATGGGAATGGCAATGGAAGCTCAGGAAAGAAGCACAACCCATTCACTAGAGGACAAGTGAATCACGTCAATGTGGAGGAGATTGACGATCATCCCGACGCAGTTGTCGGTAAGTTTTTGATTAATGCATTTACTGCCCTTGTTCTTTTTGACATTGGTGCATCGGATTCATACATATCAAGGGGTTTTTTGGAAAAGTATAAATTGCCAACCGTAGCTCTTAAGACACCTATGTTAGTGAGTTCCCCTGGAGTAGAGTATATGGCTAGCCGAGGATGCTAGCAAGTTCCATTGACCTTTGGGAGACATGTATTTCCCTCAGACCTCATTGTCCTGGAATCCCAAGGTTTGGACATGATCATAGGTATGGATTGGCTATCCAAGTATGGAGGAAATATTGACTGCGCCAGTAGATCAATTCTTCTCACCACCCCAGAAGGAAAAAGGATTAAGTATGTGTCGAGGCACACACCGAGGAGAAAACAAGTGAGTGCACTCTCGGGAGTTGTTCAGGAACAAGTGCCAGTTGTGAAGGATTATCCCGATGTGTTCCTGGAAGAATTACCAGGCATGCCACCAGATAGAGACATCGATTTCTTAATTGAGCTATTACCAGGCACCAGACAAATATCTAAGAGACCCTACCGGATGCCCGCTAATGATCTGGAGGAGATCAAGAAGCAAATCAAGGAGTTAATGGAGAAAGGTTACATACGACCAAGTTCATCGCCATGGGGAGCCCTAGTGCTCTTAGTCGAGAAGAAGGATGGATCCTTAAGAATGGTGGTTGATTATCGTGCACTGAACGCGGTGACAATCAAGAATAAGTACCCACTACCGATGATCAATGATCTGTTTGACCAGTTGCAAGGAGCCAAGGTATTCTCTCAGATCGGTTTGCGATCCGGATATCATCAGCTGAAGATTCGAGAACAAGATATACCTAAGACAAATTTTACCATGAGGTACGGGCTTTATGAGTATACAGTTATGTCATTTGGTTTGACTAACGCCCCTGCCTATTTCATGAGTATGATGAACAAGGTATTCATGGAATTCTTGGATAAGTTTGTGGAAGTATTCATTGATGACATATTGATATACTCTCAGAATGAAGAGGAGCACAAGGAGCATTTGCGTTTAGTTCTCGAGAAGCTCCGAGAGCATCAGTTATACGCCAAGTTCAGCAAATGTGAGTTTTGGTTGAAGGATGTTGGATTCCTTGGACATGTTATATCAGGAGATGGTATAGCCGTAGATCCCGCCAAGGTTGAGGCAGTCACCGATTGGAAGGCACCCACCTCAGTTGGTGAGATTCGTAGTTTTCTTGGACTCGCAGGATATTATAGGAGGTTAATCGAGAATTTCTCAAAGATTGCGAAGCCCATGATAGAGTTGTTAAAGAAGGAGACTAAGTATAAGTGAACCAAAGAGTGTGGGGCCATTTTTCAGGAGTTGAAGAAACATTTGGTTACAGCCCCAGTGCTGATTCTTCCAGATATACACAAGTATTTTGAAGTGTACTGTGACGCTTCTCGTCAAGGACTTGGAGGCGTTCTCATGCAAGATGGAAGAGTTGTGTCATATGCCTCCCGTCAGCTTCGACCACATGAGTTGAATTATGCCACACATGATTTAGAGTTAGCAGCCGTAGTGCATACATTAAAGACCTAGAGACATTTTCTTATTGGAAACCGTTGTGATGTATACATGGATCATAAGAGTTTGAAGTATATCTTCACGCAGAAGGAGTTGAATCTCATGAAAAGGAGATGGTTGGAGCTCATAAAGGATTACAATATGAGATTGCATTATCATCCAGGAAAAGCCAATGTCGTGGAAGATGCCCTAAGTCGCAAGAGTTATGTTAACACTATCATAACCGGAGGTTTACCCCAGGAGTTAGCCGATGATCTTAGGGATATGCAGTTGGAGATAGTCCCTAGAGGCTATGTTGCCACATTGGAAATTGAGTCTACTTTGTTGGGAAAGATTCGAGAAGCCTAGAAGACGGACAAAGAAATTATAGAAATAAAGGAAAGAATGGCCAAAGGAAAGGCAGACAGATTTCATGAGGATGAATACGAGACGCTTTGGTTTGAAAAGCGTATTTATGTGCCCAATGACCCCGAGAACAGGAAGTTGATTCTCCAGGAGGCTCATGATTCGCCGTATTCAATTCATCCAGGCAACACTAAAATGTACCTGGATTTGAAGCAGAATTCTGGTGGACCAAAATGAAGAAGGACATTGCCAAGTATGTAGCAGTGTGTGACATTTGTCAGAGAGTTAAGGCAGAACATAAAAAACCAGCAGGGTTATTGCATCCATTCACTACAAAAAAAATACACTTCCGTGATGATACGTGTTTGTCACATTAAGTCACGTTTTCTGTCATGCATGTACATCCAGGACAAATTTATGACTGAATCAAGATAGTCATACCCGTGCAGTCGTAGAAGTGTTCCATGACATTACCAAAATTATCATCATGAAAGTGTCCACTTCCACGATGATAAATTGCGCGTCACATAAGTGCTTTTGTCGAGGGTGACCGACACGTGGCATCCACCGCAACGGAACACCGTTAAGCTATCGGGTCTGGTTTTGGATCCGATAACCCGTTAACAGCCTCGACCAATGGGGATTTTCCACGTGTAAAATCATCATTGGCTGGAGGAAACACGTGTCGGCTCACCGTTGGGACAGATGCCATCCACTCATTGGACACAAAGCGCCTATGATACGTCGACACGTGGCACGACCCAACAGGGGCCCATTCCTGTGAAAAGGCCGGCCCGTTTGACTTGGTAAAAAGGTGGCGGGCCAGCCCACGACAAGCCTGTTAACGACCTGTTCGCATATAGCCCATTTACAACCCGCTAACCCAGGGCCCGTTTACGGCCTATATGAATTAGGCCTAGTAGCGTCATTTGGGCTGTCCAATATAATTCCAGCCCATTTTAACTTCCGGCCCATGTATTGCCCATGACGTCTTTTGGCCTATGATACGTCGACACATGGCATGGCCCAACAGGGGCCCATATAGGTAAAAATGGCTGGCCCAATCAAAGGCCCGTAGTACATACTCAGGTACTAGTGGGCCAGCCCAATAACGGCCTGCTTAATAAAGGCCCATTTACGGCCCGAAGCCAGATCTGGCCCGTTAATTGTTCGCCGAATATTTGGGCCCAATTATAGCCCAGTGACTTTTGGCCTGTTAGAGGCCCGATGTAGACATGGTCCCATTTCATCCCGGTGTGACTTTCGGCCTGGGAATGGCCCGGGCTGCCCATGGGCCATATATGGTCCGACAGGACATCGGGCCCACTAACGGCCAGTGATAAAGGTGGCACGGCCTCTTAAAGGCCCATGATATCAGTGGGCCAACTAACGCTCGAGATATGTTTCGGCCTGGTAACTGCCCGTGATATAACTGGGCCCAAAAAGGCCCCGTCTACATTTCAGCCTGCTGAAGGCCCGTCGACGACTAGTGAAAATTGAGGCCCAATATGCATTTAGGCCTGCTAAAGGCCCATGGTTTCATGTGGGCCATAATAGGCCAGTACAATATTCAGCCTGTTAATGGCCCAACGCTACCTGGGCCAAACTAAGCACTGGGTCCACAAAAGGCCCAACTAAAATATAGGCCAGTGTAAGTTGTGGGCCTCGCGCAAAGTGTGAAGGCCCCAATGATTCGGGCCCAAGAAAGATGCAGGCCGACCCAATTGTGGCCCGCTAAACACCAGGCTCGTTAGAGGCGAATGTTTTGGCCCGGTCGACTACATTTGATTTTTTTCAGATAGCGAATGATGGCAGTAACTAGTAAGAATATAGAACAAACCTACTCTATACAATAAAGAAATTACGACATAGTAACTAAGAATAAACCTACACTATACAATGAAGGATTTATGGTATATTACATCCAGTAGGCATCGAAGTTCGCCACCAGTGATCATAACGCGCAACGAAGAAGTAGATTACAAAAACTGGGCATCATTGCAGCGTAACAAAATAATACTGAACCGAGACCACTTCCAAGACAGTTCAAGAAAGATTAGCCTTGCGCGGGAACTGCTGCGCAAGCTGCTGAGCAAGGCTGTGAGACCGGCCTAGCATGTCGGTCATAGCTTCTAGGTGTAGCTATTTAGCAATGAGGTTCTCATTGGTGTTCTCCGCAATCTTTCTTAGAGATAGGACTTCAAGTCGAAGTTGAGTTACAGAATGCCTTTCTGCTAGAACTTGAGACTGAAGAAGTCGAACTGATTCAGACAACGAATTTTGTGAGCTTGTCTGATTGCTAGTCTCAAGTAACTTGAACACTCCATCCAGGCAAGACTTTGGGGTTGTCTCGCTATCTTCAAGATGTTTTGCCTTCTTTGTTGCAATATATGTTGGGTTTGTCTCATAGCCTTCAGCAGACTTGTGCATGCCATCAGGCATATCACCCTGAAACAAAGCAGAGAGATGACAGGTTTTGCACGTGTATAAACAAAGATGGTAACTGCGCTGTCAATTCCATCCAATTTCAAATTAGAAAATAAAGAGTAAGTTCAAAATATCAATAACATAATTTGGCATTGTTCATAATGCGGGGAGCTTCACCACACTACTGGATTACCATGTCAACATAACAAGCATAGATGAAGGGCAAAGAAAATTATTGTATCTATTTTGGTTAATGTGCATGACATGTTGTTCATATCATCAGCCACACCAGTAAGATAAAACAGGAGATGACAAGGTGCAAACATGGGCTGCTTCACCACACACTGGATTATAGATCCACAAAACAAGCATACATATAGGGAGTATTGAGTAATGTGCATGGGGTGAATAAGGAATTTGGTTTTACAAGTAAAACCTAGAACTTACGGTTCTTGCGAACATGCATTTTGGTAGAAACAACAAACTAAACAGGAGTAAAATGATAGGGAGTATGAGCAAATTAAACGACAGTTGAGGATAAAGGCTTTAGAAGGACTGACTTACATTAACAGTTAACACCGGCTTTATAATGTCCTTCTCCATGTCCAGGGAAGGATAACTCAAGAATTTCAGCACATAATCTTCTTCATAAGCATTACTTGTACTCTACATTTTGTAGAGAGTAATTATAGATATGATAATACTAGAAGGGATAGAGGATAATGAAGATAAGATGAAGATTGATGCTACATAATCAACTACCAATCCCTGGAAGTACAAGCATTACAGGACAAAATGTAATGACAAGAGCAATGGGCTACACTTCTGCACTGGCATTGTCTGTGTATTCTACTTTTTGGTAAGATTAAATATAGATCTGATCTTTTTTAGTAAATGGTAAGCGAGGGAGATAAGATGCAAAATGCTACACAATGAACCAATCCCTCTTCCCATAATACAAGAGTGTTTTGAACATTGGTGTACTATACAAAACGTTCTTATATTATCGGACGGAGGGAGTAGCTGTTAATGTAAGTACAGTGATAGACGACGTTCAGTCCTTACAAGAGGACTGCAGAGCTAAACCTCTTCAAAAGCATTGGGTTGATTCTAAATTTATGTAAGAGTCCATACAGATCTTATAATGTCCACCAAATGGATGATAACGAGGCTAACACGTGCAGTGATGCTACATAATCAAACATCTATGAAAGTAAGTATGGTCATATAGGGCAAGAGTTACTCACAAGAGCAATGTAGTGTGCAATATAGTTGTGAGATTATGTGGTCCCTTGAGAATGAATGTTCTTCTGCTAACAGTTTTCGTACAAGTGAGACATTAAGGCAAATGCAGAAATGTAGTTCAAATTGTGATGTGATATCATAGATAGTACCTTACGCTGCAACCGAGACCAATGTGTAACAAGATTATTCCAGTCACCGTCGGATACATGTAGCACCGGAGACTTTACAGAAATTTTATTTAGAGGCTTGCCATCGAAGTGCGCTTACCTTAGGTAGGAACGATACTTCATCAACGAGTGCTTGAAAAGAGCAACCAACCCTTGCTCGTCTTCACAATCTAGTTTGGTCCTCGCCTATTTAAAAGAATGAAATCTTGTGTCTTCTATCAGCAGAAACATATGCAACAATGACCATGAATAACATTAGTACATTACTTACGCGTAAGTTGCGGAGGAAGATTAAAAATTATTCTTTGTCTGTGGTATAATCTTTCCAAAAATGCGCACAAAGTTCCTGACAACAATATACACTTTGTCTTCTAAACTGGGAAGAAATGGAATAGGGGTCTTATTTGCTACAATTGGGGCTCTCTCTGTTCGAAAAGGGATTTGCCAACTGGATTTGGTGTACTCTTTGCTGGAATGGGGGTTTTGCGTCGTAGAGCTGGTGCTATATTAACTGGCATAATCATAATGTTTGCTGTAGTTGGGGTCTGCTGAGTTGGGGCATCAGAAATGACCAGTGTAGTAGGGCTAGAGTCTGCTAGAGTTGGGGTGTTTTGTGGGCCAGGTGATATTGCAACTACACCTAATGGGCTATTTGATTTATCAGGTGCCACTACCTTTTCCAAATACTTTGCTTGTGCTCCTCCACGATCAACAATCACCCTCTTCCTTTGGAACGTCTGATACACAAGAACAACATTTGAATGGATAAATATGGTATGATGACAGATGGAATATGTACTAAAAATGGATAGGCAAGGCGTATTCACATACACGATGTGTAAACTAAGCTAATGGCAGTTCAACAAAGTAGAAGCAATGCAAAGCATCAGTTGCAAGATATGTGCGACAAATATAACCTTGGAAAGTTAGAGCAAGCACCTTGATGGGTGAATAAGATAGGGCATCTTCCTCTGACTCCTCCACTAGGGAGCTACATTGACTTAGGTCTCCCTCTAGCTCAGAATCACTGTTAGGATCATATTCTGAGCATGAATCTGTAGGTGGAGAGCGTTTGCATTGCATTGCATCCAGACTTGATTTCAGTCACTTAATGCCAAGTTTGACAGCCATGCCATTGTTCTGCTTTATTCTTTTCATGCGCGCAACCTCATAATCACTATGATGCTGTTCAAAATGTGAGATTCATGAAAACATAAAAAGTAGCCAGATTATCTATGGAATGCATTGCGGATTCAACTCAAAGAGTGTCTCCCTATAAACCCCTGCATATGCAAAGTTCACCCCCCAACCGTGCTGACCAGACCACACACATAAATACAATCCCCTTATGTCTCTATAATAGGCAGACACACATTTCAAAACTGAAGTAGGAACATTAGAATCATATGAAATTCGTATTTGAACAAATAAACTAAGGAATTACGAGTGGCATAATTTTTAGCTTCAAGGGTGGAGTGTTGGCAGTGCGACACAAAGCAAGTAGGCTGATTGTATTCCACGTAAAAGATCAAATCCTATGTAAAAGCAGGAAATGACACTTTCTTTCTATACAATGCAGTCTTCGTTGCCCACACATTATGGAAGAGATCACATAGAGAAATACTATTCACTCATGTCTACGGTTGCAGTATTTAGAAACAGGGTGGTCCACCCTAAAAGAATATTGACAACAAATATGACAAGGCAAGCATAGATGTAGTGAATCAATCATTTACTTGTGAGCTTACTAGGACAAGTATGCAGAATTGTAACTGCAGTAAGAGACCGTCCAAAATCTGAATCAAGAAGTTTGTCTAGCACTTATTGTTTGCAACTAATCGACGTGAATAATTGGATATTATATCGAATGAGTAAGAAAGACAAGTAAAATTCTCAACAAACCTGGCTTGCAGTAGTAATCTGGGTCAATGTCACTACGACCAACAATCCAAAATGACTAGTGTCTGTTCCTAGGGCCGGAATTTTGGAAACCCTGTGAACTTTACAGGTACTAAAGATTACCGAAATACATATGAACCATTAAGTGTAGGTAGCATTGAGCACACAACAAACCCTAATGACAGTCCTGCCTAATGAGTAATGAATCAATTAGAAAATGGGTGATGAGGAGTGGCTGCTGAGTGTTGATGACTTATCTCAGGATAAATCGGGTTGGCTTAGTGGGTGCTGCACGCCTAAGCCATGAACGGACTGGGAAGCTAGGCACGGCGGCGCGCCTGGGAAGCGGTGACGCTGTTGGGCGAGCGGCTCCTGACCTCCTGTTAGTCCAGCGTCTCCTCCTAGAGTCATGCCGTCCGGGGACGACAAGTCGCCTGCGAGGCAGGCGGCTGGGGGCCAGTAGAGATCGGAAGCGTGCAGCTGACCAGAGGGGAATCGGGGCCTGGGACGACCCAAAATCCCAGGGTGGGCCGGCCCACCGTGGGCATCATGTAGAGATACACACCCGAGCGTCGAACATGCATTTTCGAAACTAATTTAGGAACATTTAGCTGACCAATTAAATGAATCTGTTTTAATAATATCAAATTCGTATTTGAACAACTAAGCTTGTTTAGCTTGATGGGTCGAGCAGTGCTATTATGACAGGAAGCACACATTTTGATCGTATAGTGATCATAAAAGGGGGAAACCGGAGAAATGGTATTTAGCAGCCCTTGTTTGCTTCGAACTAAGAACTAAATTCCAAGAGCTGAAAAGAAAGTAGAGTAACCAAGTTAAGATCTATTTTCTGGTTGAGATCAAAAAGTTGAGGAGATATGAAGTACCACCTCTCTTCCGGCGTCGTGTAGGCATCAGGGGTGCGATGACTGTCGGTGGTGTTGAAGCAGATCTGCGACGGTAGATGGGTGCATCGGGGATAAGTCCCGTTGCGGTGGAAGAGAAGGTCGTGTGAGCGGCCCCGACAAAGAGGACGACAACACCGATGAAGCGAGAGGACGCGATGCAAGGCTCTTGGTCCGTCACCGTGGATGAGAAACGCCCATCTCTAGCAGTGGACGATGTGGTCTTGGTAGGCGCTCCGGCATGGTGGAGGACAGTGGTGATGGATGTGGTGGAGGACGGCGGCGATGGATGGGGTGCAGACGGAGGCTGGTGTGGGGATGGTGTTCTAGCGCGGACGGTGTATGAATGGGAAAATGGAGGGAGAGGTACGGGGAACCATGTTTTTGGGACGCGCCTGTCTGAAATATGGGAAAGTTACGAACTTAGCCCCCGTTTAAAATTTGGACATCTCGTCGGTTGGGGATACGACAGTAATCTCGCATCTCGCCAATATTTGCCCAGAGCAAGTCAGGCGAGGAGAGGGTGGTTGGCGCCCATGGTTGGCACCCACGGTGTATGAACGGGGCTGACAGGTAGGGCGGTTGTGTCACGCCCGAGTGAAGTTACAAACCTGCCCCTATTGAGAACATTTGCCTACATCGATTTCGGCCGAGTAGAGTTTGTTTTGCCGCCCACCGTGTATGAATGGGGAAATGGAGGGAGAAACAGAGGTCTTTTAGACGAGCTTGAATCAAATGTGTTTTGCCGCCCTTGTTTGGCGCCCACCGTGTCTGAATGGGCTCAGAGGCGGTCGTGTCACGTCTAATTGAAGTTACTATCCTACCCCTATTTAGAGAAGTGGAAATCGGGCCGATGGATTGTCCGTGTAATGGGTAGACAGTAATTTCCATCTCCCAAACACTTGGCTTAGGGCAATCGACGTGGGAGTGGAAACTTTGCCGCTTCTTTCGAATTTCAGGACAATAAGCATCCACGTTTACCTTGGCAACTAAATTTGAATCCATTTTGTATTCCTATACGAATCTTTATAAATCATTCTATGTGCTTTTATACATCTTCAAAAGGACGACAAAGATGTATTCCACTGTCATATATGAATATGGTTTACAAATGTCGATACTCAAATTCAGAAGCTAGAATCCAGTTTAAGGTGAATTCGAATATTTGGAACACTTCATGTCCAACTCAAATGTCACACGCAGCATAATGTGTACTCCCATTAAGATATTTACACAAGCGATGTATGAAGATTCAAATACCGAGTCAATCAACCAAGAATGTACAGAACTAACAGACATATAAACACTTATAGAGTATATGGATCAATAATATTAACTAACATACATAAGCCAGGCCGCTGTACTTTTCTTTGCTACAACAACATCCTTTTTTTAGCCAAGCTACTACAACTTCTTGGCCCTTTCCAATGCGTGCCACTTATGGTCCATCTATACTACTATTATTGCTAAATGCACATTCAACCCGATTGGCATATTTGTAGGTCTGACACAGCAATCAAAATGAAATGTCCCCGAGTCTTATCAATTAATACAGACTTGTGCTCAAATAAAATTACAAACCAAAAAACAAAAAACAAAAAACAATTATTACATGATCTTTAAAACAAATGGTTTGATTGATTACATGAACAAACAACACAAAGGTTATTAAACGATGGAATGAACATTTCACCTATGATTTACCAAGTGGGAATTTAATTTCCTTTTTTCCTTCAGGACCTTAACAATGTGGTCAGTCTCAGCTTGCTTCGTTTTGAAATCCACCAAATATTTAATGGTTGTCTTGAGTACTGCTACTGATTGTGCTGTTGCTTCCTGAATATGTCAACTTCATATCTAAGTGCAGAAGCAGAATCTCTTTCTACCACTAGTTTAGCCTTTAGAGCATCAGCATTTGGTAATTCATAATGCACGATTGGGCCGGTGCCACTGCTGTGGGATGATACAACGCCCATGGGGACCTCGCTCTTTGATCTTGGGCTAACCTGTTTTGCCATTAAAGTTCCGATTGGATTCAGAAAAGTTGAAGTTAGCAAAACATCTCAACTGGGAGTTATAACAGAAAACCAGTTAAACAAACAAGGAATTAAAGAGTTTCAATTCGATGCTAAAAAGTAGTTATTAACATCATTGTAACCCGTTGTTGTAGCAGCAAAGCAGTTAAACAAACAAATAGCTATTTAAGTTCAGGCAAACAGGTAATTCTTAACAGTAAGTATCAAACACATAGATAGGTGCAGTCTATAATAGGATTAACAGGCTGTGGCATTATGTAATCAGTAGCAAACTAAATTAAGCCAAGCAACGTAATTGAACAATTTTGCAATAAGTGGCTAACTAAAATTCCGAGAAGCAGGTAACTGAACTTACGCTAGTTCTTTGTAGAGGCACTCTGCAAATTCTTTTTCGCTTACAAGGTTGTACGAAGGAGTCCATGGCATCAATTGCTTGGATACGCAGTCCCAATACTTCTATCTTCCCACACTGCATTGGTAAGTCGAATGGTTAATCTGGTAAGATGGTGCATCCTTGATATGTTATATGAGGACATGTAGTCAGACTACTTGTAGCCACACACATCACACTGGCTTTTACTTTATATTTCATGCGATTACTTTTGGCATATCGAGATCTAAGCAATCTACAATAGGATGAAAAGACTGGCATCCTTCACATTATTGGCGAACTCAGTTCATAGAAACAAGCAATTCAACCATTATGCGGGTAAATCAAAAGCTCCACTGGAATATTTTTCACTACCCCTATCATACACTCAAAAAGGGGCGACGCCACCATAGGGGCTGGTATGGGCGACCGCCTCGGGTGGCTCGAAAGTGTGCACCTAGTTTGAGTCGTCCAGGTTGGCCCAGGCTAGTTTTGTTCATCCCAACGCATGAGCAGGCAATGTAAAAAAAATGAAGAAAAACGTTTCAATTTGGATAGGCCAATAACATAAGTGCAAGGCAGGCCCTATAGTAGGCTCGCGGCCCAAACAAGCGCCTCCCATATCAATCGACAGCAGGAAAAATCCAATTTCATCCGCTCCAGCCTTCAGTCTGGTTCGCTCCTAACCTAGCCGCTGCTGGACAGACCGACACAACACTTCCTCACCCCCTCGAGGGAGGTCGCCGGGCTTCAATCGAACGGAAGGACAAGAAGATGGAGATCCAACCCTCGGTGTAGCTTGCGTGGGAGGCAGCGGCGGCATCACAGGCATGGCATCGAGCTTGCGCAAACGGACAATCGCAGCTTGCAAGAGAAGCATGCGCAACGAGCATGTACATCACATCCCTGATTATATCTAATTCAACTCCTCAATTTCTGGCCAATAGTTAAACCTGACGGTGTTGTAAAACTTCTTGTATGTACGGAATCTATGAGAAAATGAAACCAGTTTCTACTTATTTTATAACTCCCCCAATCAACACTGAACTGACTGAATCTGATGAATCTAATCAAGTTTCCGGTGCAAACATCCAAGCTCATGTTGTTCTTGAGCCTGAAGTGTCTAATGAACAAACTGGTAATGAAGGATTTGATGCAAACATTTTACATCCTCCTGGTGATGAACATATAGTGTCTAATGAGGCATCTAATGCAAGCATTTTGCAATCTCCCATTGAAGGATTTAGTGTCTAATGATGATCTGCTATGTTGAGAGAGACATAGAGATTTGCAGGCATTGATGACAAGCAAATTATAGTGCACATTCATGGCTTGAGGAAACGTCGAGGCCATCTATCAGAAAGTCCCTGTATCATGACAACATAGCATAAATACTTTTCTAATCTGTTGTTTGAAACTATTGGCATACTTGTGCAGGATAGATACATTGATATGCAGTTTGTGCACTGGTTATAGGTGCAATTACACTTCGATATTTTCAGCCAGAGAACGAATAATTCAAGCAGGTACAGACCATGTTTGTAGTCCTTGTACACCATGTTGCATTTTGTGTTTTTGGTGCTTGCATCATTTAGTGTTTATATATGAACTACTTTGGACCATTAGCTGGTTTTCAAAGTGCATGTAGTAGCTTCACATTTCTCAAGTTATGTTGATTTCCGGAGTGCAAGTGCCTTCGTATTTTTAAGTTAAATGTTCGCCCCTGGTAACTTGAATTCATGGATCCGCCACTGCACACAAATCATACACGAATGCTAGTACAAATTAAATGAAATGCAAGGACTTACGCTAGCTCGTTGTACAGGCTCACTGCAGCTCTGCTTGCGCTTGGGATGTTGCATGTACAAGTCCATGTTACCACTTGCTTGGATGTGCAGGCCTTGTGCTCCTTGCATCCCCCTCTGCATTTTTGACATGGCGAATGGCTGATCAAATAAGAGGAATCGACCTTGCTGTTGTACCGGAGGACAGATAGTTACAAGGTTATACTGGTGTGCAGGATGTGTACCAGATCCCGTAGTGCCATCATGCTTCGCTAAAAAATGGTTTGCTTGTTTCAAACGATATCTCCAGAAGAAATAAGAGTTAAAGTCAGAGTTGGATAGGCGCGTAAGCTAAGAGAGTAGTGAAATGATATCCAAACATCATCGGAATAGTGCGCAAGGGAGTGATGTGTGGATACCTAGTTCGGGCCGGTGTTTGGGCATGCTTGCCAAGCTAGAGTGCGGGTCACTTCAGAGCCGTTGAGGGTGATGCACTGGCGTTGGCTGGCCGTGCACGGATGCAGATCTTCAGTGGCAGCGGAGCGCTACGATGCGGTGGACGAGACCGTTGGTGAAGCCCCAGCGGCCTCGGAGGGCGGAGGCGCGACGATTTGCTCGGTGAAGTAGCCCCGATGAGCTGGGAGATGGCGTCGGTGAAGCGCGCCTGATGCGGTGGAAGTCGGTGTCTGTGAGGCACGTCGGTTGCGGCGGCCGACGTTGTCGGTGGACCACCCGATGTGGTGGACGATGGCGTAGATGAGGTAGCTCCGGTGCGGTGGTGAAGCGCGACCGTCGTCTTTGTCGTCATCGTTCGGCACAGAGGTGGGGAAAGAGACTAGATGAGGGGCGATTCGAACTTTGCTTGGGTTCGCGGTGAATTAGGGATTTGAGCAATCTGGGCGCGGAAGGGGACGGTGGAGAAGGGAGATTTTGCCGGACTGGAATTGGGGCCGCCAGATATTTCAATCCGAAACATGGAAGCGCGAACTTATTTTGTCGTCGTCCTTTTTTTCGGGGGGAGTGGGGAGGGAGGGAGGGGCGTGGGTGGCTGGGTGCTAACCGTCCGTCCGACATACGCGACCACTACGACACGACCCTGGTCTACCTGGTGCGCCTACATTTGAGAATGCAAAGGAATCGTTTTCATTTGCAAACGAATCTGTATGTATTATCGTGTCCGTGTTTTTCTTGCAATAATTAGTCATTCGAAACGAGATACTATAAGTTAATTAATGAGGAGTTATTTGAAAAAAAATCGAAACAATGTCCACGCTGGAGTGGATTAGAGTGTGTGTCACATAATTAGTTATTTGAATTATAGTGTATGTCACATAGCGATCTCCAATTCTAACATGGATTTCGCATTTCATTGTATCCACGCTACTTTTTTTAATACATATTCATATGTATATGATGAACACCATGGTAGTGAGAAAACTTTTGGATGGATTCAAACATATGACCTACAAAATAGCACAACAAATCGAGTCAATGTCAACTTTTCGAAACCTAGTATGGCATGAATTCGAAATAATTACCCATATGCATGGTCCTCAGTTCAAATCTTACAATGTACACCGAATTGAAACATCGATATTAAGTCGCGTTCTATCTACATTCAAATGTTGTTTTTAGCCCCCCCCCCGCGCACACACGCTACATACTTCCTGTATCGGTCAATCTTCCTCTCCTAACCACCTTAGGAAGCTATTGGTTTCCAACACACATCCATTCTTTCTCTCCATGTTTCGATCTCTAACTCT